>NC_069445.1:10792672-10802672 GCF_026875155.1 Cherax quadricarinatus
TATATAAACAAAGACATACACATCTCGGTGTATATAATCTTGGGATGGATGGAGGGAGGGAAAGAGGGAGGGAATTAGATGGGGAGATCAATTATGATTATTTTCTTTTATTATCCATCCCTCTGAAATTTTTCATTTGTGAATTTACAGTTTTTTAATAAAAAAATGATTGAAAGCTTAATATAAATTATTTCGAATTTGGAGAGAGAGAGAGAGAGAGAGAGAGAGAGAGAGAGAGAGAGAGAGAGAGAGAGAGAGAGAGAGAGAAGGAGAGAGAGAGAGAGAGGAGAGAGAGAGAGAGAGAGAGAGAGAGAGAGAGAGAGAGAGAGAAAGAGAGAGGACACGAAGCCACCACCATGAACATGCAGACAGTTTCTAAGAAGTTGCTTCTCCCCTTCGGATATCCAGGTTCGATTTTTTTTTTACTCCACTATACCGTAATTTCCCTGGCAAACTGTTAGGCTTGGAAATGGAGGATCAGGATTGGAAAGTCAGGTCATTTTGGGGAGATTTAGATTCCCTTTGTGTGCACCTGCCTACCCAGCGTCTCTTAAAATTCCAAAGATTCATACCTAACCCAAAAACTAATGAAACGTGTCACTAACGAGACCCTCGGGAATTATTAATAGAATGGATTAAAACCTCATATAATTATTAATTCTACATATTTCCAGGGATTATATAAGAATGAGCTCTAATGAGTAACACCAATTTGAAATTAATTATTCAGGAATGTAGAGCCGCGTTTGCTCATTCATTGTTGATGGTGTCCAGAAACAAGTGAGAATGATTTGTAAAGTTTGTCGAGAGTTACAAGGAAGGTGAGACTGTGGTCTCGTGTCCTCTTGTGTGTATGTCTCTATGACCTACAGCTTGAAGCTTGGTTTTGAATATCTAAATGATACAAATTATATAAATAACAATAATAATAATAATAATAATAACTAATGTACTACCACTACTACTACTACTACTAATAATAATAATAAGAAGAAGAAGAAGAAGAAATTAGAAGAGCAAAACCATGGCAAACATTTCGGTAACAAGCAATTCCATCTTCAGAGCTTAAAGTTACCAAAACGTGATGCAAACTGTACCAGGTAGACATCCAAGCAAAACAAACCACATGAAGAACCTTATATATATATGTATATATATATATATATATATATATATATATATATATATATATATATATATATATATATATATATATATATATATATATATATATATATATATATGTCGTGCCGAATATGTAAACTGGTCAATTAGCAAGAACTCATTTAAAATCAAGTCCTTTCTAAAATTTTCTCTTATACGTTTAAAAGATATATTTTTTTCATTAATGTTGATGTAAAAATTTATAATTTTGCACCAAAACGAACTTAGAAAACTTATCTAACCTTATTTTTAACAAGAACAATTTATTTTAGGCCTAACCCAACTAAATATTTTTAGATTTGTTTACATAATTTAATACTTAAACAAACACAGTGAAATATATTTTTTTCGTTAGGTTCAGAATGATTTTGACGAAATTATTGCATACACAAATTTTCACTTGCCCTATATGGCAAGATGAGCGTTGCTAGTTAAGCCAAGATCGCAAGTTCTGCCTATTCGGCACGACATATATATATATATATATATATACCAAAATGCGGAAGGCCAGTTTGGTAAATGATTCAAAATTGCTTGTTTCGTGGTTTCATTGATATATAGACTGCTTGTTGAGGCGGGTATTCAAACAGGAGGAGGTTGCAATTAATCCTTGAGCATACCACTGCCACGAGTGTCCTTGGATCACGAAAAACACCTAGCTCGTCTGGGTGCGTGATATTTGTAGGATCGATGGCTGAGTGGATAAGGTGACATGTATATAGTGTTTTCTCTTGAGGCGGGACAGAGGGTCGTGGGGTCGAACCCTGGCCTGCCCCAGTTTGGTAAATGATTAAAAAACAACATATTTCATGGTTTCAATGATATATATAATATATATATATATATATATATATATAATATATATATATATATATATATATACTCCCACTCATATATACTTAAAACTGGGGAAGGAATCGAATGTGTTCGAATGATGCACTCTACCAGCAGGCAGTGATGGTTACAATTTGATTCTGACAGAAGAAGCATTTGCCATCAATTCACGAACATCTCAAAATTCTGAGAGGAAACTAAGGCAACGATTCGAGCCTTATCAGGGGTAGGGTAACCCAGGTTATGAAGTACAACGAATGAAAAAACTCAGGGCCTAATTCTTGTAGTAAGCTTGAGTGAAAAGAGAGCTGAGAGAAAGAGGAAGAGAAGGGAGAAAGAGTTAGAGGGAAAGAGAGTAGGAGATTGTGGGAAAGAAGGGAGAAAGGAAGGGAGGATGGAGGAATGGAGGGAGGAAGGAAGGGATGGAGGGAGGGAGACACGATAATAGCCCCAGCGTGATGTAGTATTATGGCTCATTGTTTTATCTTATCTCACTGGGAGTTCATCCGATTAGTGGGCTGCTGCCGGCCAGTCTAGGTAGGTAGGTAGGTAGGTAGGTAGGTAGGTAGGTAGGTAGGTAGGTAGGTAGGTAGGTAGGTAGGTAGGTAGGTAGGTAGGTAGGTAGGTAGGTAATTAGGTAGGTAGGTAGGTAGGTAGTAGGTAGGTAGGTAGGTAGGTAGTAGATAGGTAGGTAGGTAGGTAGGTAGGTAGGTAGGTAGTAGTAGTGTAGAGGTAGGTAGGTAGGTAGGTAGATTAGGTAGGTAGGTAGGTAGGTAGGTAGGTAGGTAGGTAGGTAGGTAGGTAGGTAGGTAGGTAGGTAGGTAGGTAGGTAGGTAGGTAGGTAGGTAGGTAGGTAGGTAGGTAGTGTGGGTGGGTGGGTAGTGTTAGGTTAGGTAGGTAGGTATAGGTAGGTAGGTAGGTAGGTAGGTAGGTAGGTAGGTAGGTAGGTAGGTAGGTAGGTAGGTAGGTAGGTAGGCAGGTAGGTAGGTAGGTAGGTAGGTAGGTAGGTAGGTAGGCAGGTAGGGTAGGTAGGTAGGTAGGTAGGTAGGTAGGTAGGAGGTAGGTAGGTAGGTAGATAGGTAGGTAGGTAGGTAGGTAGGTAGGTAGGTAGGTAGGTAGGTAGGTAGGTAGGTAGGTAGGTAGGTAGGTAGGTAGGTAGGTAGGTAGATAGGTAGGTAGATAGGTAGGTAGGTAGATAGGTAGGTAGGCAGGTAGGTAGGTAGGTAGGTAGGTAGGCAGGTAGGTAGGTAGGTAGGTAGGTAGATAGGCAGGTAGGTAGGTAGGTAGGTAGGTAGGTAGGTAGGTAGGTAGGGAGGTAGGTAGGTAGGCAGGTAGGTAGGTAGGTAGGTAGGTAGGTAGGTAGGTAGGTAGGTAGGCAGGTAGGTAGGTAGGTAGGTAGGTAGGTAGGTAGGTAGGAAGGTAGGAAGGTAGGTAGGTAGGTAAAGGGGTGCATCAACAACAACAGATTCAACAGCAGAAGCAACAACAACAGCGACTATCAACAACAACAACAACAATAACAACAAACAACAACAATCTATACCTCTCACCAAAAATGCATGCCAAAGTGCTTCACTTAGATGAGAAAATATTCCCTATGTGTGTCCAACACTCGGCCAGCATCCTTCATGTTCGTCTCACCTTCACTCCCACCACTTTCCCATGTCCTCACTTTCGTTATCACTTCCACTCTCATTTCCACCTTCACAATACACCCTCACTCTTACACCAGTCCTTCACTCAACACCCTCACTCTCACACCACACTCTCACTCTCACACCTCACCCTGACTCTCACAGCATCCCTTCACCGCAGTAATTACTCAGTTCTGTCAAGGGTAATGAATGCCTTGGCAAATACTGGGGTCACTTACAGGGAGGAAGATCCAACTCCACTCCACACCAGACCTCTTCACCTTCCCAGAGTCTTGCGTTTATTGTTGATGCTGCGGGTTTGTCGTTTATTGTTCCCTCACTATTGTTATGTCAACAAATAGCCAAGAGTAACAGAAGGGACACACGGCAACTCCCTAAATGATACATCAAGAAGATAATCGACTAGTAACGTCAATTACTGTTACTAACTTACTGTTAAATAGCTATGTAGCTCCATCTAGCTTGCAGTTGCTTAGCTACAAGAATATAGCCCCGAGAAAGCCTACGACTGTTTGAGGGGAAATATTGTAACAAGAAGCTAACGAATCATCTGGTAAAGACCCATCGAGAGACGATTATTTCTGACGAATAAAAGTCTCCTACAACAAGTGTATATACAGAGCATCGGAACGCCAGCTGAGTCAGGATATATACACTGCAAGGTGTATATCTCTCAGTGTATGCACGTCAAGTGTTGACTTTTATTTCTGTTTGGGGGATTAAAGTATTTCTTGACTGGTAGCGAACGGGTTACATGTAACCTTAATGATCCTTGTGTTGTCGATAGGTTTTTAAACCCGGTTAACCAGCCAGCGAAGCGGCTGCTCAGTTCATGAACGGGTGAAAGTGAACGAGTAAATCGACATTTTGCTGTCTCTTGATGATTAAGATACTACCATAATCAACAACAGAATCACCACCATTATCGACAACAACAGAACCACCACCACTACCACCACCAACAGAACCACCAACACCACCAACAACAGAACCACCACCACCAACAACAACAGAATCACCACTACCACCACCACCAACAGAACCACCACCACCACCACCAACAACAACAGAACCACCACCGCACCACCACCACCAACAACAACAACAACAACAGAACCTCCACCACCACCAATAACACCAGACCCACCACCACCACCACCAACAACAACAGAACCACCACTGCCACCACCACCAACAACAACAACAACAGAACCTCCACCACCACCACTAACACCAGAACCACCACTACCACCAACAGAATCACCACCATCACCACCACCAACAGAACCACCACCAACAGAACCACCACCAACAGAACCACCATCACCATCACACCACCACCAATAGCTAGACAGTCAGGAGACACCTCCATTATACCCATGGGTTCTTCTATATACTTAGCAGTGAATGTTCTACACTCACTGCTACCCTGAAATAATCTCCTAAATCCCCCCTCGCTCTGTCTCCTCACGAGACCCTAGATCCATGACCTGAGGCACGATACCATCCTTGCACGATACCATCCCTGCACGATACCAACCCTGCACGATACCAACCCTGCACGATACCATCCCAGATTCATCAATCATTAAATATTAAAGCTGGCCAGAAGAGATATATTCACTCCACAGACAACAATACTACACATCATGAAAATGAAATTGGTTCCTAGCCACTGTATTAACACTTCCAGCCTTCTTCTGGGTAGGAGACGCCAGTGTTGAAAGTTTGAAGCCGACCAGAAGATGCATTCCCAAGTTATCACACGGAAAACAAACCCCAAAAAGGTTTATATAAAATCGACCTGCACATGTTAGTAGTATCAGTCGGATGAGTCGTTCTCAAGATATAAAAGAACATATATATACATATATATATATATATATACTATATATATATATATATATATATATATATATATATATATATATATATATATATATATATATATATATATATACGAGAGAGAGAGAGGAAGAAGAGAGAGAGAGAGAGAAGAGAGAGAGAGAGAGAGAGAGAGAGAGAGAGAGAGAGAGAGAGAGAGAGAGAGAGAGAGAGAGGAGAGAGAGAGAGAGAAGAGAGAGAGAGGAGAGAGAGAGAGAGAGAGGAGAGAGAGAGAGAGGAGAGGAGTATATATATATATGTGAGGGGAGGTGGTGGAGGAGGTATGGGGTAAATTTAAGATGGCAGTGCTGGTGTGCAGCAGAGGTTATTACTGGTACTGGTAACATATTTCTTCACGAGAGCAGTAATAACCTTAACCTGTGAGGAGACCAGCTTATAAACCAGGACTCACCATACCTGGAGCTCAGAGGAACTTGTGTGTGTACGTCACCATGGTATTATGACTTGTCCTCATTATGGTTAATCCTGACTCATGAAGACTGAAAAAAAAATTCTTCATCCTACTTTTAGATTTGATTTCACACATAACTCGAGAACCCCTCATCCGATCGTATTCAAATTTTGAACGCTTGTGTACGGTAACGAGGACCAGATTCTAGGAACTGACATGTGCAGGTGCACTACCACCAAAGTTATTAAACCCATTCCCAGCATCAAGGAATGGCTCAGATAACTTTTAAAATCAAGAGTTTTAAAAAAAGTCTCATAATTAGACGATGGTTCAGAGTGAGAGTCATATTTACAGGAGCAGATCTGACCATTTTATAATTAAATTTGAATAAAATTTTGATTCTCATTTAAGCATCACGATCGGAATATATGCTCCTATCCCTTTTGAATGGCTTCAGTATTTAATAACTGAGGCATCTTATGGCCAGGACAGGACTCATTCAGATTAGTACATTGCGTTTGGGCAAATTTGTTAATGCAATAAATATTCATTTTATACTTTGGAATCGTTAGAATTTTCATCTAACTGGACTTCTTAAAAACACAAAATAATTTTTTTCCTTACTCGATAATAAAGAATAATAAAACTAATACAAGTGTAAAAAAAAATCGTAAAATATTGAGTATTCGTTTTTTATAGCGTTTTTAAATGTCTGAAGTTGATTGAACCCTTAAATACTGCACGGCATGATGCTAGAGCCGGCCATCTGTTAGTTACTGTTTTCTAACACCATCTAAGGTTTTTGTTTATAACCTCAAGACGCCTTATCTAATTGTCTTCAGATTTCAAACCCTAGTCAACTATTACGAGCTGCAGGTTCCTTGAACAATTGACATATGCAGGTGACCTCTGCTCAAACTTATATAAAATATTCCCGAAATTGATTTCTTTAAGATTGCCTAAGAGATCCTCATTTGATCAGCATCATCATTACATTTATTTTAAATATCCTGGTATAAAAAACCTTAATAACCAGGTATTAGAGATTTTAATTACCAGGTATTAACAATATCTAATACCGTGGATTTTTTTTATTCCGGGTATTAAAAACACATATGTACAAAAATGCTTCCAGAGGTGTAGAGAAGCCAAAACTAAGTATGATGGAGAATGGGAAAATTGTAGAAGACAAAGGACCCAGGAAAATAAGGAGATTAGTCGAAGAACTAGAAATGAATATGTATGAATAAGGAGAGAGACCCAGCATCAATACGAGAATGACACACACATACGCACACACACACACACACACACACACACACACACACACACACACACACACACACACACACGCACACACACGCATATATTTATATTTATTTATTTTTATATGACTCTGCATTATTATTTTATGGCCACCCTCCATTATTTCTTTCGCTTGTACTGAGGTAGAGGAGGCTGAGTTTATAGGGTACGGGGACACCTTTCTCGAATCGCGCAGCGACCAAAATGTATTTAGTTTTCAACAGAGATTGGCTTAACGTCTCCTAGCGACCGTCTGGTTTGTCTAATGTTTATGAAGACATAAGCGGGTATATATGAAGGCGTGAGTGGGTATATAAACGTAAGAGTGGATATATAAAGCAACATAATTCTACAAAGATCTTTAAAGACGCATCTGTTACCCGTTTACGGAGATGTGACACATGCCCATCCCTCTCTCTCCCACTCTCTTTACCTCCTTTCCTCACACATCCTTCCACCCACTCTACCAGTCACCCACCCTTCCCTCCGGCACATCCCTCTCTCCTTAGAGCCTCCCTCTCTTCCCCCAGTCCAGCCATCTCAAGCGAGAACCTCAAAGCCAAGGTTCCCTATTCTATCTCCTCACCGTCAGGGGGAGCAACGCTATTTTCTGGCGCTGAGACTGTGGCTTTGTAGGCATCATAGAGAGTGAGAATAATGCCTCTTACCTTGGCTGAGTGGAGCACTCTGAGAATGAGACATGAAATCTAGTCACTCAAGAACTTTCAGGCATTTGTTTCGATTTGTTTTTGGTAGCGCAGTTGTTACTGTTGTCTTTAATGCTTTATCCTCTTCAATTTACTTTCGACGTCTGAAGTGTCTAACTACAGGTGTTTCAGCACCTGAAGTGTCAGGTATACATATTTAAGCGTTATGAACGTTTTAGTCTATGAAGTGTTAAGTGAAACACGTTTCACCATCTGAAGTTCCTTGTTGTACACTTAAGTTTTATGGGCATTAACCTTGAAGATGAGTTCTTCTTCTTCTTTAAAATTTATCTGTTGTATTTACCATTTTTCTAATTAATATTCTACCGTAAATTCTGTTATTATCTTACTAATTAATGAAATAATTTTGTTTTCTATTTTTCATACATTGACTTCATTTGCCTGTCTGAATTCTAACAATGATTTGCCTTCAGTCTTCCTCCACTACTCTTCAGTGGGACGTACTTTAGCGTCCAGTATTCCTCATGATCTGCAGCGATTTATTCAACAGCTTCCAGGTGTTCCAGGGCGACCTACACGTACTTCCCCTAAGCCAGGAGCTTGTCCTTGTCACAGACTTCTCGGGTCATAGCGCCTGTGTCCCTTTAACTTCCTCTGATCACCGCCGCATCTCTGTGTCTCGCTCAATGATGCTGCCTCCTTCAATCTCCAGCATCCCTGCCACCGTCTTCACTATCGGTCTGATGATGGAACTAATCTTTTGAAAACTGATCTCGATTTTCCACTGCGTGAATTTTCGCGTCATTTCTGATGATGTGCTTGTCTTCGCTGAACAAAAAAAAAAAAACAGATTATTATTATTGCTGTTAATGATGTTTACTTTCCATCTTTTTTTCCCCGCGTATTTAAATCATTTGTAGATTTCTCTCTCTGTATATTTTCTAGAAATTGCGTAAATATCTGAAAATTTAAAAGCACAGCTCTTTTCAAAATCAAACTTTTTGAATTATTAGCTCTCAACTCCAAAAATTCTTTGTAAACTCTTGCTAAAAATATAACCTAACTTCTACCAGTCTTCGTTTCCTCACTTGTTTTCTTCAGACGTTGCCATCTCTCACGCTAACAAAGCTAAACTCTTCAGCATTCTCTTTTCCGACATTAACTTCAAAGATTCCAGGTGTCCTGACTCTCCTGTTTCGCTTGTGATCATTCCTATCCCTCACCTCCTCGTATTAATTACGTTTGTTCACAAAGGCTTAGTAACTTTAAAGGTCAAGAAACCGTGTGGCCGAATAGGGAAACAGAAGCTAAAACCTTGGATAGTTTTAAGGGAAACTAGACAAATATGTGAGTAAAAAGGGATTGGTTTCATTAGTACCTGATCTATTGAAATTAATTCTTGGGAAGCTTTGCGAAAAGGTAAGATTGGTTTAGAGAAAGACCTGTCAAGTTCGGGCCAGTAGGTCTACTGCAGTAGGCCAGTTCGTTTAAGAGTTAATACCCTAGAGTTTGTACTTGTATAGGCTTGCATTTTCTAAATAATTCCCCTTCTACTTGGTAACGTCCAGCCTATTTCTAAAAGAAGATGGTAACTCCAGTCCCTCTAATATCCTGTTACCATTAGTTTCAGTATCACATGAGCATTTGAATCTTTTCTTACAGCTCCCTTAACACTGCAATTTTTTAGGGATTTCTTCTGCGGCCTGACTAGGGCCAGGCATCTGCTACTTTCACGATAATGTGAGTTCTTACTTAATTTTTCTATGACTGTCAACACGAGTGCAGTATAGTTCGTTCTACGTGTGATCTTTTCTCCCAATTTTCTAATATTTAGTTAATATCGATGTTTCGGGTAATCCTTAGACACCGATCTGGATATTTTAAAACTTTTGAGAGGAAGCCAAGCTGTGAGATCAGGAGGATCGAGCTTCCAACTCTTATCATAGTAGATGACCCTCAGGGGTTAAGAACTGACAAATATAACGATTTCTCCATTGTTATCAATGGTTCGGTTCCTGCCGCTTTGTTCATCAACTAGGGTGTCCCATACGGGTCTGTCAGTTCGTCTACACTTGTTA
>NC_069445.1:10805172-10815172 GCF_026875155.1 Cherax quadricarinatus
CGTGTTGTTTGTGCGTGTGTCGTGCCTGTTGTGCTGATGTTGTTGTGTTGTTTGTGCGTGTGTTCGTGGCTGTTGTGCTGATGTTGTCGTGTTGTTTGTGCGTGTGTCGTGGCTGTTGTGCTGATGTTGTCGTGTTGTTTGTGCGTGTGTCGTGGCTGTTGTGTTGATGTTGTTGTGTTGTTTGTGTGTGTGTCGTGCCTGTTGTGCTGATGTTGTTGTGTTGTTTGTGCGTGTGTCGTGGCTGTTGTGCTGATGTTGTCGTGTTGTTTGTGCGTGTGTCGTGGCTGTTGTGCTGATGTTTGTCGTGTTGTTTGTGCGTGTGTCGTGGCTGTTTGTGTTGATGTTGTCGTGTTGTTTGTGCGTGTGTCGTGGCTGTTGTGCTGATGTTGTCGTGTTGTTTGTGCGTGTGTCGTGGCTGTTGTGCTGATGTTGTCGTGTTGTTTGTGCGTTGTGTCGTGGCTGTTGTGTTTGATGTTGTCGTGTTGTTTGTGCGTGTGTCGTGGCTGTTGTGCTGATGCTGTCGTGTTGTTTGTGCGTGTGTCGTGGCTGTTGTGTTGATGTTGTCGTGTTGTTTGTGCGTGTGTCGTGGCTGTTGTGCTGATGTTGTCGTGTTGTTTGTGCGTGTGTCGTGGCTGTTGTGCTGATGCTGTCGTGTTGTTTGTGCGTGTGTCGTGGCTGTTGTGTTGATGTTGTCGTGTTGTTTGTGCGTGTGTCGTGGCTGTTGTGCTGATGTTGTCGTGTTGTTTTGTGCGTGTGTCGTGGCTGTTGTGCTGATGCTGTCGTGTTGTTTGTGCGAGTGTCGTGGCTGTTGTGTTGATGTTGTCGTGTTGTTTGTGCGTGTGTCGTGGCTGTTGTGCTGATGTTGTCGTGTTGTTTGTGCGTGTGTCGTGGCTGTTGTGCTGATGTTGTCGTGTTGTTTGTGCGTGTGTCGTGGCTGTTGTGCTGATGTTGTCGTGCTGCTTGTGCGTGTGTCGTGGCTGTTGTGCTGATGTTGTCGTGTTGTTTGTGTGTGTGTCGTGGCTGTTGTGCTGATGTTGTCGTGTTGTTTGTGCGTGTGTCGTGGCTGTTGTGCTGATGTTGTCGTGTTGTTTGTGCGTGTGTCGTGGCTGTTGTGCTGATGTTGTCGTGTTGTTTGTGTGTGTGTCGTAGCTGTTGTGCTGATGTTGTCGTGTTGTTTGTGTGTGTGTCGTGGCTGTTGTGCTGATGTTGTCGTGTTGTTTGTGCGTGTGTCGTGGCTGTTGTGCTGATGTTGTCGTGTTGTTTTGTGCGTGTGTCGTGGCTGTTGTGCTGATGTTGTCGTGTTGTTTGTGTGTGTGTCGTAGCTGTTGTGCTGATGTTGTCGTGTTGTTTGTGTGTGTGTCGTGGCTGTTGTGCTGATGTTGTCGTGTTGTTTGTGCGTGTGTCGTGGCTGTTGTGCTGATGTTGTCGTGTTGTTTGTGCGTGTGTCGTGGCTGTTGTGCTGATGTTGTCGTGTTGTTTGTGCGTGTGTCGTGGCTGTTGTGCTGATGTTGTCGTGTTGTTTGGGTGTGTGTCGTAGCTGTTGTGCTGATGTTGTCGTGTTGTTTGTGTGTGTGTCGTGCTGTTGTGCTGATGTTGTCGTGTTGTTTGTGCGTGTGTCGTGGCTGTTGTGCTGATGTTGTCGTGTTGTTTGTGCGTGTGTCGTGGCTGTTGTGCTGATGTTGTTCGTGTTTGTGTGTGTGTCGTGGCTGTTGTGCTGATGTTGTCGTGTTGTTTGTGCTGTGTCGTAGCTGTTGTGCTAATGTTGTCGTGTTGTTTGTGCGTGTGTCGTGGCTGTTGTGTTGATGTTGTCGTGTTGTTTGTGCGTGTGTCGTGGCTGTTGTGCTGATGTTGTCGTGTTGTTTGTGTGTGTGTCGTGGCTGTTGTGTTGATGTTGTCGTGTTGTTTGTGTGTGTGTCGTAGCTGTTGTGTTGATGTTGTCGTGTTGTTTGTAAGTGAGTCGTGGCTGTGGTGCTGATGTTGTCGTGTTGTTTGTGCGTGTGTCGTGGCTGTTGTGCTGATGTTGTCGTGTTGTTTGTGTGTGTGTCGTGGCTGTTGTGTTGATGTTGTCGTGTTGTTTGTGCGTGTGACGTGGCTGTTGTGCTGATGTTGTCGTGTTGTTTGTGCGTGTGTCGTGGCTGTTGTGCTGATGTTGTCGTGTTGTTTGTGTGTGTGTCGTAGCTGTTGTGCTGATGTTGTCGTGTTGTTTGTGCGTGTGTCGTGGCTGTTGTGCTGATGTTGTCGTGTTGTTTGTGTGTGTGTCGTAGCTGTTGTGCTGATGTTGTCGTGTTGTTTGTGCGTGTGTCGTGACTGTTGTGCTGATGTTGTCGTGTTGTTTGTGTGTGTGTCGTAGCTGTTGTGTTGATGTTGTCGTGTTGTTTGTGCGTGTGTCGTGACTGTGGTGCTGATGTTGTCGTGTTGTTTGTGTGTGTGTCGTGGCTGTTGTGTTGATGTTGTCGTGTTGTTTGTGCGTGTGTCGTGGCTGTTGTGCTGATGTTGTCGTGTTGTTTGTGCGTGTGTCGTGGCTGTGGTGCTGATGTTGTCGTGTTGTTTGTGCGTGTGTCGTGGCTGTTGTGCTGATGTTGTCGTGTTGTTTGTGTGTGTGTCGTGGCTGTTGTGTTGATGTTGTCGTGTTGTTTTGTGTGTGTGTCGTGGCTGTTGTGCTGATGTTGTCGTGTTGTTTGTGCGTGTGTCGTGGCTGTTGTGCTGATGTTGTCGTGTTGTTTGTGTGTGTGTCGTAGCTGTTGTGCTGATGTTATCGTGTTGTTTGTGCGTGTGTCGTGGCTGTTGTGCTGATGCTGTCGTTGTTGTTTGTGTGTGTGTCGTAGCTGTTGTGCTGATGTTGTCGTGTTGTTTGTGCGTGTTGTCGTGACTGTTGTGCTGATGTTGTCGTGTTGTTTGTGTGTGTGTCGTAGCTGTTGTGTTGATGTTGTCGTGTTGTTTGTGCGTGTGTCGTGACTGTGGTGCTGATGTTGTCGTGTTGTTTGTGTGTGTGTCGTGGCTGTTGTGTTGATGTTGTCGTGTTGTTTTGTGCGTGTGTCGTGGCTGTTGTGTTGATGTTGTCGTGTTGTTTTGTGTGTGTGTCGTAGCTGTTGTGCTGATGTTGTCGTGTTGTTTGTGCGTGTGTCGTGGCTGTTGTGCTGATGTTGTCGTGTTGTTTGTGTGTGTGTCGTAGCTGTTGTGCTGATGTTGTCGTGTTGTTTGTGCGTGTGTCGTGGCTGTTGTGCTGATGTTGTCGTGTTGTTTGTGTGTATGTCGTAGCTGTTGTGTTGATGTTGTCGTGTTGTTTGTGCGTGTGTCGTGGCTGTTGTGCTGATGTTGTCGTGTTGTTTGTGTGTGTGTCGTAGCTGTTGTGCTGATGTTGTCGTGTTGTTTGTGCGTGTGTCGTGGCTGTTGTGCTGATGTTGTCCGTGTTGTTTGTGTGTGTGTCGTAGCTGTTGTGCTGATGTTGTCGTGTTGTTTGTGCGTGTGTCGTAGCTGTTGTGTTGATGTTGTCGTGTTGTTTGTGCGTGTGTCGTGGCTGTTGTGCTGATGTTGTCGTGTTGTTTGTGTGTGTGTCGTAGCTGTTGTGCTGATGTTGTCGTGTTGTTTGTGTGTGGATAGGCGATCCAGGTTTGACCTCAGTAGAGTGTAATGACTAAGAGTGTTTTGAGAGAGTATTGTTGCTGATAGTTGTTGTTTGTTTGTTGTGGTTGTGTTGTTGTGTGGTGGTTGTTGTGGTTGTTGTTGTGGTGGTTGTTGTGGTGGTTGTTGTGGTGGTTGTTGTGGTGGTTGTTGTGGTTGTTGTTGTGGTGGTTGTTGTGGTTGTTGTTGTGGTGGTTGTTGTGGTGGTTGTTGTGGTGGTTGTTGTGGTGGTTGTTGTGGTGGTTGTTGTGGTGGTTGTTGTGGTGGTTGTTGTGTGGTTGGTTGTTGGTGGTGTTGTGGTGGTGGTTGTTGTGGTGGTTGTTGTGGTGGTTGTTGTGGTGGTTGTTGTGGTGGTTGTTGTGGTGGTTGTTGTGGTGGTTGTTGTGGTGGTTGTGTGTGGTGGTTGTTGTGGTTGTTGCTGTGGTTGTTACTATTATCAATGTCTCTTTTATAAGAATTATCATCATTTTATACTACTATTACTACTACTACTACTAATAATAATAATAGTAATTATTATTACTGTTGCTGTTATTATTATTATTATTATTATTATTATTATTATTATTATTATTATTATTATTATTATTATTATTATTATTATTATTATTATCATCATCATCATCATTATTCCATTTCAGGGAACGTGCGTAGTGAGTTTTATCAAGGGTTCAGTGTGAGACAGATTCTTACAGAACGTAGAATGACTGAAGGTTCCTCAACTTACGCCTCCTAAATAGAAGCTGGCACTTGTTTTTCTTAGATATTTTACTCTGCCATCTCTCCTCTTCATCATCTACCCATCAAACATACACGCCATTACTTTTATGATTTTTGCAGTAATGCCTCCTTCCTCTTCTCTTCTCTCTCATCCATTATCCATTCTTTTCCCTTCCTCCTATCTGCATTTATAATTCTTAACTAACTCCGGCATCCTTCAACTAATGCCACATTTTATTGCGGCAACGTTTCCCTCTCCAGGAGCTTTGTTAAGCTTGTTATAATCGCTAAATTTCTTCCCTTTTCTTCCTGTGACCTCTTTAGCTTTTTCCCCTGTTGCCCTCCTTGTTCCTGCTCTTACTTTTCCTGCTCCATTTTTTCCCTCTTCCACTCCCATGACGGCCCGGTTGGATCTTGAGGAAAGAATGTGGTAGGGTCAATCCTCCATGGATCACTGGGTGGGGTCGAGTTCCAGGGAGTCTCCAGTTAGGTCCCTCCACCCACCTCTCTCTCTCTCTCTCTCTCTTCTCTCTCTCTCTCTCTCTCTCTCTCTCTTTCTCTCTGCCACTTCAATCACCCAAATTTCATTTTTGTTCGTTATCCGTTTATACAAGGGGTACGCTCGGGAGTACACAACGGACGTACAGGTAGCCTTACAACAGTAAATAAAGTCTGTAGGTTTAGGTAGTTCAACAGATACTGAGAAATGTAGGAGAGAACAAATGTTCTTACAAGTAATCGCTAATAAAGATGCAAGAACAGGCATTCCTGAAAGGTGTACACAAGTGCGCAAAGGTGAAATATTTTGACAAGGATGGAACCCGTTACAGGCGCAAGAAAAACGGGCAATTGCAATTATTCTTTCATGCACAAACGGGTAAACTAACAATGAAAGTCAGTATAACAGGTACGATGAAAGAGGCAAAGGAGGTACAAACATTTCCGTATTCAGAGACTGTGTATACGTCGCAGTTTTTATTCGATAGCAACAGCATAAGAAAATGCATATAGAATATTATATTCTACTAGCGTGTTATTTCAAGTTAGTTACCGATCAGCTGGACTGCAGTGCCTACACTGATATGCATATTGACAGTACTAATAGCCTGAATGATCAGGACAACAACCCCTGAAGACCTGTTCTGGGACCGGGTCGTAGGAAACAATGACCCACGAATCGATCACAAGTAAACTATATGTAAACAAATATAAATATAAAATAAATTAAAAATATTAAAGATTTTTCGTAAGCAAAAACGAACACAGAGACACACTCAAGCACAGACATGAATTGAAGAGTAAATAAATGAAGTGAAAAATATATGTTAAAGCAAATACGACTACAAGCACAAAATAAAGTGTAATTATGAGAAGAAATGCAATAACATCTGAAGGAAGTATGTAATATTGATTTAAATGTTCATTTATCCATTAGCGCTCTATATTTATTTCTCATTGTTTTCTGTATGTAAGACTATAATTATTCTTTAAAGAAATGTATATTTTGTTAATTTTTTGGGTGTATGGAACGGATTAATTGTATTTACATTATTTCTTATGGGAAATATTGTTTCAGTTTTCGTATGTTTCGGATTTAGAATCACTTTCTGGAAAGGATTAAGTACGAAAACCGGAGTTCCACTGTACAAGAAAAAGAGTGAGTATTGCATCTGAATGGGACCTACCTGGCTGTAACCCGTAACTAGGGTTACTGAAGCCAATTCCTTGAGCAAGAGACATGTGCAACAGCTGGGTATCTTTATTGTTCAAACGTTTCGCCTGCACGGTGGGATTCTTCAATCAAATACAGAGAAGAATATATTGGAGGTAGCAGGAGGGTAGCTTTGAGAATAGGTTGAATAAATACATGAGTGAGAAGGGGTGAAGCTGAGAAGGACCTGCCGAGTATGGGCCAGTAGGCATTCTGTAGTGTTGCTCCATTATGTTCAAAAGTGCAAGCACAGCTGTAGCAAATTCAAGGACAACTACAGCATGTACAAGGACAGTTACAACAAATACAAGGACAACTACAGCATGTACAAGGACAGTTGCAACAAATACAAGGACAACTACAGCATGTACAAGGACAGTTGCAACAAATACAAGGAAAAATACAGGAAATACCATCACTAAGAATTGAAACTCAGTATATGTACTTGTTGTTACAACAACTCCTCTGTAGGTTGTAACAGGTGTATCATGCTGACGTATTGTATTGCCAGGACTTGTTGTATTATAGTGACCTGTTGTACCACTGTATACTGTTGTACCACTGTATACTGTTGTACCACTCTATACAGTTGTACCACTCTATACTGTTGTACCACTGTATACTGTTGTACCACTGTATACTGTTGTACCACTGTATACTGTTGTACCACTGTATACTGTTGTACCACTGTATACTGTTGTACCACTGTATACTGTTGTACCACTGTATACTGTTGAAACCACTGCATAATGTTGTACCACTGAAATACTGTTGTACCACTGTATACTGTTGTACCACTGTATACTGTTGTACCACTGTATACTGTTGTACCACTGTATACTGTTGTACCACTGTATACTGTTGTACCACTGTATACTGTTGTACCACTGTATACTGTTGTACCACTGTATACTGTTGTACCACTGTATACTGTTGTACCACTGCATAATGTTGTACCACTGTATACTGTTGTACCACTGTATACTGTTGTACCACTGTATACTGTTGTACCACTGTATACTGTTGTACCACTGCATAATGTTGTACCACTGTATACTGTTGTACCACTGTATACTGTTGTACCACTGTATACTGTTGTACCACTGTATACTGTTATACCACTGTATACTGTTGTACCACTGTATACTGTTGTACCACTGTATACTGTTGTACCACTGTATACTGTTGTACCACTGTATACTGTTGTACCACTCTATACTGTTGTACCACTCTATACTGTTGTACCACTGTATACTGTTGTACCACTGCATAATGTTGTACCAATGTATACTGTTGTACCACTGTATACTGTTGTACCACTCTATACTGTTGTACCACTCTATACTGTTGTACCACTCTATACTGTTGTACCACTGTATACTGTTGTACCACTGCATAATGTTGTACCACTGTATACTGTTGTACCACTGCATAATGTTGTACCACTGTATACTGTTGTACCACTGCATAATGTTGTACCACTGTAAACTGTTGTACCACTGCATAATATTGTACCACTGCATAATGTTGTACCACTGTAAACTGTTGTACCACTGCATAATGTTGTACCACTGCATAATGTTGTACCACTGTAAACTGTTGTACCACTGCATAATGTTGTACCACTGTAAACTGTTGTACCACTGCATAATGTTGTACCACTGTAAATTGTTGTACCACTGTAAACTGTTGTACCACTGCATAATGTTGTACCACTGCATAATGTTGTACCACTGCATAATGTTGTACCACTGTAAACTGCTATACCACTGGTCACTACATTATCGTTTTTTTTTTCGAGTATTTATAATAAGCTTCTGTTTCTTTATAAATTTTATATTTTGAGTTGACTGGTACTTATAAATATAAAATTAGCTGTTTATATATTTTGGCTGGAGTTAGTTATTTAAATATTTCATGGAAATGGAAATTTAATATTTTTAGTGCAGTTAGGGTAACCGAGGTGCGTATTTTTTTTTGCACGACAGAAATATATTTACGCGCACGTTTGGATATGCAGATTTGGGGCCACACGTAGATGCAACCACTCACAAACACATACATAACTTACAATGTTTGATCTATATTCTAAAATGCATTTCGTTTTCATTTATGTAATCCGGAACCGTGTGCCCATTTCATGTATGTTTGGGAGCTTGTCTGCGTGTGTATTTGTACGAATTGAGCTCCAGCTTCTGGACATCGTTTTTAACAGTCAGTGAACTGATGTGATTACTCTCTGGCAGAGCCCCTTGGGATCTGACTATATATATATATATATATATATATATATATATATATATATATATATATATATATATATATATATATTATATATATATATATATATATAATATATATATATATATATATATATATATATATATATATATATATATATTTGGACGTCAGGTTCTCTTGAGCAGATACAGAAATGAGGAGAGATCCTGTATTAATCGTGGTACATTAAGGAGTAAGTGAGGCACTTCAAGGTTTGATGCTTAGTAATATTCGGCAAAAACCGGACGATTCAGTAACAGCACTGTCAGGTATTATGTCCAGTGCTATTGACAAAAATTAAACAAAATAATTATTTGTAAACAGCTACTGCCTCAGGGGAGGTGAGAATAAGCAGATAAAAATGGCTGCATTTATGTTACAACATAACATAGCAGCAATGTGAAAAATTTGCATGGAGGAATATAAAGATGCATATCTGCTTTGAAAACACTGTTTCTGTAAATGAATTTGGTGTAATAAGGTAGAATATAATGATTTATATAATTCTGTGTTATCATGTTGACACAGTCTATGGGAAACCAAGGGTCTGTGGCACACAGATCCTTGATTTTGTAAAAGTTATTGTAAAACAGTGTTAAACAAAGTTATTGTAAAACAGTGTTAAACAAAGTTATTGTAAAACAGTGTTAAACAAAGTTATTGTAAAACAGTGTTAAACAAAGTTATTGTAAAACAGTGTTTAAACAAAGTTATTGTAAAACAGTGTTAAATAAAGTTATTGTAAAACAGAGTTAAACAAAGTTATTGTAAAACAGTGTTAAACAAAGTTATTGTAAAACAGTGTTAAATAAAGTTATTGTAAAACAGTGTTAAATAAAGTTATTGTAAAACAGTGTTAAACAAAGTTATTGTAAAACAGTGTTAAATAAAGTTATTGTAAAACAGAGTTAAACAAAGTTATTGTAAAACAGTGTTAAACAATGTTATTGTAAAACAGTGTAAAACAAAGTTATAAAACAGTGCTAAACAAAGTTATTGTAAAACAGTATAAAACAAAGTTATTGTAAAACAGTGTTAAACAAAGTTATTGTAAAACAGTGTTAAACAAAGTTGTCGTAAAACAGAGTTAAACAAAGTTATTGTAAAACAGAGTTAAACAAAGTTATTGTAAAACAGTGTTAAACAAAGTTATTGTAAAACAGTGTTAAACAAAGTTATTATAAAACAGAGTTAAACAAAGTTATTATAAAACAGTGTTAAACAAAGTTATTATAAAACAGTGTTAAACAAAGTTATTATAAAACAGTGTTAAACAAAGTTATTGTAAAACAGAGTTAAACAAAGTTATTGTAAAACAGAGTTAAACAAAGTTATTATAAAACAGAGTTAAACAAAGTTATTGTAAAACAGAGTTAAACAAAGTTATTGTAAAACAGTGTTAAACAAAGTTATTATAAAACAGAGTTAAACAAAGTTATTGTAAAACAGAGTTAAACAAAGTTATTGTAAAACAGAGTTAAACAAAGTTATTGTAAAACAGTGTTAAACAAAGTTATTGTAAAACAGAGTTAAACAAAGTTATTATAAAACAGTTTTAAACAAAAGCTGTAGACAGAAACTGTTGTTTTATTTTGCTGTCAAAAGACAGGTGAGAGTATGGTCATTAAAATTACCTTATAGACTTACCATATAATATAGAAACTTCTT
>NC_069445.1:10820172-10850172 GCF_026875155.1 Cherax quadricarinatus
GAACACCTGAACAATGAACACCTGAACAATGAACACCTGAACAATGAACACCTGAACAATGGACACCTGAACGATGAACACCTGAACAATGAACACCTGAACAATGAACACCTGAACAATGAACACCTGAACAATGAACACCTGAACAATGAATACCTGAACAATGAACACCTGAACAATGAACACCTGAATAATGCACACCTGAACAATGAACACCTGAACAATGAACACCTGAACAATGAACACCTGAACAATGGACACCTGAACGATGAACACCTGAACAATGGACACCTGAACAATGAACACCTGAACAATGAACACCTGAACAATGAACAACTGAACAATGAACACCTGAACAATGAACACCTGAAAAATGAACACCTGAACAATGAACACCTGAACAATGAACACCTGAACAATGAACACCTGAACAATGAACACCTGAACAATGAACACCTGAACAATGCACACCTGAACAATGAACACCTGAACAATGAACACCTGAACAATGAACACCTGAACAATGGACACCTGAACGATGAACACCTGAACAATGGACACCTGAACAATGAACACCTGAACAATGAAACACCTGAACAATGAACAACTGAACAATGAACATCTGAACAATGAACACCTGAACAATGAACACCTGAACAATGAACAACTGAACAATGAAAACCTGAACAATGAACACCTGAAAAATGAACACCTGAACAATGAACACCTGAACAATGAACACCTGAACAATGAACACCTGAACAATGAACACCTGAACAATGAACACCTGAACAATGCACACCTGAACAATGAACACCTGAACAATGAAAACCTGAACAATGAACACCTGAACAATGCACACCTGAACAATGAATACCTGAACAATGAACACCTGAACAATGAACACCTGAACAATGAACACCTGAACAATGAACACCTGAACAATGAACACCTGAACAATGCACACCTGAACAATGAACACCTGAACAATGAACACCTGAACAATGAACACCTGAACAATGAACACCTGAACAATGCACACCTGAACAATGCACACCTGAACAATGAACACCTGAACAATGCACACCTGAACAATGAACATCTGAACAATGAACACCTGAACAATGCACAACACAAGCAAGGAGTTTTGTAGTTATTTCTTTTATTATGAGCTCAGGATTTCATAGGGCAATAATATTTTTTCTATGCAGTTTATATTGCTTATGCATTCTGTACTGCATATTGAGCAATAACGCTTCCATTGTTTGATTGGCTAATATTATAGGTCATATACTACTACTACTACTACTACTACTACTACTACTATTACTATTACTACTATTCGTTTGATAGTCCATTGCTTCGTTGTTGCAATCATTTCTGTGTTTTGTCTACGAAATATCTTTAAGGTTAGAGAGAGAGAGAGAGAGAGAGAGAGAGAGAGAGAGAGAGAGAGAGAGAGAGAGAGAGAGAGAGAGAGAGAGAGAGAGAGAGAGAGAGAGAGTAGGAAAATCCTACAAGCTTGTGGTTGAGAGGGCTGCAAGTATAATTCCACATTATTTCCCCACAACTTTGGGATATAACACCAGCCTTTACTGCCGCATAACTCAACCAACTTTTTTCCTTACATGCAACTCTCCTGGGAATTCGCATGCAAGTCTCCGGGATAAGTTATGTGACTCGAACCACAATGCAAATTAGGATAATTCATTTAATGCCGAACACACGTCTATCATTGCAGTCAGTTTAAAAGTATAATTATATATATATATATATATATATATATATATATATATATATATATATATATATATATATTATATAATATATATATATATATTTATATATATATATTATATCGTGCTGAATAAGTAAAATTGGTCCATTAGCAGAAACTCATTTAAAATTAAGTCCTTTCTAAAAAAATTTCTTATACTTATAAAGAAATATTTTTTTTTCATTTATATTAATGTAAAAATTAATAATTTTGTACCAAAAGAACCTTAGAAAACTTACCTAACCTCATTTTAACAAGCAAAATTTAATTTAGCCTAATCTAACTAAGCACATTTTAGATAAGTTTACAATAATTTAATAATAAACAAACACAATGAAATATTTTTTTTTTCGTTAGGTCCAGAATGATTTTTTTGCGAAATTTTCGCTTGCCTTATTCGGCAAGAAGAGCGTTGCTATTTAAGCCAAAATTGCAAGTTTTACCTATTCGGCACGACATAGTTATCCAAAACTCATCATCGTTCACCATCACTCTCTCAGTGATGGCGAATGAAAATGATTACAGAAAATGATCCCCATCTCACTTATCGCTAATTACTCTACATACGCCGGCTGGGTTAATGAAATACGGGGAAATATAATTACGCTGATTTTGCTAAATGGATGAATTGGTACGTCGGTGAAAGCGCCGTTAATGAAGATGTGTGTAGGGATATCTGCCGTATTAACTGCCTTTGCCCTTGTAAACTGTAACGAAGTGATTGGCAGGTAATATGTCTATTAGCAGGTAGTATGTCTGATTAGCAGGTAGTATGTCTGATGAGCAGGTAGTATGTCTGATGAGCAGGTAGTATGAAATCATCAAAACTAGGTGGGAATTAGCCTGATAGCGGCAAAGAGGTCAGGAGCCGAGACTCGAACCACAGTGACGAGAGTCAGGTTAGAACACACGGATACCCCCGGTGCCAACCACTTACCGCCATGTCTCCTAGGAGTGCCACCCGACAGTGAAGGTAAGTTGTCTGGCCGACGGAAGTGGTGATGTTCCGGTGACCGGGAGACAGGAAGTAGGGAACAGTCGCCAGCTCAGGGTACAGGTCCCCCGGCATACCTGCAGCAAGAGAGGGCAAAGCAATTAGTGGTCACTGTAATAATGTTTAGTCAATAAAAAAAAGTACCACAGTGAAAACTGAAAATTAAGCCTTTGCTCTTTCGTCTACTTACTCACATACATCTTCCTCTGAAGATGTGTGCAAACACACGAAAGCGCTCAAAATTTATTTTCTATTTTTCACCGTGGTGTTTTTTCTCATATTTGCAATCATGCGTTTTTTGCGATTTCTTCCATGTTAGGTAAAAGGAAAATGTGCAATGAAAGAGATATTTTTATTGCGGGCCGGTAGGCCTATTGTAATTATCCTCTTTCATCTCGCTATTGTCTTTACAGTGTCTATATTACCTTGACAAAGCTCCTGGAGAGCGAAACGTTACCTGGTAAATATGTCTCTTGAGTCGTACAGGTGGCACTAGTAGTGCCAGTATGATGGAGCTACAGAATGAACATAAAATCTTAACTGTTATTATAATTCTTACTAACACGTACATTATTTTATTTCATAATTTTTAAAGGGGTGGAGGGGTAAGCCAGCTGAAGGCCTCGGTCAGATGACCAAAAGCTCCAGCTGCGGGTCATCATATGACTAAGACCCGCGTCAGGAAACGCTTGTCCTGTTTCCTGACAAACCTAACCTAACCTAAACGTTACTAAAACAACACAGATGGAAGAACAAGACGTGTACAAAACTTGTTTATCATTACAGCTGTAAAAGTTTCGCTTAGGCAACAGCCATCTTCAGTCGAATACGAGCGAGTGGAGCACTGGGGTCAGTCGAAGAACTAATTTTGAGGTGGTTATTCCCCTCAGTCTCGTCTTAGATTTACCTCTACTGTTTCCAGTGTTGCATTCACCTGTATTCGACTGAAGAAGTCTGCTGCGCGGGCGAAACGTTTAGCTAAAAATCATACCTCTGCGTTCCACATATCTGACTCATCAACCATCAAGAACTACAGAGCAAACACCTATTGAGACAGCGTTTCGCTCTCTGTAGAGCTCTATTACGACCTGAAAAAGCTCTACACAGAGCGAAACGTTGTCCTGATTAAACCTAGTTTTGCAACGTTAATTTATTTGCGTCTGCAAAGCAAAACGGCAGTTCAAAATTGTATAGCACATTTGGCCCCTAAAAAACACATTACAGATAGTTTGATAATTAACAGGGCAATTATTTATGTGAGTTCTCTAATTATTGTGAAATGGGTGATAGTAGAGGTCGGATGAATGGTGGTAATCAGGTGAATAATGGTGGAAGTGGCGTGGATAGTTAAGAGGTTAGATTAACTACGATTGTATTAGGAAACTGGAAAGTGAATGAGGATTAAGAAGGGTACTGGTGACAATGTGTACTTATAAAGAGGGTACTGGTGACAGTGTGTACTTATAAAGAGGGTACTGGTGACAGTGTACTTATAAAGAGGGTA
Source organism: Cherax quadricarinatus (assembly GCF_026875155.1). Classification (NCBI taxonomy): domain Eukaryota; kingdom Metazoa; phylum Arthropoda; class Malacostraca; order Decapoda; family Parastacidae; genus Cherax; species Cherax quadricarinatus. Next base: position 10,824,448 of record NC_069445.1, read on the forward strand.
CTGGTGACAGTGTGTACTTATAAAGAGGGTACTGGTGACAGTGTGTACTTACAAAGAGGGTACTGGTGACAGTGCGTACTTACAAAGAGGGTACTGGTGACAGTGTGTACTTACAAAGAGGGTACTGGTGACAGTGTGTACTTATAAAGAGGGTACTGGTGACAGTGTGTACTTACAAAGAGGGTACTGGTGACAGTGTGTACTTATAAAGAGGGTACTGGTGACAGTGTGTATTTACAAAAGGGGTACTGGTGAAGTGTGTACTTATAAAGGGGATGGTGACAGTTTTGTACTTAAAAAGAGGGTCTGGTGACAGTGTATTATAAGGAGGGTACGGTGACAGTGTGTCTTATAAAAGGGGTACGGGTGACGGTTACTTATAAAGAGGGTAATGGTGAAAAGTGAAATTATAAAGAGGTACTGGTGCTGTGTACTTTTAAAGAGGGTAGGGGGACGTTGTATTTTAAAGGGGGTTTACGGTGACAGTGTGTACTTTAAAGAGGGTAGGTGACAGTTTTTGTCTTTTTAAGAGGGTAGGGTTTACATTTGGTATTATAAGAGGGTCGGGTGACAATGTGTACTTATAAGGGGGACTGGTGACAGTTTTTGTTTATAAAGTGGGTACTGGTGACAGTGTACTTTAAGGAGGGTTATGGTTGACAGTGTGTATTTTATAAAGAGGGTATGGTGAACATTTGGTAAAACCATTACAATAGTTGTAATGACAGGGAATATATGTTGTTCTTATTAATTGTGAGTATGGGTGATAGGGGGTGTGTTGTACTTAAATAAAGAGGGTAAGTGGGGGGATAGTTTGTATTTATTAAAGAGGGTATTGGTGAAAGTGGTATGAATTAAGAGGGTACTGGTGACATGTGTACTTATAAAGAGGGTACTGTGACAGTGTGTACTTATAAAGAGGGTACTGGTGACAATGTGTACTTATAAAGAGGGTACTGGTGACAGTGTGTACTTATAAAGAGGGTACTGGTGACAGTGTACTTACAAAGAGGGTACTGGTGACAGTGTGTACTTATAAAGAGGGTACTGGTGACAGTGTGTACTTATAAAGAGGGTACTGGTGACAGTGTGTACTTATAAAGAGGGTACTGGTGACAGTGTGTACTTATAAAGAGGGTACTGGTGACAGTTTTGTACTTATAAAGAGGGTACTGGTGACAGTGTGTACTTATAAAGAGGGTACTGGTGACAGTGTGTACTTATAAAGAGGGTACTGGTGACAGTGTGTACTTATAAAGAGGGTACTGGTGACAGTGTACTTATAAGGAGGGTACTGGTGACAGTGTGTACTTATAAAGAGGGTACTGGTGACAGTGTGTACTTATAAAGGGTAATGGTGAAAAGTTTTGTACTTATAAAGAGAGTACTGGTGACAGTTGTGTATTTATAAAAGGGTACTGGTGAGAGTTTGTATTTATAAAGAGGGTACTGGTGACAGTGTGTACTTATAAAGAGGGTACTGGTGACAGTGTGTACTTATAAAGAGGGTACTGGTGACAGTGTGTACTTATAAAGAGGGTACTGGTGACAGTGTGTACTTATAAAGAGGGTACTGGTGACAGTGTGTACTTATAAAGAGGGTACTGGTGACAGTGTACTTATAAGGAGGGTACTGGTGACAGTGTGTACTTATAAAGAGGGTACTGGTGACAGTGTGTACTTATAAAGAGGTTACTGGTGACAATGTGTACTTATAAAGAGAGTACTGGTGACAGTGTGTACTTATAAAGAGGGTACTGGTGACAGTTTGTATTTATAAAGAGGGTACTGGTGACAGTGTGTACTTATAAAGAGGGTACTGGTGACAGTGTGTACTTATAAAGAGGGTACTGGTGACAGAGTGTATTTAAAGAGGGTACTGGTGACAATGTGTACTTATAAAGAGGGTACTGGTGACAGTGTGTACTTATAAAGAGGGTTACTGGTGACAGGGGGTATTTATAAGAGGGTACTGGCGACAGTGTGTACTTATAAAGAGGGTACTGGTGACAGTGTGTATTTATAAAGAGGGTACTGGTGACAGTGTGTACTTATAAAGAGGGTACTGGTGACAGTGTGTACTTATAAGGAGGGTACTGGTGACAGTGTGTACTTATAAGGAGGGTACTGGTGACAGTGGGTACTTATAAAGAGGGTACTGGTGACAGTGTGTACTTATAAAGAGAGTACTGGTGACAGTGTGTACTTATAAAGAGGGTACTGGTGACAGTGTGTACTTATAAGGAGGGTACTGGTGACAGTGCGTACTTATAAGGAGGGTACTGGTGATTGTGTGTACTTATAAGGAGGGTACTGGTGACAGTGGGTACTCATAATGAGGGTACTGGTGACAGTGAGTACTTATAAAAAGGGTACTGGTGAGAGTGGGTACTTATAAAGAGGGTACTGGTGACAGTGTGTACTTATAAGGAGGGTACTGGTTACAGTGGGTACTTATAAAGAGGGTACTGGTGACAGTGGGTACTTATAAAGAGGGTACTGGTGACAGTGTGTACTTATAAAGAGGGTACTGGTGACAGTGGGTAATTATGAAGAGGGTACTGTTGACAGTGTGTACTTATAAGGAGGGTACTGGTTACAGTGGGTACTTATAAAGAGGGTACTGGTGACAGTGGGTACTTATAAAGAGGGTACTGGTGACAGTGTGTACTTATAAAGAGGGTACTGGTGACAGTGGGTAATTATGAAGAGGGTACTGGTGACAGTGTGTACTTATAAGGAGGGTACTGGTTACAGTGGGTACTTATAAAGAGGGTACTGGTGACAGTGTGTACTTATAAAGAGGGTACTGGTGACAGTGGGTACTTATAAAGAGGGTACTGGTGACAGTGTGTACTTATAAAGAGGGTACTGGTGACAGTGGGTACTTATAAAGAGGGTACTGGTGACAGTGGGTACTTATAAAGAGGGTACTGGTGACAGTGGGTACTTATAAAGAGGGTACTGGTGACAGTGGGTAATTATAAAGAGGGTACTGGTGACAGTGGGTAATTATAAAGAGGGTACTGGTGACAGTGGGTAATTATAAAGAGGGTACTGGTGACAGTGGGTAATTATAAAGAGGGTACTGGTGACAGTGGGTAATATATAAGAGGGTACTGGTGACAGTGGGTAATTATAAAGAGGGTACTGGTGACAGTGGGTAATTATAAAGAGGGTACTGGTGACAGTGTGTACTAATGAAGAGTGTACTAGTGACAGTGTGTACTGATAAAGAAGAGGATACTGGTGATAGTGCATTCATATACTGAGTGTCCCTGGTTCGATTCCCGACAGGATGGAAACTTTGGGCATGTTTCCTAACACCTGCTGCCCTTGCTCGCCTAGCAGTATCTGGGTGTTAGCTGCCTGTTATGGGTGGCATCCTGGGGGGAGGGCGTTGGTATACCTCAGATAGAGCTGAGCTTCGAAATGAGCTGAAGTAGGATAACAGCTCTTGGGCTGTAAAACTAGGAACTATTAGCCGCAATATTGGTTCTAGAAATGTCATATGAGTGGAATGAATTTTATCAAGAGGTGGACCGGTATGCCAGCAGAAGCCTTCGGTCATATGACCAAAAGTTCAATCAAAACATACCATACCACGGGTGGGGTTAGAACCCGCGATCAGAGAGTCAAGAAACTCCAGACCGACGCGTTATCCACTGGGCCAGCTGGCTACAATCGTGTCATTACGATTTCGTGAGTCATAATTCCATCCACTTTGGGGATGTAATGGAGATGATTTCATTCATTGGACAGGGAGGTATAATATTTATTAGGAAGGAAGAGCCTTAGAAGAATACGAAGGAATTAAGTGAAGCAGTAAGAAGGCTGAAATTTGAGTTAAAACAATGTTCAATTTTTAATATATTCATCACAGAGTATAGCTAATGAGGGTCATGCAAATCTTCATGGAATTCCTCAACAGGATCAACGTGTTGCAGTGTAGACCTCTTTATCACGCATGTTGCTATGTATCCAACAGTGCTAAATTAATCAGTCTTGATGCAAATGACGAGTTTTGTTAATGACAGAAGTTAATGGAACACTGAAAGAGAGAATACTATTCCCCAGTAACGATATGTTAATTGGCTAATATTCTTGATAATAGCAAGTAATATCGTATTTACCAGAATTTGTAGGTGCATAGGTATGTATGTGTGAGGCACATGTATGTACGTGTGAGGCTCGTGTATGTATGTACGTGTGAGACTTGTGTATGTATGTACGTGTGAAGAAGACTCATGTATGTATATATGTGTGAGTGAAACTCACGTACGTGTGAGACAATAAATCTGCCTTTACCGTCGACCTGAACACTGAGAACTGTAAGTCAGAATTAGGAACACCAAGTGTTCCTATATTTTATAACAGTAAGAAAAACTTCAATTTTTACTCGATGTATATAACATATAACGTAATATATAACACGTATATCGTAACATGCACATTCAACGGCTTTATCTCTCAAATATATGATGTTCAACGTTCGTTAAAAGTGGCCATTTCCTGCGTTCGCCAGATTAACCCGCTAGACAATTTCTCCACCCACACACACCCACATACCCACACACCCACACCCACACACCCACACACACACACACTCACACCCCCATACACTCATACCCACAACCACACCCACACCCAAACACCCATTCTCACAACCACACCCACATATCCACACCCACACACCCATACCCACAACCACAACCACACCCACACATCTACACCCATTCTCACAACCACACCCACACACACACACCCACCACACTCACACCCCCATACACCCATACCCACAAACGCACCCACACCCAAACGCCCATTCTCACAACAACACCCACACATCCACACCCACACACCCATACCCACACCCACACACCCACACACCCACACCCACACACTCACACACCCACACCCACACACTCACACAGGTTGATTCTGTATAATAATTACAAAATACTGCCTGGAAGACGCAAACCTGAATATGCAAATGATCTGACAGACAAGGCTAAGGTAAACACGAAGAAAATAAATAATCTGAGGTCAGCAGACAAGGTGCTGACAGCAGACACAACATACTGTGTCAGCAGAGCCTTTAGCATAAAATTTTTATGTAAACACAAGAGGCGTATGTTTGAAGTCTACTGGAAACAAAAATAATGTATAATTTTCTTTTGTTCACTCGAGAATGTCGAAATTTGGGTCGCTGTCGGGATGAGAACCGGTTGGTTGCGTTGGTTGCGTTGGTTGGTTTGGTTGGTTTGGTTGGTTTGGTTGGTTGGTTTGGTTGATTTCGTTGGTTGGTTTGGTTGGGTTGGTTGTTTGGTTGGTTGTTTTGGTTGGTTGGTTGATTGGTTGGTTGATCGTTTTGGTTTCTTGGTTGATTTGGTTTTGAAAGCCATTTATGGGGGAATATTAAGGCTGGATTTTCACTTTAATTAAATTATGGGTTAAAAGTAAGAATCTGACTGTATACAAGACAACAAACACATCTCTTAGCTTATATAAGTAGAGAGACGAACACCAGCGTTCAGTGTATATACAAAGAGGGATAAACAGCTCTCGGTGTATATAAACCGAGAGATACAGGAAAGAGTAAGGTTATGAGGATAACAAAAAGATTAGGTGATGAAAGATTGGATATCAGATTGGAGGGAGAGAGTATGGAGGAGGTGAATGTATTCAGATATTTGGGAGTGGACGTGTCAGCGGATGGGTCTATGAAGGATTAGGTGAATCATAGAATTGATGAGGGGAAAAGGGTGAGCGGTGCACTTAGGAGTCTGTGGAGACAAAGAACGTTGTCCTTGGAGGCAAAGAGGGGAATGTATGAGAGTACAGTTTTACCAACGCTCTTATATGGGTGAGAAGCATGGGTGATGAATGTTGCAGCGAGGAGAAGGCTGGAGGCAGTGGAGATGTCATGTCTGAGGGCAATGTGTGGTGTGAATATAATGCAGAGAATTCGTAGTTTGGAAGTTAGGAGGAGGTGCGGGATTACCAAAACTGTTGTCCAGAGGGCTGAGGAAGGGTCGTTGAGGTGATTCGGACATGTAGAGAGAATGGAGCGAAACAGAATGACTTCAAGAGTGTATCAGTCTGTAGTGGAAGGAAGGCGGGGTAGGGGTCGGCCTAGGAAAGGTTGGAGGGAGGGGGTCAAGGAGGTTTTGTGTGCGAAGGGCTTGGACTTCCAGCGGGCATGCGTGAGCGTGTTTGATAGGAGTGAATGGAGACAAATGGTTTTTAATACTTGACGTGCTGTTGGAGTGTGAGCAAAGTAACATTTATGAAGGGGTTCAGGGAAACCGGCAGGCCGGACTTGAGCCCTGGAGATGGGAAGTACAGTGCCTGCACTCTGAAGGAGGGGTGTTAATGTTGCAGTTTAAAAACTGTAGTGTAAAGCACCCTTCTGGCAAGACAGTGATGGAGTGAATGATGGTGAAAGTTTTTCTTTTTCGGGCCACCCTGCCTTGGTGGGAATCGGCCAGTGTGTTAATAAAAAAAAAGATACTCAACTCTTTCCATATATAAATCGAATGAGACGGAACTCTCAGTGTATATACACCGAGTGATACGCAATTATCAGTGTATATACACCGATATATACACAGCTCTATTGTTATATACATTTTTTTATATTCACTAAACATTCGATGTAAAATTTCCTTCTCACTGATAACTTTGAGTCTTGATAAGTTACTTGGCTTTTGGGGGTAGGTAAATAGGTAGCTGGGTTTATCAGAGGGTAAATAGGTAGCTGGGGTTATCAGAGGGTAAATAGGTAGCTGGGTTTATCAGAGGGTAAATAGGTAGCTGGGTTTATCAGAGGGTAAATAGGTAGCTGGGTTTATCAGAGGGTAAATAGGTAGCGGGGCTTTTGGCGTATGTAAAGAGGTAACCAGGCTTCCGGCATATGTAAATAGGTAACCAGGATTCTGGCGTGTGTAAATAGGTAACCAGGCTTCTGGCGTGTGTAAATAGGTAACCAGGCTTCTGGTGTGTGTAAAAAGGTAACCAGGCTCCTGGCGTATGTAAATAGGTAACCAGGCTTCTGGTGTGTGTAAATAGGTAACCAGGCTCCTGGCGTATGTAAATAGGTAACCAGGCTTCTGGTGCGTGTAAATAGGTAACCAGGCTCCTGGCGTATGTAAATAGGTAACCAGGCTTCTGGTGTGTGTAAATAGGTAACCAGGCTCCTGGCGTATGTAAATAGGTAACCAGGCTTCTGGTGTGTGTAAATAGGTAACCAGGCTCCTGGCGTATGTAAATAGGTAACCAGGCTTCTGGTGTGTGTAAATAGGTAACCAGGCTTCTGGTGTGTGTAAATAGGTAACCAGGCTTCTGGTGTGTGTAAATAGGTAACCAGGCTTCTGGCGTATGTAAATAGGTAACCAGGCTTCTGGTGTGTGTAAATAGGTAACCAGGCTCCTGGCGTATGTAAATAGGTAACCAGGCTTCTGGTGTGTGTAAATAGGTAACCAGGCTCCTGGCGTATGTAAATAGGTAACCAGGCTTCTGGTGTGTGTAAATAGGTAACCAGGCTCCTGGCGTATGTAAATAGGTAACCAGGTTCCTGGCGTATGTAAATAGGTAACCAGGCTTTTGCGTTAGTTGTTAAATTGTTAAATAGGTACAACTGAGTGCTAGTAGTTCCTGACTAGTTCTCTTGTTCAACTCACTGCCTGACTCCTGATCAGAGTTCATATCTTAATGACTTTTGTAATATATTCATCATATAACAATAATTATTTATGAAGTGATTTAGATTTTCGAAATACAATATCATCATTTTTATTTGGGACGATCGTTTTCGCATAGATAAAGAATGAACGAACAATTCTGAAAAATATATTCTGTCTGTCTGTCTCGCTTTATTTATTCGTTTATTTATTTATTTATACTTCCATGTTGACGGTGACTTCTGAGCTCAGCAGGAAGCATAATTTTTCTATGATTTATATTAGCTAATCTTCTTACGATATTATAATATTACAAAAATCTTACGTGCTATTTTCTCGTAGCGGTCTCGTGTCCACACACTACTTGGTCTTAAGCAGAGGGTCTATTGCAGACCATTCTGTTGACCATTTTCTTGATATCTCTAATCAAAGAGAGAGGTACAAGATTTGTTGATTAATGCTGGATTTTGCTTAAAAAATACTTTTGTATTATAGGCTTGTAAATATCCCAAATCCTACATATTGACAAAGGATAACCTTTTATGCTAATATATATATATATATATATATATATATATATATATATATATATATATATATATATATATATATATATATATATATATTATATATATATATATATATATATATATATGTCGTGCCGAATATGTAAAACTGGCCAATTAGCAAGAACTCATTTAAAATTAAGTCCTTTCTTAAATTTTCTCTTGTACATTTTAAGATATATTTTTTTCATTAATGTTGATGTAAAAAATTATAATTTTGCACCAAAAGGAACTTAGAAAACTTACCTAACCTTATTATAAAAAGAACAATTTATTTTAGCCTAACCCAACTAAATATATTTTAGATTTGTTTACAATAATTTAATACTAAACAAACCCAGTGAAATATATTTTTTTCGTTAGGTTCAGAATGATTTTGGCGAAATTATTGCATACACAAATTTTCACTTGTCCTATATGGCAAGATGAGCGTTGCTATTTAAGCCAAGATCGCAAGTTCTGCCTATTCGACACGACATATATATATATATATATATATATATATATATATATATTTTTTTTTTTTTTTTATAATATAGGATGGGGTCCACCTCTGGTGTAAATTGTGGGACCCATAGCCTCGGAGAAGTGGATAAAAAGGCTTCAAGGAAGAATATTTGGATTTCTTCCTGAAGCCATTTGAATATTCCACTTCCCCTACCACCCCATCTTTTGAACTATTTTTTTTTTTTTTTTTTACCAATAGGAATATTTTATTACATAATATGGCACAGAAGATTTAAGAGATACATTGTTGATATAAAGGCTATATATATATATATATATATTATATATATATAATAACGAAAGAGGGTTTACTCATAATTTACTTATACTACATCTTGGATAAGTGGCGCTGATCAATCACTCCAGAGGCGAGACGGAGGAATTTCTTGGGTAAAAAAAGGGAAGAAATTCCTAGTCTGGAGTAATCTTGCGTTGAAATCTAATTTTCCTGAGAGCCGGCTGCTCCTCCGTCACTCCCACGTGATACGTACTGGAACTGTATTGTAGAATCGCCCTCTGCAACCACTGCCTGGAACTAGTCACCGGCTACGTCCAGAACCACAGCCAGTAGCCATAGCCTGCAACCACAGCCAGTAGCCACAACCTGTAACCACAGCCAGTAGCCACAACCTGCAACCACAGCCAGTACCCATAGCCTGCAACCACAGCCAGTAGCCACAACCTGCAACCACAGCCAGTAGCCACAACCTGTAACCACAGCCAGTAGCCACAACCTGTAACTACAGCCAGTATCCACAACCTGTAACCACACCCAGTAGCCACAACCTGCAACCACAGCCAGTATCCACAACCTGTAACCACAGCCAGTAGCCACAATCTTCAACCACAGCCAGTAGCCACAACCTGCAACCACAGCCAGTAGCCATAGCCTGCAACCACAGACAGTATCCACAACCTGTAACCACAGCCAGTAGCCACAACCTACAACCACAGCCTGAGACCAGAGCCAGCAACCATACCATTCAAGCTAGGAGAGTTTGGACCTAGTAGTAACCAGCGAAGAGGCAACCACATATAGGTGAGTAGAGCCTGAAACCACAGACAACAACCAGAGTGAGCAAAGTTGAAAATCATAGCTGGTAAACACAAACAACCAGAACCAAACAAAATCACAGTCAACAAATAGAACCAAGAAAATATGGCGAACAAGTACAACAAACACTGACACAAACAGCCAACAAACACAGCTAGCAAACACAGTCAACAAACACAGCCAGCAAACAACCAACCACACTGACCATGGTCCCAGCGCCGGAGATAAACATATCGTCAACAGGAAGGTCGGAAAAAGTAAGTCTTCTTTTATCTGAAACTACGTCTTGGAACATTCTGAAACTACGTCTTGGAACATTCTGAAACTACGTTTTGGAACATTCTGAAACTACGTCTTGGAACATTCTGAAACTTCGTCTTGGAACATTTTGAAACTACGTCTTGGAACATTCTGAAACTACGTCTTGGAACATTCTGAAACTACGTTTTGGAACATTCTGAAAGTACTTCTTGGAACATTCTGAAACTACGTTTTGGAACATTCTGAAACTACGTCTTGGAACATTCTGAAACTACGTCTTGGAGCATTCTGAAACTACGTCTTGGAACATTCTGAAACTACGTCTTGGAACATCCTGAAACTACGTCTTGGAACATTCTGAAACTACGTCTTGGAACATTCTGAAACTACGTCTTGGAACATTCTGAAACTACGTTTTGGAACATTCTGAAACTACGTCTTGGAACATCCTGAAACTACTTCTTATAACATTCTGAAACTACGTCTTGGAACATTCTGAAACTACGTCTTGGAACATTCTGAAACTACGTCTTGGAACATCCTGAAAATACGTCTTCTTTTGGATCATCTCTTAACAAGACTTAAACAATATCTTTCTTATATTGTGCCTCATACCCTCTTCCTGATACCGGAAGCCTCTTACCTAATTAATCTTATGAGAAGCCTCTTACTCGTCGCCCCTAGGGGAAACCTCTTTCCCCTTACTCTTACGAGAAGCCTCTTACCCTTTACCACCCCCTTCCAAGGCAAAGAGGCTTCAGCACCAGAAAGCCTCTTCATTCTTCATTACAGGAAGCCCCTTTTCAGGGGAATGTCTCCTCTCCCTTCCAAGAGAAAGCCTCCTCACCTTTCCAAAGGGAAGCCTCTTCACCATTCCAAAGGGAATCCTCCTCCCTCTTTAAAGGGGAAGCCCTTTTTCCTTCAAAGGGGATGCCTCCCCATCCTTCCAATGGGGAAATTAAAAGCTGCATTTAAGGGAACTGGGAGTAACAAGAAGACTATTATTCACCTGGTCTTGTTGTTACTCACGAAGTATTCATTACATGAATATTGCACAGTACAGTCGAGCTGATGAATAAGACACACGTGTTATGCCTGGGCATCTTAAATTGATAAGATACATGTGTTATGCCGGGTATCTTAAATTGATGAATAAGGCACATGTGTTATGCCTGGGTATCTTATGTTGATAAATAAAACATACGTGTAACACCTGGGTGTGTTTACTAATGAGTAATGTGCAGAAGAGAGTCTAGGGAATTGGAGGTAATCAGTCTGATCCGAGGAAAAGGAAGGTAACTTTCTTATCTTGGATAAAGTGACTTTTACGAGCATATCAAGTCAAATACCGTTCTTTTGAAAGATGGGGAGCCAACGCAACACTGGTGCAGTGGGGAGACAACGCAACACTGGTGCAGTGGGGAGACAACGCAACACTGGTGTAGTGGGGAGACAACGCAACACTGGTGCAGTGGGGAGCCAACGCAACACTGGTGTAGTGGGGAGACAACGCAACACTGGTGCAGTGGGGAGACAACGCAACACTGGTGTAGTGGGGAGACAACGCAACACTGGTGCAGTGGGGAGCCAACGCAACACTGGTGCAGTGGGGAGACAACGCAACACTGGTGCAGTGGGGAGACAACGCAACACTGGTGCAGTGGGGAGACAACACAACACTAATGTAGTGGGGAGACAACGCAACACTGGTACAGTGGGGAGACATCGCAACACTGATGCAGTGGGGAAAAATGCAACACTGGTGCTGAGGGGAGACAACAGCCCAGAGATAATGGGTCGGCTGAGAGATACAATGACACTCCCATTCAAACACTCTCACACAATCAACACCACCACCCCCATCACCACCATCACCACCACCATCACAATCACCACCACCACCACCACCACCAAAGCTTCGCTCATGGGTCCTCTTTGAGTCGTATGTTCTCCCTAACTTCATATATTCACATTAATTCAGCACATAAATGTTAATAAACAGGTACTCTATACAAAAAAAATATGCAAAAATCACAAACAAACGATACAAGAAACAAAACAACCACAGGGGAGGTAGAATGATAGCAATCATTCAACTCCTCCCCTGTGGTTCTTTTGCAATAAAAAAAATTAAATTTTGACCACCAGGATGCATAATTCTGTAACTATTTCCTTGTGTACGAATGGTATATAATACCGACAAGATGAGAGTAAGACACATGTGCAACATCTGGGTATCTTTATTGTAGACGTTTCGCCATCCAGTGGCTTTATCAATACAAATTCCAGGACATAACTTGAAGACAGTAGAACTATGTACAGAAAATGAGGTAATCAGTCCCTCAACCTAGGAGTAGGTGCGAACAGCACCATAGTCGTGGTGCTGTTCGCACCTACTCCTAGGTTGAGGGACTGATTACCTCATTTTCTGTACATAGTTCTACTGTCTTCAAGTTATGTCCTGGAATTTGTATTGATAAAGCCACTGGATGGCGAAACGTCTACAATAAAGATACCCAGATGTTGCACATGTGTCTTACTCTCAACTATTTCCTTAGTATTTCTGTAAGAGTTAAGCGACGGATTATGAGAGTGATTAAAACAGCTGGGTTAAAATAGTTATTTTACCTTTGTTGACACCTTCCTAGTCGACCTGTGTTATTACTGAAGTAGTCTGCTAGACCACCAGTCTGCTAGACCACCAGTCTGCTAGACCACCAGTCTGCTAGACCACCAGTCTGCTAGACCACCAGTCTGCTAGACCACCAGTCTGCTAGACTACCAGTCTGCTAGACCACCAGTCTGCTAGACCACCAGTCTGCTAGACCACCAGTCTGCTAGACCACCAGTCTGCTAGACCACCAGTCTGCTAGACCACCAGCTGCTAGACCCCCAGTCTGCTAGACCACAGTCTGCTAGACCACCAGTCTGCTAGACCACCAATCTGCTAGACCACCAGTCTGCTAGACCACCAGTCTGCTAGACCACCAGTCCTGCTAGACTACCAGTCTCCCTAGACCACCAGTCTGCTAGTCCACCAGTCTGCTAGACCACCAATCTGCTAGACCACCAGTCTGCTAGACCACCAGTCTGCTAGACCACCAATCTGCTAGACCACCAGTCTGCTAGACCACCAGTCTGCTAGACCACCAGTCTGCTAGACTACCAGTCTGCTAGACCACCAGTCTGCTAGTCCACCAGTCTGCTAGACCCCCAATCTGCTAGACCACCAGTTGCAGACCACCAGTCTGCTAGACCACCAGTCTGCTAGTCCACCATCTGTTGACCACCATCGCTGCCCACCATCTGCTAACCACCGTCTGCTAGACCCCAGTTGCTAGACCCCCAGTTGCAACCCCCCGCCTGCTTGACCACCAGTCTGCTAGACCACCCGTTGCTAGACACCAGTCTGCTAGACCACCAGTCTGCTAGACCCCCAAACTGCTAGACCACCAGTCTGCTAGATTACCAGTCTGCTAGACCACCGTCGCTACTTACCAGTCTCTAGACTCCCATCTGCTAGACCCCCGTCTGCTAGCCACAAGTCGCTAAAACTACCATCTGCTAGACCACCATCTGCAGCCACAGTCCTAACAACCATCTGCTGCCCACCAGTCGCAAGACCACCATCCTAGACAACCATCTGCTAGACCACCATTGCTAGATTACCATCTGCTAGACCCCAGCTGCTAGCCCCAGTTGCTAGTTTCCCCATCTGCTAGACCACCAGTCTGCTAGACCACCAGTCTGCTAGACCCCAGTCTGCTATCCTCCAGTCTGCTAGACCACCGTCTGCTAGACCCCCTCTGCTAACCACCATCTGCTAGCCCACCATTGCTAACCACCAGTCGCTAGACGCCAGTCTGCTAGACCACCAGTCTGCTAGACCACCAGTCTGCTAGACCACCAGTTGCTAGACCACCAGTCTGCTAGACCACCCAGTCTGCTAGACCGCCAGTCTGCTAGACCACCAGTCTGCTAGACCGCCAGTCTGCTAGACCACCAGCCCTGCTAAAACCACCAGTCTGCTAGACCACCAGTCTGCTAGACCACCAGTCTGCTAGACCACCAGTCTGCTAGACCACCAGTCTGCTAGACCGCCAGTCTGCTAGACCACCAGTCTGCTAGACCACCAGTCTGCTAGACCACCAGTCTGCTAGACCACCAGTCTGCTAGACCACCAGTCTGCTAGACCACCAGTCTGCTAGACCACCAGTCTGCTAGAACCGCCAGTCTGCTAGACCACCAGTCTGCTAGACCACCAGTCTGCTAGACCACCAGTCTGCTAGACCACCAGTCTGCTAGACCACCAGTCTGCTAGACCACCAGTCTGCGAGACCACCAGTCTGCTAGACCACCAGTCTGCTGATGCTCTTCTCTGCTTAGATCAAACCACATCCATTAACTGAATTTAGAAATAGTTTAACATGAAATCTATTCATGTATCCACAAATCTATGGCTATATATATATATATATATATATATATATATATATATATATATATATATATATATATTATATGCAATAAGATCACAGTAAACAGGTGATTTCAAAATATGCAAAACAACCACTCTGAAAGAATAGAGAAATTCCAAGCGCTTTCGTGACTACTCACATTATCAAGGAACTATGAAAGTAAAGCATCCAAGGAAGCTATATAAGGGGTCGGCCAGCACCTCACTATCAGATCCCACAACGGTTAAACACGTGACGCGCGGCGAGCCAACTTGGACAGGTCCTTTGCAAAACTCACCCCCAAGCTATTTATTTGTCCAGTGTATTATTAAATTCTACCCAAATTCTATTAATTATAAATGGATCTAATTTATATAAACCAAAGGAAATATTCATATTATTGTCAAAAACTGCTTTTTATGAAACAAGATTCAATTATATTCCTGTCGACCATGGACTTGCTTGATACTACTTTCTCAACTTTTTGAAAATCAATTGGATGGTTAAAATCTCTTACATGAATAAATAGAGCATTGGAATCTTGTCCAGTTCTAATGCTATATTTATGTTGTTTTAATCTTAGTTCGAGATTTTTACCAGTTTGACCGTAATAAACTTTATCGCAAATTTTACAAGGAATCTTATAGACACATCCATCAGCATTTTGGGGGGAATTCTTAATCAAAAGTTTTTTTACTGTATCAAGATTTTTGAATACAACTTTAATATTAAAAGTCTTAAGAAGAGAAGGCATATCAACGAAGTTTTCATGGTAAAGGAGAACCAACATATTTTTAGTTGAATAAGGCTGGTTGCCCTTTTTGGATTATAAAAAGTGTTCCTAGCAACTTTAAAGATTTATCAATTACATTTCTTGGTATTTTAAATCATTACCTATTTCATAAATTTTGGATATTTCCTCATCTATGAACTCAGGACTACAAATTCGTAAAGCTCTCAAAAACATTGAAAGAGAAAACAGACAGTTTGACTCTATCTTGATGCGAGGAATAATAGTGGACATAGGAACAGTTATTTGTAGGTTTTCTGTAAATTTTAAATTTGAATTCATTATTACCCATTAATAATTAAAACATCTAGAAAAGGCAATGAGTTATTTTCTTCAAACTCAACAGTAAAGTTTATAGAATGGGCTAAGCTATTTAATTTTCCAAGAAAATGGTGTATATCTACATTTTTGGGCATAAGACACAAAATATCATCAACATATCTGAACCATTTAGCTCTATTAGGGAGGATTGTGTTAAGCAACCTTGTTTCAAAAAATTCCATGTATAGGTTACTAAGAACAGGTGAAAGAGGATTTCCCATTGCCATACCAAACTTCTGAGTGTAAAACTTATCATTAAATACAAATTTTGCATCAACAATGCAAAGTTTAATAAGTTTAATGATAGTAGGAACTGGCAATGGTAAATCATAGTTAACGAGTTCTTCAGATAAGAAACTTAATAAATCATCAACAGGAACTTTCGTAAACAAGGAAGTAACATCAAAACTAACCATGTTAAAATCATTTAAGTCAGTCAAGGAGTTTAATTTATCAACCAAGTCTTTTGCCCTATTGTTGGCAAAATTTCTAACTTTAATGTTAAAAACAACATAGACTTGGTTGATAAATTAAACTCCTTGACTGACTTAAATGATTTTAACATGGTTAGTTTTGATGTTACTTCCTTGTTTACGAAAGTTCCTGTTGATGATTTATTAAGTTTCTTATCTGAAGAACTCGTTAACTATGATTTACCATTGCCAGTTCCTACTATCATTAAACTTATTAAACTTTGCATTGTTGATGCAAAATTTGTATTTAATGATAAGTTTTACACTCAGAAGTTTGGTATGGCAATGGGAAATCCTCTTTCACCTGTTCTTAGTAACCTATACATGGAATTTTTTGAAACAAGGTTGCTTAACACAATCCTCCCTAATAGAGCTAAATGGTTCAGATATGTTGATGATATTTTGTGTCTTATGCCCAAAAATGTAGATATACACCATTTTCTTGGAAAATTAAATAGCTTAGCCCATTCTATAAACTTTACTGTTGAGTTTGAAGAAAATAACTCATTGCCTTTTCTAGATTGTTTTAATTATTAAGGGTAATAATGAATTCAAATTTAAAATTTACAGAAAAACCTACAAATAACTGTTCCTATTGTCCACTATTATTCCTCGCATCAAGATAGAGTCAAACTGTCTGTTTTCTCATCAATGTTTTTGAGAGCTTTACGAATTTGTAGTCCTGAGTTCATAGATGAGGAAATATCCAAAATTTATGAAATAGGTAATGATTTAAAATACCCAAGAAATGTAATTGATAAATCTTTTAAGTTGCTAGGAACACTTTTTATAATCCAAAAAAGGGCAACCAGCCTTATTCAACTAAAATATGTTGGTTCTCCCTTACCATGAAAACTTGGTTGATATGCCTTCTCTTCTTAAGACTTTTAATATTAAAGTTGTATTCAAAAATCTTGATACAGTAAAAAAAACTTTTGATTAAGAATTCCCCCCAAAATGCTGATGGATGTGTCTATAAGATTCCTTGTAAAATTTGCGATAAAGTTTATTACGGTCAAACTGGTAAAAATCTCGAACTAAGATTAAAACAACATAAATATAGCATTAGAACTGGACAAGATTCCAATGCTCTATTTATTCATGTAAGAGATTTTAACCATCCAATTGATTTCAAAAAGTTGAGAAAGTAGTATCAAGCAAGTCCATGGTCGACAGGAATATAATTGAATCTTGTTTCATAAAAAGCAGTTTTGACAATAATATGAATATTTCCTTTGGTTTATATAAATTAGATCCATTTATAATTAATAGAATTTGGGTAGAATTTAATAATACACTGGACAAATAAATAGCTTGGGGGTGAGTTTGCAAAGGACCTGTCCAAGTTGGCTCGCCGCGCGTCACGTGTTTAACCGTTTTGGGATCTGGTAGTGAGGTGCTGGCCGACCCCTTATATAGCTTCCTTGGATGCTTCACTTTCATAGTTCCTTGATAATGTGAGTATCACGAAAGCGCTTGGAATTTCTCTATTCTTTCAGAGTGGTTGTTTTGCATATATATATATATATATATATATATATATATATATATATAATATATATATATATATATAATATATATATATATATATATATAAATATTATATATATATATATATATATATATGAGAGCGAGCGGGGAAGAAAGTGGTAGAACGAGAGGAAGAGTAGTAGTAATAGTAGCAGTAGTAATGGTAATCTACAAGAACAAGAGCACAGAGGAGCACTGCAGGAGAGTTACTGGCCCACAGTTAAGAGGAGGAGGAAATCCCCTGTTGGACTAAAACCTTGGGAAAATCCCCCCCCCCCCCAAAAAAAAAAAAAAAATAAAGAAGGAGGGACAAGGGAGGAATGGAAGCAAAACATTCATTTATTCAAGGTCATCCATGGAAGGAAGAAGTGGAATGAGCGCCTCAGTGAATGGTATGAAAGAGAGAAGAGATTTCGGACGAGGTCTCAAGGATAATTTCACGGAATTTAAATTTAAAAGTTATTTAGGCATAATTAAGTTTGTGGGAAGGAGTGTGAGTGGAGGAGGAGGAGGAGGAGGAGGAGGAGGAGGAGGAGGAGGAGGAGGAGTAAGTTGAAGAGGAGTGAGTGGAGGAATTGTGAGAGATATCTAGTGAGGTATAGTAAGCGATGATGATGAATGCTATGATAAATGGGATGATGATTGGGCTGATGATGATGATGATGATGATGATGATGATGATGATGATGACGATGGAGAACATTGCAATGAGGTTCTTAACGATGAAGCTGTGGATATTGTTGGGGAGGAGGAGGAGGTGGAAGAAAAGAAGGGGAATAGACAAGAGAGAGAGAGAGAGAGAGAGAGAGAGAGAGAGAGAGAGAGAGAGAGAGAGAGAGAGAGAGAGAGAGAGAGAGAGAGAGAGAGAGAGAGAGAGAGAGTGTTCAAACAATACAGGAAAGATAATCATTGCACATCAAACTTTCACTGGGACAACGTTTCGTTCTTCATAAAACTCTACACACAGAGCTAAACGTGCATCTTAATTAGTCTTAGATTCATCGAAACTACGGTCCTGAACCCCTAACCCTAGACTGAGGGACTGATATCCTAATATTCAGCCTCTCCATTCTTCTGTATTGTACTGATAAAACCACTTGATGGTAATACATCTACAGAATAAAGACACTCAGGTGCTAAATATGTGTCTAATTCATCAATATGTGAGTACACACATATACATTTTGGGCAATCACATTTCATGTGTCTTCTTATCCGTAAAGAAATAAATCCTACACAGCATTATACTGAGTTAGCAACCAATTTATTGCTGACTTGATGTAGTCTCAAGCCTGCGATGCCTCCTCCAATAGAGGCTGTCCCTGGAAAGTCATTTTTTATACATTTCAAGACGTCTTGGCCTTGCAAATGCTGGCGGCAGACCCGTGATCGATCACCTGATGGAGAATAAAGAATCGTAAGATAAAGATTTTGCCTAAACTTTAGTTAGCAAAACTTTAGGAGTCAAGGAAATAAGGAACACGCGTCTTTAAGTAAGAAATAATAAGGAACGTCGAATCGACCGTTGCTGGACATCGGATGAAAGATTTTTCGTGAGAGTATTTTCTTACACTGTTTCCTGATACTTACAACAAACGGTATAGACTTGTTGCATGACTTGCAAATAGGAAGTTGTGTGTTGAATGAGACATTTTTGCAAAATCTGAGAATCTTTATGGAGCACAAGTGTCTATTCTTTAATTTGTCGGTTTTCTACAGCATTTGTGAGAGTTACTGAGACTATAGTCGATGTCGAGTGAAAGTTCTGAGTAAAAGGGGTCTTATTTCGGCAATGAGAAATGGATCCAGGGGTCATACCGTTAGTGCAACTTGTGGCAGATCAAGTTATTCCTTTATTGAGGGAATTCCAGGAGGCCTTGACCAATTAATGATATTTGGGAAAGTCTGTTGACATGGAACACTCGCTGGCTCGGCTCTCCCAGCGGCCGAGATGTATTTGGGTATTAATAAATGAAGTTGAGTGGCATCCTGGCAATGGTCAGTTGCGTCAACGTGAAGTTATGGGAGGGGCTAGCAAAACCATTTTTTTTATTTTTGGTCCAATTTGAAAGAAAAAAAATTTTCTTACCGAAAAATAGAGCATAATTCTGACAACATGTTGATGTAATTAGCTTGTTTCTATCATATTCTAAGTATGTTTTTCCAAAAATGTATTTTTTTTGCTCTTGCTGCCATCAAAAAGACATGATGGTAATTAGTGTTTTTTCTTTCCTCCAAAAATTACGATTTTTATGATTGTTTCATTCTCAATACACTACATTGTAACTTCTCTGAGGACTCCATTCAAATGCAGGGAGTGATAATAGCTCAGTCACCAGCGGGCTGTCAGCATGTGTTGAGGTGTGCAACTTACTGAAATGTGGCGGGCCGTGACCATAGAGTTTTACAGAAAACGTAATATACATGTAACTCAGTAATAACTAATTGACATTATTGTCCATTTTTGGCGAAAAGTACTTTTAGGAGTGTCGTGATTTTTGCACACGTTATTGAGTAATGATGGTTCTACTAGCATGTAAAGAGGATTTGCGATATTTATTACCGCTTTGTTTTTGTTGATTTTTTTTCTCCCCCCCCCAAAAAAAAAAAATACTTTAAAAAATATAATTAAATGCAGCTTTTTCATCATTCAATCTATTGACATTTTCGCTTAAGCGGCGTTGTTACCAAGATTATCTCGCCCTTATCTTTCATCTGATGTCAACTAGAGCATTGTACGTCTTACCAATTTTGTGGTTAAGGGAAAGTTTTATGCCCTAATAGACTAGGACACTTTTTATTTTTTTCTATCTATCTTTTAAGGCAAAAAGTCACTACAAACACAGTGTGTAGGTTTCAAATGCTGCTTAAATTACTATAAAAGTTTCATTGAAATTGGTCCCAAAAAATAAATAAATAAAAAATTATTTTCCTAAGTCTTTCTTAATGTCTCTTGAAATGTCCTAACGAAACCTTTCAAAAGAATACCCCTCAAATAAAGCATTCCTAACAGAACCTTCTAAATGAAACTTTCCAAGTGAAACCTCCCAAATGAAGCCTAATGAATGAGGCTCCCAAACTGAACCCTCCAAACAAAATTTCCAAAACAAAACCTCACCAATGAAGCATCTCAAAGAAGATACCCCCAAACAAAACATTCCCTGGAAGCCTCCTAAACAAAGTCGCAACCGTTACTTTTATTTGAATTAAATTCTCACGAAGCAGGAAATATATAAAAATATCATAAAACAAGACGGCACAAATAGCGAACACCCCCATTCCCAGTTCTTCGGCCTAAGTCGCGAATCGATATCAGTGGCGCGAGCAACACGCCCTTACTCAAACCTCATATTAAGGAGCTGGAATATGGACCTAGAAGTCCTGGAGACCTTGCAGATTTCACCGGCTTAGAAATTCAGATTCTTATATAATGTTAAAGTGGCTGATAGCAACGCTAAATAATTATTTACACGAGAAGGCGAGAGGGCGATCCACTGTCTTGGAATCGTGTCATAACATTGAAAAAACTATTCGTCTGGGGAATTTCATGTCAACGCCGCCCTGCTGTGTCGGGCTTTCAGGAAAATGTGTTTGGGATACCACACCAGTCGGCTGGGTTTCTGACACTAGTGTGCCGAGGCTAGTTGCCTGATTTCTCTTCCTTTTTTTCCCTCAGCGCTGAGTTCTGGCATGACTGCTCTAGGTTATGCTCTGAGTACATAGGAGAGGCTGAAATTGAAATCATGAAAGTAATTTTCACTCTCGCACCTGACACGCTCAGAGTCGCATTCAGTGCTGACGTCGGAGGCGAGGCAACGGGAATATAGGAAACCTTAGAAAGGATACGGGTGGGTGGAAGAAATTTGGAAAAGTGGGTGAGAAGTGTCCAGTATGTGTAGCAGCGTCAGCCTGAAGACCAACTCCCTGGAGAAGGTAAAACTGACTAGACATCAGCTGAACATATTTTCCCTTTACCGAAAGGGGCGCAGGCTTCTTTTTTTTTTGACTGTGTGTGTATATATGTGGCTTGTATTCAGCATCATTTTAATTGCTTCTCACAAATTGTGAAAGTTTCTGAACATTTGTACGTTTACGATAATTTAATGGGCCAGAATAAAACCCACTTTTAAAAAACTTAATCAGAGACTACGTGATTATTTTCAAATTAACATGAAGCAAGTTATTGCTATGTAAAATTTATTCAATTCTCTTTAATATCCTTCACTTAAGGTTCTCTTCTTTTATAACACTTTTAAACACAATGATAATTTTTTCCAGCTTCCCCTAACTTATTAAATACAATAATCAGCTTATCAATATAACTCCCATCATAATGTATCCCTATAAATACCTTTCCAAGCTGTGACTCACAGGTGATGAGCAGCTGCATGTCAGTCATATATAATTGGCATATATCATAAGATACTCCACTTATCTAAAAGTTGTTTCACCTGGACTGATCTACACAATGAGATGCCTCAATAAGACTTGATTTATGTTAAGAGATGTCTCACTAAGACTGGTATATGGCATTTATCGCCTCGAGAAAGACCAGGAGAGGTGCGTGAGGTTCGGGAAGTCCCAGACATCTCTGAGGTTAGTATATATTCAGATCAGGGTTTATAGTCGGATTCGCCAGCCGGCGAAATCATCCATTTTTGATGCGTTTTACTTCCTGCTTACGCCGGCAGTCGACGTCAAATCAAAAGTCGCTCAAAGAAGGCGGGTCAGCTTTGCTAGACGCGACTCACGACGTCTTGAGAAACGTGCGGAGAAAACATTTAATATCTTTTGGCGGAAATCAAGTTTAAAGGAGATCTCTCCTGGGCTTCTAGACCATCAACAGTCTGATGTAGTTGCTACCTCGACCTGGGTATGTTGTGGGTCCAAGCGGCCAGTATTAGTGAAGAAAAGACGATTATTTCTGAACGGGTTTTTATTGGGATGACACTTCACTCTGTGGTGCAGCTTCGTTAAGCTCTGTACAGGGCGAAACGTTGTCCCAGTAAAAGGTTGTTTAGCGTCATGAGTATTTTCCTCTGGCAGGTTATGCTGCTGCTGCTGCTGCTGCTGCTGCTGCTGCTGCTGCTGCTGCTGCTGCTGCTGCTGCTGCTGCTGCTGCTGCTGCTGCTGCTGCTGCTGCCGCCGCCGCTGCTGCTGCTGCTGCTGCTGCTGCTGCTGCCGCTGCTGCTGCTGCCGCTGCTGCTGCTGCTGCTGCTGCTGCTGCCGCTGCTGCTGCTGCTGCTGCTGCTGCTGCTGCTGCTGCTGCTGCTGCTGCTGCTGCTGCTGCCGCCGCCGCCGCCGCCGCCGCTGCTGCTGCTGCTGCTGCTGCTGCTGCTGCTGCTGCTGCTGCTGCTGCTGCTGCTGCTGCTGCTGCTGCTGCTGCTGCTGCTGGGTTCATCGTCAGACAGACTCCCCCTAATCAGGGCTTTGTCTCAAGAGTTTTCGAAGGGAGAACTGCATCCTTACTTTCTGAAAGCGCTTGATTATCCAGGCTCTGATAGGTATAGGGCGCCAGCAGGAACAGCCTGGTTGACCAGGTAGCCCAGAAACGTGACCTCGTGGTGGGGGGCTATGACGGTAGAAGACTCAGCCAACTACAGAAGTGCTCGGTATAAGCGATTCATTAGGTCTTAGTGGTCTGCTTGTTGCTATAGTGGACTACAGTATCAGTGACCACTGGTTTACCCGTGCTTACGTTATACTTGCCTATGACTGCAGGTAAATGGTATCTGCCACTGCATTTCTTATTGCTACGCCTCTAAATCTCTCATACTAAATAAAATTATTTTCTGTGTCCCACTAGAGTAATTCCAGTTACTCTTGTATCCCTTCTTCTGTGTCCCTAGGTCTTAAGATTTGATGCTTACCGGTTTCATAATGTTTCTGAGTATCTAATATGCTGTGATCATATCTCCTCCCCTTTGAGTTTTCGTATGTCAGGTATTGAGACATTTAATTAGAGGTTTGCGTGTGTACTCACCTAATTGTACTCACCAAGTTGTGGTTGCAGAGTTGTGTCATAGCTCCTGGCCCAGCCTCTTCATTGTGTGTGTGTATGTGAATGCTTTTGAGTGACAAGTGCTTTGTTAAAGTGAGAAACGATAAAAGGGGAGCGATGTCGGCAGTCAAGTGTGGGGAAGGAGGAGCCAGGGAGAAAGGGGATGTCGGGAGGGAGAGAATAAGAGGGAGGGAGAGGAGCAAGGGAGGGAGGGATTGAAGGATGGATGATGGATAGGAGGGATGAATGGAAGGAGATGGGTAGGGACAGAGAGAGAAAAAAAAAGAGTTAAATAAGAAGTAAGAGAGACAGAGAAAGAGAGAGAGAACGTAAAATATAGGGAGGCAGAAAAACTAAGTAAGCAGGAAGATGAACACACAGAGAGAGAAGGGAATGGACACGTGGAGAAGAAAAAGGTGGTGGCTTCTGGAAAAGGAGTCAAGGAATTCCCAGTGACAGGAAAGCGGAAGCGAAACGCGAGAGGATAGAAGAACCAGGATAAAGAAAGAAACAATGGGAAGGGAAACACACAACAGGAAGGAACTAGAGAAAGCTATATCCCTCAGGTGTACACTAATAATTCTGGACATCCGATATTGACCAATAGATAAAAAAAATGTTTTTTTCTCTTAATTAGACTTCACTTGGCTTCAGCTGGGGTTTAGAGTGTAAATTAGGTAGAGTTATGTGTCAGTGTGAGAGGTTTTAGTTATCCCTCTCGGTGTGTGAGTTAGGTATAGTTAGGTGTCAGTGTGAGTGGTTTTAGTTATCCCTCTCGGTGTGTGAGTTAGGTATAGTTAGGTGTCAGTGTGAGTGGTTTTAGTGTGTCTTGCCCACATTGTTCAAGGTGTCGGTGACGATGATGCTGTTGGTGGTGGGGGAGAAATCTTACAATGGGCCGACCAACTTTACATGCAGGTGAAACAAATCTTGGCCAAGATTTGGGGGTGGGACACACACACACACACACACACACACACACACACACACACACACACACACACACACACACACACACACACATACACACACACACCACACACACACACACACACACACACACACGCACACACACACACACACACACACACACACACACACACACACACACACACACACACACACACACACACACATACACACACACACCACACACACACACACACACACACACACACACACGCACACACACACACACACACACACACACACACACACACACACACACACAGTATGTTTCAATCAAATTTAAAAAACGGTTATTTTATTAGCGTGAGTGTGTGCGTATGACGCATGCGAAGCCATTAGTGATATACCCAAGATAACAGTATTTATAACGGATGCAGAGTCATTAGCGATACACCAGAGACTAACAACAGCGAAGAATACGAGACGAAGAGATACACAGAGAAAAAAGGAATGGAAAATATACCAAGCCAAATAGATGACTTTGAGACTGCTTCCTGAGGTAAAACTTGGCGAGCCAGACAAATATTACACAATGGGAAGGGATGAGGCTGAGACGAGTGACCGGAAGACAGAATTAGAAGGAAGGAAGGAAATGAGTATGAATATGGAGCAGTGAGTCCATTGTTGATACTCATCCTTGAAAGGACTCACTGCTCCTTATTAGGACAGAAAGTGTGAGCGGTGGGTAATACTGAAGAATTAACTCCATTAGAAATTCTAATTCTGGTAGATGAGTTTAGCAACAGTGGCTTCCTATAATTCCAGTAGATGTGTCTAAATTCATGAATCCAACTCCAGTATATGGGTCTAGAAGACTCATCCAGAACAGACTTAGAACAAATAAAAATCAGTCACAATACCGTGACTGGAACAATACACAAGCAACCCGCACATAGGAGACCATTAGCTAGCCACACGGAGACCAGTATGACTAGCTAATGGTCCTAGTTAGACCTAAATATCGTTACAAGTTCGAGTCTCCTAAGTACCAGGTTACTCGTGTGTCAGATGTGGAGACTTCGGCAGACTTCCACACACACAACACATTCGTTATTTCCACTCAAAAAACATCGATGAATTTCTACTCAACTTCGAGTTCAAAATGATCAGTAGT
>NC_069445.1:10855172-10890172 GCF_026875155.1 Cherax quadricarinatus
TCAGGCACTGTTACGCCCTCAGGCACTGTTACGCCCTCAGGCACTGTTACGCCCTCAGGCACTGTTACGCCCTCAGGCACTGTTACGCCCTCAGGCACTGTTACGCCCTCAGGCACTGTTACACCCTCAGGCACTGTTACACCCTCAGGCACTGTTACACCCTCAGACACTGTTACACCCTCAGGCACTGTTACAACCCTCAGGCACTGTTACACCCTCAGGCACTGTTACACCCTCAGGCACTGTTACACCCCCAGGCACTGTTACACCCCCAGGCACTGTTACACCCTCAGACACTGTTACACCCTCAGGCACTGTTACACCCTCAGGCACTGTTACACCCTCAGGCACTGTTACACCCTCAGGCACTGTTACACCCTCAGGCACTGTTACACCCTCAGGCACTGTTACACCCTCAGGCACTGTTACACCCTCAGGCACTGTTACACCCTCAGGCACTGTTACACCCCCAGGCACTGTTACACCCCCAGGCACTGTTACACCCTCAGGCACTGTTACACCCTCAGGCACTGTTACGCCCTCAGGCACTGTTACGCCCTCAGGCACTGTTACGCCCTCAGGCACTGTTACGCCCTCAGGCACTGTTACGCCCTCAGGCACTGTTACGCCCTCAGCACTGTTACGCCCTCAGGCACTGTTACACCCTCAGGCACTGTTACACCCTCAGGCACTGTTACACCCTCAGACACTGTTACACCCTCAGGCACTGTTACACCCTCAGGCACTGTTACACCCTCAGGCACTGTTACACCCTCAGGCACTGTTACAACCCCCAGGCACTGTTACACCCCCAGGCACTGTTACACCCTCAGACACTGTTACACCCTCAGGCACTGTTACACCCTCAGGCACTGTTACAACCCTCAGGCACTGTTACACCCTCAGGCACTGTTACACCCTCAGGCACTGTTACACCCTCAGGCACTGTTACACCCTCAGGCACTGTTACAACACCCTCAGGCACTGTTACACCCTCAGGCACTGTTACACCCCCAGGCACTGTTACACCCCCAGGCACTGTTACACCCTCAGGCACTGTTACACCCTCAGGCACTGTTACACCCTCAGGCACTGTTACACCCTCAGGCACTGTTTACACCCTCAGGCACTGTTACACCCTCAGACACTGTTACACCCTCAGGCACTGTTACACCCCCAGGCACTGTTACACCCCCAGGCACTGTTACACCCCCAGGCACTGTTACACCCCCAGGCACTGTTACACCCTCAGGCACTGTTACACCCTCAGGCACTGTTACACACCCTCAGGCACTGTTACACCCTCAGGCACTGTTACACCCTCAGGCACTGTTACACCCTCAGGCACTGTTACACCCTCAGGCACTGTTACACCCTCAGGCACTGTTACACCCCCAGGCACTGTTACACCCCCAGGCACTGTTACACCCTCAGGCACTGTTACACCCTCAGGCACTGTTACGCCCTCAGGCACTGTTACGCCCTCAGGCACTGTTACGCCCTCAGGCACTGTTACGCCCTCAGGCACTGTTACGCCCTCAGGCACTGTTACGCCCTCAGGCACTGTTACGCCCTCAGGCACTGTTACACCCTCAGGCACTGTTACACCCTCAGGCACTGTTACACCCTCAGACACTGTTACACCCTCAGGCACTGTTACACCCTCAGGCACTGTTACACCCTCAGGCACTGTTACACCCTCAGGCACTGTTACACCCCCAGGCACTGTTACACCTCCAGGCACTGTTACACCCTCAGACACTGTTACACCCTCAGGCACTGTTACACCCTCAGGCACTGTTACAACCCTCAGGCACTGTTACACCCTCAGGCACTGTTACACCCTCAGGCACTGTTACACCCTCAGGCACTGTTACACCCTCAGCACTGTTACACCCTCAGGCACTGTTACACCCTCAGGCACTGTTACACCCTCAGGCACTGTTACACCCCCAGGCACTTGTTACACCCCCAGGCACTGTTACACCCTCAGGCACTGTTACACCCTCAGGCACTGTTACACCCTCAGGCACTGTTACACCCTCAGGCACTGTTACACCCTCAGACACTGTTACACCCTCAGGCACTGTTACACCCCCAGGCACTGTTACAACCCCCAGGCACTGTTACACCCCCAGGCACTGTTACACCCCCAGGCACTGTTACACCCTCAGGCACTGTTACACCCTCAGGCACTGTTACACCCTCAGGCACTGTTACACCCCTCAGGCACTGTTACACCCTCAGGCACTGTTACACCCTCAGGCACTGTTACACCCTCAGGCACTGTTACACCCTCAGGCACTGTTACACCCTCAGGCACTGTTACACCCTCAGACACTGTTACACCCTCAGGCACTGTTACACCCTCAGGCACTGTTACACCCTGAGGCACTGTTACACCCTCAGGCACTGTTACACCCTCAGGCACTGTTACACCCTCAGGCACTGTTACACCCCCAGGCACTGTTACACCCCCAGGCACTGTTACACCCTCAGGCACTGTTACACCCTCAGGCACTGTTACACCCTCAGGCACTGTTACACCCTCAGACACTGTTACACCCTCAGGCACTGTTACACCCTCAGGGGTGTCTGCAGCAGACAGGTTTGAGATTAATGTCTTTGTCTGGCTTCTACAATGACTCAAAGGTGAGAGATAATAGTGGAGGGAGTGACAAACGTACACTATAATAAGCGAGTTGTTTCATTTTAGGATCCAAGACTTGGGTGGTAGACTGTGAGAAATGTTTAATCTAAGGTGAAGAAAGATTAATTAGTGTGTTGTGTTGTTGCCAGCAGGAACGTATCTCTACCCATACGGGTTTAATGGTTCACATAAAGTTTGCTGCTTACCTTGATCTTATTGCAGAGTAAAGTAAGTAATAAAAAGTCCTTGTGCATGTAGTGAAAAGATATAGAGTCAGACTTGGTAGTGTTCAGTCCCTCGGTTGTCAAGGGTGAGGGACTGACCACCTGTCAAGACTGAGGGACTGACCACCTGTCAAGACTGAGGGACTGACCACCTGTCAAGACTGAGGGACTGACCACCTGTCAAGACTGAGGGACTGACCACCTGTCAAGACTGAGGACTGACCACCTGTCAAGACTGAGGACTGACCACCTGTCAAGACTGAGGGATTGACCACCTGTCAAGACTGAGGGACTGACCACCTGTCAAGACTGAGGGATTGACCACCTGTCAAGACTGAGGGACTGACCACCTGTCAAGACTGAGGGACTGACCACCTGTCACGACTGAAGGACTGACCACCTGTCAAGACTGAAGGACTGACCACCTGTCAAGACTGAGGGACTGACCTCCTGTCAAGACTGAAGGACTGACCACCTGTCAAGACTGAGGGACTGACCTCCTGTCAAGACTGAAGGACTGACCACCTGTCAAGACTGAGGGACTGACCACCTGTCAAGACTGAAGGACTGACCACTTGTCACGACTGAAGGACTGACCACCTGTCAAGACTGAAGGACTGACCACCTGTCAAGACTGAAGGACTGACCACCTGTCAAGACTGAGGGACTGACCTCCTGTCAAGACTGAAGGACTGACCACCTGTCAAGACTGAGGGACTGACCACCTGTCAAGACTGAGGGACTGACCACCTGTCAAGACTGAGGGATTGACCACCTGTCAAGACTGAGGGACTGACCACCTGTCAAGACTGAGGGATTGACCACCTGTCAAGACTGAGGGACTGACCACCTGTCAAGACTGAGGGACTGACCACCTGTCACGACTGAAGGACTAACCACCTGTCAAGACTGAAGGACTGACCACCTGTCAAGACTGAAGGACTGACCACCTGTCAAGACTGAGGGACTGACCTCCTGTCAAGACTGAAGGACTGACCACCTGTCAAGACTGAGGGACTGACCTCCTGTCAAGACTGAAGGACTGACCACCTGTCAAGACTGAGGGACTGACCACCTGTCAAGACTGAAGGACTGACCACTTGTCACGACTGAAGGACTGACCACCTGTCAAGACTGAAGGACTGACCACCTGTCAAGACTGAAGGACTGACCACCTGTCAAGACTGAGGGACTGACCTCCTGTCAAGACTGAAGGACTGACCACCTGTCAAGACTGAGGGACTGACCACCTGTCAAGACTGAAGGACTGACCACCTGTCAAGACTGAAGGACTGGCCACCTGTCAAGACTGAAGGACTGACCACCTATCTGACCACATATCAAGAAGAAGGGACTGACTACCCCTAATTACCACAGTGGATTTAGAGCACCGTACTGCGGGGGCAGATGCTGGAGACTTTTAAATGCATACAGGTACCTAGCAGTTCTTAGCCAGGAATAACGCACACGTTCTCATCCTCTTTCCTCTGTTCCGTTCCCACTGTGCCTCCCCGTTCCTGTTCCTGCTTCCTAAGAAACACGGAACTACTTTATATTATTCCATTAAATGAAATTAAATTAATTAGGGACGTTAAATAATTTCTCTCAATGGAATATATGATTACACTGACACTTAATTGTATTACTCAAGTGCTCATCTTTTGTGCTTCAAGTGCCACTTGTTTATACTACAGGAGTAAGTGTGCTGCTACCATGACGCAACAGATGGTGTACTGCTGCTACCATGACGCAACAGATGGTGTACTGCTGCTACCATGACGCAACAGATGGTGTACTGCTGCTACCATGACGCGACAGATGGTGTACTGCTGCTACAATGACGCAACAGATGGTGTACTGCTGCTACCATGACGCAACAGATGGTGTAGTGCTGCTACCATGACGCAACAGATGGTGTACTGCTGCTACCATGACGCAACAGATTGTGTACTGCTGCTACCATGACGCAACAGATGGTGTACTGCTGCTACCATGACGCGACAGATGGTGTACTGTTGCTACCATGACGCAACAGATGGTGTACTACTACTACTACTACTACTAGTACTACTAGTACTACTATTACCACCATTGCTACTGCTACTACTATTACTACTACTATTACTACTACTACTACTGCTACTGCTATTACTACACCTACTTCTACTACTACCACTACTACTACTACCACCAGAACTTAAACTACTACTACAACTACTACAGCAGCTACTGCTACTACTACTACTACTACTACTACTACTACTACTACACTATCATACAAATTTCTGTCAGTAACGTTTCATTATACATTAAGCTGCCACAGACTGGTAATGATATTTCCTACAAATAAGTAAGTCTAACACCTTGTGTTAAATAAAGCTTTTTAGTGTAAGTGGAGCTTAGGGAAAAGCTTTGTCGAATTTATCCCAACAAGGAAAAAAAACAAAAAAGCTGGGAAATAATCTCTGTTTTTTTTTTTTTTTGGTCATTCCTCTCCTTCTCTTGATGTAAAGGAAATTAGAGAATGATTTTTCTCTCTCTTTCTCTTTTCTTTTTCTTTTTTTTTTGTACTTTGTTAGTGTTGATTTTGTTTCTGATTTTTGTTATAATATTCTCGTGAAAATAATGCCTGGGGAAACAGCAGATATTGGGAGGGGAATGGGAGGGGAATGGGAGGGGAATGGGAGGGGAATGGGAGGGGAATGGGAGGGGAATGGGAGGGGAATGGGAGGGGAATGGGAGGGGAATGGGAGGGGAATGGGAGGGGAATGGGAGGGGAAAGGGAGGAGGAAGGGAGCGAAAAGGGAAGGGACTCAGATTCCTCTGATCGAGAGCCCTTCGCCAGCATCAAAGCCTCTCTTGAAGAGGCCAGATAGACAAGCTCATCTATCAGCCTCTAAGGAAAAAGCACTTCACTGTGTATGATGTAAGAGGCAAGAGTTTGACGTCATTATACTGACGTCGAGACGCTGAATTAATTTGTTATGCTACGTCAGAAGTATTGGCAGCAGGACGTTTGATCAACCCAGGAAGGGTGAAGGGAGAGAGAGAGAGAGAGAGAGAGAGAGAGAGAGAGAGAGAGAGAGAGAGAGAGAGAGAGAGAGAGAGAGAGAGAGAGAGAGAGAGAGAGAGAGAGAGAGAGAGGGAGAGAGAGAGAGAGAGAGAGAGAGACGGAGAGAGAGACAGAGAGAGAGAGGGATGCTGTGGGAGATCAAATAGGGAAGTTCAAAAGAGATCTGTTTTAGAGATGGGTGAGGTGTAAACACCAAATACAAGGCCTATCGACCCTCTTTCCTCCCCTTCTCCCTTTTTTTTCATAATCTTGTATATACTGCGATAAATTCCCAACAAATTCATGCTTGACAAATTACGCAGTTTGTCTATCTCCAGTTTGTTATATTTGGTTTCCATTTTAATTATTACTTTCGCGTCATCTGTGGACAGAGAAAAAATCGGACTGTGTCTTACGACAAGTCTGTCACAGTTATCCAAAACGGAACTGATTCTACTTATGGAAACTCACTTCTCATACCTGCATCTTCTTACACATCTTCCCAGACCACTCCTTGTGTCTTTGCCATTATGTACACTTCGATCTACTGTATTTCTCTGATGCTGTAGTGTCAAATACCTTCTTGCAGTCCAAGAATATGCAGTCTACCCACTCTTCTCTCTCTCTCTCTCTCTCTCTCTCTCTCTCTCTCTCTCTCTCTCTCTCTCTCTCTCTCTCTCTCTCTCTCTCTCTCTCTCTTGTCGCACTTCTGTTACCTTGTCACAAAAATCAATTTTATGAGACAGAGTCTGTCATCTCGAAATCCCTGCTAGTTGTAGTTTGTGATTCTGTCTTTTCATTGATTCCAACAATAATTTAGATTTGTAGATGAATGGTTCAGAGAACAGACAGGTTGATATATTAGACACATGTGCAACTCTTGGATATCTTTATTGAGGAAACGTTTCGCCACACAGTTGCTTCATCAGTCCATACAAAGGAGAATCTTGAAGAACAGGAGGAGAATGAGGTAATCAGTCCCTCAACCTTGAGTCGATGTGGTCAGTCCATCAATCTTGAATAGAATACGGCATACGTGCGGAGAAGGAGCTTATAAACCGTAGGCAGGAGAGGTGCAGCAGTCATAGGTGGTGTCACATTTGTTCAATGTGGAAGTAGGTCGTGCCCAAGAATTAGGCAAGCGAAGAATTCCCAAGTATTAAGATCCCAAGAAGTTGCATCTACAAACCTGTCAGACACTGCAACTTCTTGGGATCTTAATACTTGGGATTTCTTCGCTTGCCTAACCCTTGGGCACGACCTACTTCCACATTGAACAAATGTGACACCACCTATGACTGCTGCACCTCTCCTGCCTACGGTTTATAAGCTCCTTCTCCGCACGTATGCCGTATTCTATTCAAGATTGATGGACTGACCACATCGACTCAAGGTTGAGGGACTGATTACCTCATTCTCCTCCTGTTCTTCAAGATTCTCCTTTGTATGGACTGATGAAGCCACTGTGTGGCGAAACGTTTCCTTAATAAAGATACCCAAGAGTTGCACATGTGTTTAATTTATCAATGATTTAGATAAATAGTTCAGAGAACGGGCAAGATGATAAATTAGACGCATGTGCAACACTTGGGTATCTTTCTTGTGGAAACGTTTCGTCACCCAGTGGCTTCATCAGTCCTATACGGAGAAGAGTGGTTGAAGATCAGAAGGACTTTGTGGAAATCAGTCCCTCAACCTGAAGTCAATGTAATCCGTCATTTTTTTCAAGAGTGACTGACTGATTAGACCGACTCCAGGCTGAGGGACTGATTACTTCACACTCCTTTGTACTGAACTGATGAAGCCACTGTGTGGCGAAACGCTTCCACAATAAAAACGTCGTATTAGCTGCACATATATTCACTAACACAGTTTATAACTAGCAGTTCACGCAGTGTTTCTGCACTATGTGTACTCACCTAATTCACCTAATTGTACTCACCTAATTAAACTCACCTTATTAAACTCACCGATTTTTATTCATCTGTCTATACTCTAATATTTGTGCTCACTTATTTGTGGTTAAGGGAGTCAAGTTCTAGCTCCTGGCCTTGCGTCATAATTTGCCATTAGAAGAGTTTACACCATCTTAGCTTCGTGTGTCCTTTCATGTATATTTTTAAAGCTACAAAAATATTCTGCCTCCACTTCTGATCATTCTTAGGCTGAAAAAATACTTTCTAACATCTCAGGGAATCATCTGTATATTTGACTTCTAGCCGTGCCCTTCTGTACCTGTTTTCCGCCTGTCATTCTATCCTTGTTAACCTTATCAGGCTTTTATCATGTCTTCTCTTTGTTTTTTTTTAATTAGTTAAGAGTTTCATTCTGGTTCTACATATTCTACGATAATCTTTTTATATCAGTGAGATAAGTGGCCTGTGTGTGTGTGTGTGTGTGTGTGTGTGTGTGTGTGTGTGTGTGTGTGTGTGTGTGTGTGTGTGTGTGTGTGTGTGTGTGTGTGTGTGTGTGTGCCACTGGTTAACGTACTGGTTGACACCCCAAGACGTTGGTTGATACACCAAGACGATGACTGGCACCCCCAAGACGCTGGTTAACACCCCAAGACAGTGGTAGACACCTCAAGGCACTGGCTGACACCCCAAGATGTTAGTTAACACCCCCCAAGACGCTGGTTGACGCCCCAAGACACTGGTTGAGACCCCTAGACGCTGGTTGAGCGGTTAGCCTGGAGGGAGTGAAGGGTGTCAGGATGGCAGGCAATGTGTATGTAGATTGGAAGCTGAGGAAGACATTGAACGAGCCGGAGACACCAGAATGTTTGGAGAGGAGACAAGATGAGAGGCTGGGGGAAAAGTGGTGATGCTGAGGAAGATGAGAGAATATCAGAGAACATGAGAGGCAGGGAAAGAGGTGATGTTCAAGGACACACGTGGAAGAATATGAGAGAAAATATGGAAAGGAGAGATGTTTGGAGAAATGGAGAGGACTGTGAGAGACTGAGGAGCCATGTGAGGGAGGAAGTCTGTGGAGGAGTCAGGAAATAGAACGATGTCTAGAGAGAGAGTGAGAGTGATGCAGGGTAAATGAGAGGGCCAGTTATGGGATGGAAAGGGAACAAATGAAGGAAGGTGAGTTACAAGAGGGAAAGAGGGGGAATAAGGCAGAAAGGAGGAAAGCAGTAAGGTAAGAAGGCAGGAAAGGCGGGCGTCAAAGTAAGGAAGAGAATGGAGAAAATGGGAAGGCAGAGAAAAAGGCAAGAAGTAAGAGACAGAAAGAGGTAGGTAGGAAGAGAGAGGGAGACAAAGTTTAAGGAATGATAAAGAAAGAGGGAGTGAGGAAGAAGGGGAGGGAGGAAGGGAAGACAGGAGGGAGGAAGGGAGGTAGGGAAGAAAGGAGGGAGGAAGGGAGGTAGGGAGGGAGGACGGATAAATAGTGGAAGATAGAGATTATCGATACTTTGAGTACAGAAAATAGAATGAATGGGTAATGGTATGTAGGAGTTGTGGAGAAGGATCGGGAAGGAGAAGGTATGGAGAAGGATAGGAGAGGAATACGATAAACAAGAAGAGACGTGAGGGAAGGATAAGGAAGGAGGAGGCACAAGTATGAGATTTGGTGAGTGTTTGGTAACCTCACTCACAACACTCTGAGCGTGTTTATTAACTTGTAATTTATAAGCGGCAGTTCACGCAGTGTACACTCACCTTTGTGTACACTCACCTTTGTGTACACTCACCTTTGTGTACACTCACCTTTGTGTACACTCACCTCTGTGTACACTCACCTCTGTGTACACTCACCTTCGTGTACACTCACCTCTGTGTACACTCACCTTTGTGTACACTTACCTTTGTGTACACTCACCTTTGTATACACTCACCTTTGTGTACACTCACCTTTGTGTACACTCACCTTCGTGTACACTCACCTCTGTGTACACTCACCTCTGTGTACACTCACCTTTGTGTACACTCACTTTTGTGTACACTCACCTTTGTGTACACTCACCTTCGTGTACACTCACCTCTGTGTACACTCACCTTTGTGTACACTCACCTTTGTGTACACTCACCTTTGTGTACACTCACCTTTGTGTACACTCACCTTAGTACATTCACCTTCGTGTACACTCCCTATTTGTCTTTACCTATTTTATTCACTAATTAAACACACCGATTTTTATTCGCCTATCTGTACTGCTGGAAACACTCGTGTAATTTAGTGTATATTAGGACTAAACCAGGAAGTAAAAGCCGAAGCAAAGCAAGACGTTCCGCTCATGAATGATCTTTTTTTCACGACATGACTTGAGAATAGCTCACCTTTGAGGATAAAAATCGTTCGGAATATTTTTTTCTCTGCTGTACTTCCCTTTGCATTACCCAACGTGGCCTTTTAACCATCATAGGACGATCTGATTGACAATGGTTGTTAACATGTATTTTGTGCCCTCAGACTATTAGCTCTGAACCAAGGCCAAAGCTTTGATCTACCAGCCCGACAGCTGGAACAGGCCCTGGTAAAACTCCTTGATCTACCAGCTCAACTGCTGGAACAGGCCCTGGTAAAACTCCTTGATCTACCAGCTCAACTGCTGGAACAGGCCCTGGTAAAACTTCTTGATCTACCAGCTCGACTGCTGGAACAGGCCCTGGTAAAACTCCTTGATCTACCAGCTCGACTGCTGGAACAGGCCCTGGTAAAACTCCTTGATCTACCAGCTCGTCTGCTGGAACAGGCCCTGGTAAAACTCCTTAATCTACCAGCTCAACTGCTGGAACAGGCCCTGGTAAAATTCCTTAATCTACCAGCTCAACTGCTGGAACAGGCCCTGGTAAAACTCCTTAATCTACCAGCTCAACTGCTGGAACAGGCCCTGGTAAAACTCCTTGATCTACCAGCTCGACTGCTGGAACAGGCCCTGGTAAAACTCCTTATCTACCAGCTCGTCTGCTGGAACAGGCCCTGGTAAAACTCTTAATCTACCAGCTCAACTGCTGAACAGGCCTGTAACTCCTTAATCTACAGCTACTGGGAACAGGCCCTGGTAAAACTCCTTAATCTACCAGCTCAACTGCTGGAACAGGCCCTGGTAAAACTCCTTAATCTACCAGCTCAACTGCTGGAACAAGCCCTGGTAAAACTCCTTGATCTACCAGCTCGACTGCTGGAACAGGTCCTGGTAAACCTCTGATGTAGCAACCTTGCATCTGGAAAAAGATTATCACTTGTGATCTCTAAAACGCTTCTGATGAAAGAAATCTCTTCTTTTTATCCCCACTGCGAGACTTGTCCACACCAGGGTCCGTCTACACATCTCCCTATCTGTCTGTTTATCTCTTTATGTCTGTCCACCAATCTCTCAATCTATATATTATTTTCCTTCCGATAGTGGATAGACGAACAGTTTTACGCAATGCCATAATATACTCCTATAAACTACAGTCATCTCACATTGAGCACTTCTCTCCCCTTCCCTTCTTTCTCACTGTTCCCCTCTCTTATTTTTCTCACTTCATCTCTTTCATTATCTCCATAGCCCTTTCCTCTTCTACTCTTCCCTCCTCTCTTCTCCCTTTCCTTGCTCTTCTATACACTGTGAGTCTGAGTTTATCACCACTATCATGAAATATATTAGCGTTTTAGCACAGAGAAAGAACATGCCTAATATATCTCTATAATATCGGCTGCATAATTTTTCAAACTTAATGTAATGGTGCCGTTCAGCTGGAAGATTCACTCAGAGAAGACACACAGGCAGATGGTCAGGCAGGTAGTCTGGCTGTAGTCAGGTAGGCAGGCAAGTAGGCACCCAGGCAGAGGGGCAGGGAGGCAGACAGGCAGTAAATAGTCGGTAAAAGACGAGAGACAAGCATTTATGTCTTGATTTTTATCCTTGAAGCCAATGGAGCCAGCAGTCAGTCCCCGGAGACTGGTGGTTAGGTCTCACAAATTGGCTTCCACTCATCGCTGGAATCCTCTCACCGTAGCGAAGCCCAGAGGTTTCAAGTAACATTTTCTACTATTACACTCTACTTGCAAAGTTCCAGTTGGAGAATGACCTGCCAAGTATGGGTTGAGACAAACCATCTCAAAACTACCTCTTCAAGGCTGACGGTCTGATCACGCCATCTTCTCAACGCCACTGCTTCTGTTGTCTGCAATGTTGATCACCTCTGGAATTGATAGAAGCTTGTATAGCAAGTGAAACGTTTCGACAATAAAGATACCCAACTGATGAACATGTGTTGTGGTGTTCAAGTAGTTTGAACAATTGTACACATCATGTGATGTACATAAAAAAATTTACACAGAAAAGAATGTTGACTCTGGAACGCTCTGTGAGAGGCAGCAATGATGACATATTGCATATCTAAATAGATATAAATATCAATACGAAAGAACTCATAGGCAGTCAACCCACCACTTGTGAAACAGATGTGAGGTGGGGACCAAGAACTGGAGCTGTCGCTTTATTAAATCACCTGCAGGTGTACACATACACACACATACGATACAATAAAGTTCTTGGAGCAGGGAGAGAGAGTGGACCTAGTAGCGACCAGCGAAGAGACGGGTCCAGGAGCTGTGAATACACCCCTGCAACCACAAATAGGCGAGTAAATAGGTGACTACAACACACACACACACACACACACTGCTTAATGATCCCGTTCAGTAAGGTTGACGCCACATTCCCAGACACGAACATTTTCTCCACAATCGCTACAAAACGCAATTAGCATTAGGCATGAGAGACACGAATTGGATCCTGTGATTCAAAATCCACTTGTTCGGCCAGCGGAATTAAGCCTAAATCGAATATCCATTTAAGTGGAAAATGACCATCTATCTCTTCCCCCCCTCTTCCTTCCTCCTCCCCCTTTCCCCTACCCCTCCCTTTATTTGTAAGTTGGTAATCCTCAAATACCCTTATGTAAAATGCTTCCTGGGCTGTTTTATTTTTGTTGTAGTTACTACTGTAGTTGTAGCTGTTATTATTGTTGTTACTATTCTGTTGTTGCCAGGGTCGGGACCGTTACTGGCTCCCTCACCTATATATACTGTCTCCTTCACTCTGTTGTGTTAGTGTGCCTTTGTAAATGGTCCAAGTCGGACGGAAGTGTCGTGGTAAGCTCCTCTCTCCTATGTGCGGGTTATTTGTGTATTGTTCCAGTCACGGTATTGTTTACAAGCTTCCTCTCACTGCAGCATAACAATCAGTACACTGTACCTGTGAGTGACTCTGGCCAGTAACTCAAGTGAACGCCATGTGGGGAATTGACATCAGTTTTCAACCCTTCATTTGACGTAATTAGTTTACCTTAAGAGGTGCGTGAGTTTCCCTTTCTAATAATATCATGTTTATTTTTTCACCTATAATCTAGTATCATGTCTCTTTTGAGGACAGTTGTGCTGCAATACAATTGTCCTCACGGATTTGTTAAGTTATACCAAGAATTAAGTAAACATCCTGGACTTCACCTTACGAAAGCAGACAAAGCAAATGCAATAGTAATTATGAGTAAGGTAGATAATAGTGGAAAAATAGATTAGAGATGTACCTTAAGGGG
Source organism: Cherax quadricarinatus (assembly GCF_026875155.1). Classification (NCBI taxonomy): domain Eukaryota; kingdom Metazoa; phylum Arthropoda; class Malacostraca; order Decapoda; family Parastacidae; genus Cherax; species Cherax quadricarinatus. The sequence goes on from NC_069445.1 coordinate 10,868,637, forward strand.
GATCTGACTTGCCCCTTAAGGCACATCTCGGACCCACCTGACAACAACTGCTGCAAATACTCCGTATTAGATACGAGTTCCATCTCACGACGGGTATGCACCACACTCTTGGATTATTATTATTATTATAATCAAGGGGGAAGCGCTAAACCCGGAGGATTATACAGCGCCTGGGGGGGGGATGTGGAAGGCATTCAGGCTTAATTCGGGGAACTGGAGCACAGATCCAATTCCCTAAATCAAGAGCCCCTCACCAACATCAAGGAACACGACACTCTTGGATATCTTACCCTCATCTCGAAACGGAAGAAAAATAGAGCCTCACCTCACCCAGTGTCACCTTGTACTGGGTGAACTAGTCATTTAACATAGAATACCCATCAAACATTTTTTTTTAAAAGCCAGTACGTTAACCGGAGACTCAAATAATTTTAGACTAATGTATCCGAGCATAGATTCAGCCACTATGCAACATTTCAGTGGAAAACAAAACTTATGATAGAAATTAGCATAATGGACAGGCTGGTTCCCGAGTTTTGTGAGTCAGTGCACCCCTCTTCCCGATCTCATATTAAGAAGTTTGGACATATTAGATCCTAGAGGCGTTACGATGCCTTTGCAACTTGCTAGTGTTGAAATGCTGTTGCTGATTTCTTGATTATTATTATTATTAATTGTTGTTATTATTATATATTATTTATTATTATTATTATTATTATTATTAGATTATTATATTATTATTATTATTATTATTATTATTATTATTGAATTTGTTATTATTAATTATTATTATTAATTATTATTATTATTATTATTATTATTATTGTTATTATTATTATTATTATTATTATTATTATTATTATTATTATTATTATTATTATTATATTATTATTATTGTTATTATTATTATTATTATTATTATTTATTATTATTATTTATTACTTAATATTATTATTATTTATATATTATTATTATTATTATTATTATTTTATTATTGTTATTATTATTATTATTATTATTATTATTATTATTATATATTGTTATTATTATATATTATTATTATTATTATTATTATTAATTATTAATGTATATAATTATTATTATTATATTATTATTATTATATTATATTATTATTTATTATTATTTATTATTATTTGAATTGCCAAATTAAGCCAATTTTAATATTTTGCTCAAGACCTTTAAAGATCAGCTTGTAATATTAATAAATCAACGGGGCACAACGGTAGACAACGGAATCCTTTCCCTATTGAAGGCAACGGAATCCCTTTTTTCCCCTGTCGGCAAACAACGGGATAAATCTCCTGTTGGGAGGCGACTACATCCGTGTTCTCTTTCAGACAATATAAACTGTTTCCTGTTGGAAGCAAGGGGATTCGTCTCCTGTTGGAAACAACAGGATCTCTTTCTCGTTTGAAACACCGTTACTCACATCTTGTCTGAGACAACGGGATCCCTCTAATGTTCTGAGACTAAGGGATTCGTCTCCTTTTTAAAGAGAACTGGAATCCCTCTCAAGGCTGAGACAGCGGCTTCTGTTTTCTGTTGTTAGCTAAGAGGGAGACTCCATCATGGCGTCCCTCACTGATGATAAAGAATTTCTCGACAAATGATGATTGTTTCTGGTGGTCTCTTTTACACACAGGTAGAGAGAGAAGAAGGAAGAGGAGGAAAAGAAGTAGTGGTAGTAGTAGTAGTAGTAGTAGTAGTAGTAGTAGTAGTAGTAGTAGTAGTGGTAGTAGTAGTAGTGGTAGTACTAGTAGTAGTAGCAGTGGTAGTAGTAGTAGTAGTAGTAGTAGTAGTAGTAGTAGTAGTAGTAGTAGTAGTAGTAGTAGTAGTGGTAGTAGTAGTAGTAGTAGTAGTAGTAGTAGTAGTGGTAGTAGTAGTAGTGGTAGTAGTAGTAGTAGTAGTAGCAGTGGTAGTAGTAGTAGTAGTAGTAGTAGTAGTAGTAGTAGTAGTAGTAGTAGTGGTAGTAGTAGTAGTAGTAGTAGTAGTAGTAGTGGTGGTAGTAGTAGTATATAGTAGTAGTGGTAGTAGTAGTAGTAGTGGTAGTAGTAGTAGTAGTAGTAGTAGTAGTAGTAGTAGTGGTAGTAGTAGTAGTAGTAGTAGTAGTAGTAGTAGTAGTAGTAGTAGTAGTAGCAGTGGTAGAAGGAGTAGAAGAAGGAGGATGTGCACGAGAACGATGAGACGATGGAAGGAAAGGAATATAGAATAATAATAATAATAAGAAGAAGAAATAAAGGAAGACGAATGAGAAGATAAAGAAGAAAAAGAGGAAGACGATCATTTTGCTAATTCGAGAAAACAGCAGAAATAGATGATCACTAATTAGAAATAGTCGATTGTAAAAAATCGCAAATACAAAAAATCAAAATATGCTCAAACAAACACAGGAAAACAATCACAAATACACAGTCACACACAATTTCAAGTACTAACAAATAAACAATAACAAATAAAAAATTAACAAATGCTCCATCACATATACACAAACACAAACAACGACACCTACCTCTGACAATATTTTCATGGTACCTGACTCCAGTACATAAGCCCAAGTCTTACTGTCAGTGTTACAGATTCATCAAGAATACGATACGGTACACCTGCTCCTAGCCTCAGGGGGACTGATTACCTCATCTTCCACCCTTTTCAGTCTTCAGTATTTGTATTGATAAAGCCACTGGCTGGCGAAACGTCAACTTAATGAAGATACCCAGTTGTTGTGTATATGTTCAATGCTTCAGCTTAACGGTATTGAATACCATTGTTTACATCACGTATACTGTCAGAGTCTGACAGAATGAACATTAAAATGGTATAAAATACCGACAGATTGTTAGGTAAGACACATATGCAACAGTTAGGTATCTTTATTTCGAAACGTTTCGCCTACACAGTAGGCTTCTTCAGTCGAGTACAGAAAAGTTGATAGAAGCAGAAGATACTTGAAGACGATGTAATCAGTCCATCACCCTTAAAGTTTTGAGGTGGTCAGTCCCTCAGTCTGGAGAAGAGCATTGTTCCGTTGTCTGAAACAATATGAAGTTGAAGTGACAGGATGGAGCCTTATATAGTGCCAGGAGGTGAGACGTAGGTTGCTTTGGGAGGGCAGGTCCCTCTCAAACCCAGCCGTTCTCACTAGTAGAGGTTGTCGAAGTTGATGGTCTGTACCAAGATACTCTTGTGTTGCAGTGTCTGACAGAATGAACATTAAAATGGTATAAAATACCGACAGATTGTTAGGTAAGACACATATGCAACAGTTAGGTATCTTTATTTCGAAACGTTTCGCCTACACAGTAGGCTTCTTCAGTCAGACTCTGCAACACAAGGGTATCTTGGTACAGACCATCAACTTCGACAACCTATACTGTCAGAGTTGAAGCAGTGACACTTGGATGGAGGTGCTACACCTGGTCACACTGCTTAAGTGACACTGTGGAAAGCCAGACCACTTCACAACTATGGAAATGGTATATAATACCTACATGCTGAGAAGTAAGACACATGTGCGGCAGTCGAGTACAGAGGAGTTTGTAGAAGCAGTAGGGATGTTAAGACGATGTAAGCAGACCATCAGCCTTGAGGATGTAGCTTTGAGGTGGTCAGTCCCTCAGCCTGGAGAAGAATTTTGTTCCATAATCTGGAGCAAGCCTACTGTGTAGGCGAAACGTTTCGGAATAAAGATACCTAACTATTGAACATGGTCTTACCACTTGACAACTGTTTAATGGTTATAATCAGGGCTATAATTTTTAAAGGGGTGGACGGTTAAGCCAGCGGGAGGCCTCGGTCAGACTACCAGAAGCTCCACGTCGGGAAACACTTGTTCTGCTCCCTGACAAACCTGATCTAACCTAACACCTCCACCTTTCCGTTTTTTTAGCAATATTTTCTTCTCACTTCCTGCTGGAATATGGAGCTCGGGGTATTTTTTTTAAATAGGAGGGACCCCCGCAAAGCTAAATTAAGTTAGTGGGTAAGCGGAAATAGCGGATATTATGCGTCTGTAGCAAATATCTCCTCTCGTTCCCACTTCCCCTTTCTGCTCTCCTTTAGCTACCGTTTCTTCCTTTTCTCCCCCTTCCCTTAAGACTTCCTCTTTCCTCCTCTCTCTCTCTCTCTCTCTCTCTTTAGTCTTCCCTTACAGTTTCGACATTGCAGTGGTAAGGTTATCGTGTGGGAACTAGCCAGGCAGGAGTGGAGGTGGTGTGGGTGTTTGGGTGAAGGTGATAGCAGTTACTGTGGGAATGGGACAATGGTGGTATTGATCTTAGGTAGATGGTGATGGTGATAGTAGTGGTGGTGGTGGCAGTAGTGGTGTTTGTGGTAATCATCATGGTGGTGATGATAGTGGTAGCAGTTACTGTGGGAATGGGACGATGATAATAGTGGTCTTAGGTAGATGGTGGTGGTGATAATTGTCGCGGTGGTGATGATGGTGATAGTAGTAATAGTTATGAATATGGAGGTGGTGGTGGTGGTGGTGACGATAATAACATTGGGGGGACAGGAAGGGTTTTAGCTAATATTGAATCAGTGGTGGTGGTCCTGGTGTAGGTAATGGTGGTAGTGGTGGTAATGGTGAGTGTTCAAGTTCGTTGTGGTGCGCTAATGACTTACTTAAGCTGCTGCTGGTAGACTTTGTGTTGCTGTTGCTGCTGCTGTAACTATTATTGCCTCTGTTGCTTCTGTTGTTGTTGCTGCTGCTGTTGCTGTTCCTGCTGTAACTGCTGCTGCTGTTGGAGGCTGTGCCGGCACTGTGTACCAAACCATTATTGAAGAGAGGAGAATCTATGGTAATGGACGCAGGTCCTGTTTAGCTTTTTACACTCATACGTCAGGCAGTTCAACGCTGACGGAAGTTATTGTATTACACTCACAACATTCCGCAAAATTTACTGTGAACCCATTAATGAAAATTAAAAAAAATAATGATAGAAAGTGCCCAGATTTCTTTGAATATATGGATGTAAAATTACATCATTCATAAAATTCCTGTCTCTTTTGCAGTATATGTTTGTGAAAATTTTTGGTCTCTTGGAATACGTGCTGATTAAAGGACTCTATAAGCCTTGTCGCATGTCGAGGACACTGGGAGATAGGCTTCGAGGACACTGGGAGCTACGCTTCGAGGACACGGGGAGAGACGCTTCGAAGACACTGGGAGATACGCTTCGAGGACACGGGGAGAGACACTTCGAAGACACTGGGAGATACGCTTCGAGGACACTGGGAAGTATGCTTCGAGGATACTGGGAGATACACTTCGAAGACACTGGGAGATACGCTTCGAGGACACGGGGAGAGACACTTCGAAGACACTGGGAGATACGCTTCGAGGACACTGGGAAGTATGCTTCGAAGATACTGGGAGATACACTTCGAAGACACTGGGAGATACGCTTCGAAGACACTGGGAGATACGCTACGCCTTTGTGTCTTACGAGTGCTCACAAGAGTCGTATACATTCTTCGTCCATCAAAAATGTAAATATATATAGAGAGAGACGAGAACACTCAAGGAAGGTAATTAACCTTTTGGTTTTATCTACGAGAATTCAACAACAAATATGTAAATACCTATTTTAGTAAGTTTTGAGGAATTAGAGACACGTGCAATACCTGCGTATGTTTGTCTGAAGACGTTTCGCCAACCAGGGACTTTATCAGTTCAATACAGCGATGATATATGAAGATAATGGTAGATCCGGTAATCAGTCTGTAAGCTATACAGAACTGTACGCAAAAGACAGAGGATAATGAGGTAATCAGTCCCTGAACCTTGTAGAACTATACCCATAAGACAGAGGAAAATGGGGGTAATCAGTCCCTCAGTCTATGAGGCGGTGTTCAGTAGTTTTCTCTTGACACTCTGAACTCGAATTAAATGAATAGCTCGGAACTCTTACAAATTTGTGATTTTTCAGTTTTATTCTACTATAACGAAGCGAACACTGAGATAATAAAACTGAAATCGTTCTCCATCATTCTCATCATTTTTCAGTAGATGCAAAAGCCATCAGTAAAAATTTGCATAGAAGATGGATTGAATTTAGAAGTACGTCAAGCTTTGATTGACAGGAGCCACTTGTGGACCACAGTGGACCACAGTTGTGGACTACAGTGGACCACAGTTGTGGACTACAGTGGACCACAGTTGTAGACTACAGTTGACCACAGTTGTAGACTACAGTGGACCACAGTTGTAGAGTACAGTTGACCACAGTTGTGGACTACAGTGGACCACAGTTGTAGACTACAGTTGACCACAGTTGTGGACTACAGTGGACCACAGTTGTAGACTACAGTTGACCACAGTTGTGGACTACAGTGGACCACAGTTGTAGACTACAGTTGACCACAGTTGTAGACTACAGTGGACCACAGTTGTAGACTACAGTGGACCACAGTTGTAGACTACAGAGGACCACAGTTGTGGACTACAGAGGACCACAGTTGTAGACTACAGTGGACCACAGTTGTGGACCACAGTGGACCACAGTTGTGGACTACAGTGGACCACAGTTGTAGACTACAGTGGACCACAGTTGTAGACTACAGTGGATCACAGTTGTGGACTACAGAGGACCACAGTTGTAGACTACAGTGGACCACAGTTGTGGACCACAGTGGACCACAGTTGTAGACTACAGTGGACCACAGTTGTGGACTACAGTTGACCACAGTTGTAGACTACAGTGGACCACAGTTGTAGACTACAGTGGACCACAGTTGTGGACCACAGTGGACGACAGTTGTGGACTACAGTGGACCAAAGTTGCGGACTACAGTGGACCACAGTTGCGGACTACAGTGGACCACAGTTGTAGACTACAGTGGATCACAGTTGTGGACTACAGTGGACCACAGTTGTGGACCACAGTTGTCTACAGTGGACCATAGTTGTGGACTACAGTGGACCACAGTTGTAGACTACAGTGGACCACAGTTGTGGACTACAGTGGACCACAGTTGTGGACCACAGTTGTGGACTACAGTGGACCACAGTTGTGGACCACAGTTGTGGACTACAGTGGACCACAGTTGTGGACCACAGTTGTCTACAGTGGACCACAGTTGTGGACTACAGTGGACCACAGTTGTGGATCATAATGGACCAGGAAAACCTCAAACCAGTCGAAAATAAAAGTAATACAGTCCCAGAAATATATATATATATATATATATATATATATATATATATATATATATATATATATATATATATATATATATATATATATAATATGTAGCAAGATCACAGTAAATAGGTGATATCACATTATGGAAAAAGTACAGTAAAATTCACTATTTTTTCCAGGAGCAACAAGAGTGGTGTTGGTGGTGTAAATACTTAAAAACTTGTCGAAAAATATTGAAGCTTCTGTTACCTTAGGAAAAAATAATATGTACTCACCTAATTGTGGTTGCAGGGGTCGAGACTCAGTGTGTGTGTGTGTGTGTGTGTGTGTGTGTGTGTGTGTGTAGTGTGTGTGTGTGTGTGTGTGTGTGTGGTGTGTGTGTGGTGTGTGTGTGTTATGTGTGTGTACCATTAAGCTGTTCTCTGGTCATTACCATCACTGTAATCATGGGGAAGCGCTAAACCCGAAGTGGTTATATAGCACCTAAGGACTGGGGGTGTAATCTTGTTTGATCCAAGGATAAGGATGTTGGCATCAGATCCTTGAATCAAGAGCCCTCCACTATGGGAATTTTTTTTATTCAGTGGAAAGTAATTTCGGAATCTTGTTGATTTGCTGTATATATGTAATGCGCTAAACCCCCATGGGTCATGCGTGATGGAAGCTCGATCCTCCGTCTGGTAACTGCGAGATTAACTCCTTACTGCAACCTTTCCTTCCTGCAACCCTCCCTTCCTTCCTGCAGCCCTCCCTTCCTGCAACACTCCCTTCCTTCCTGCAACCCTCCCTTCCTGCAACTCTCACTTCCTGCAACCCTCCCTTCCTTCCTGCAACCCTCCCTTCCTTCCTGCAACCCTCCCTTCCTTCCTGCAACCCTCCTTTCCTTCCTGCAACCCTCCCTTCCTGCAACCCTCCCTTCCTTCCTGCAACTCTCCCTTCCTGCAACCCTCCCTTCCTTCCTGCAACCCTCCCTTCCTGCAACTTTCACTTCCTGCAACCCTCCCTTCCTTCCTGCAACCCTCCCTTCCTTCCTGCAACCCTCCCTTCCTGCAACTTTCACTTCCTGCAACCCTCCCTTCCTTCCTGCAACTCTCTCTTCCCACCTTTTCCTTCTTGCCATCCTCCATTCCTGCAACTTTCACTTCCTGCAATCCTCCCTTCCTGCAACTCTCCCTTCGTGCAGCGCTCCCTTCCTTCCTGCAATCCTCCCTTCTTTCTTGCAACCCTCCCTTCCTGCAATCCTCCCTTCCCATACGTTCTTGCTGCCTCCCGTCCTTCTCCCTTCTCTTCACCCTCCAACCATCCCTCCCACCTCTCGCTTCCCTATCTCCCTCCTCCCTCCCAGTGCCGACTCCTTCACTTCTCCCTCATCTCCCTGGCCACCATCAACCTACTAAAGTGGGTTCGAGTATTACCAGAGACCTTCACCATAAAACTTATTCTAACTTACAAACTCATTAAAGAATAAGTTTTGCTGACGATATTAATTTCAGAAGGCAACTTCAAAGACACTAGTCGGTAAGACTCTCCTGGCTAACGTTACCAGTGCAAGACCTTCACGCAAGACTGTCTTCCAGGCATGGACCTCGTCTTGCATGTGTAATGATTAACTTGTGTACGTCTGACAAGAGCATCGTGTTTGCATGTTGCAATGGGACCTTGTGCCCCTCTGACAAGGAGTCCTTGTTTGTGTCTGACTAGGAGATCCTGTATCCGTCTGACAAGATGTTGTGCAAGTCTCACGAGGAGAACTTGTTACAATGTGACCTCGAATACGTCTGAAAAGACCTTGTGCACAAGGAAGTCTTGTGTATGTCTGACGGGGAGGCCATGTTTACGTCTGACATGGACGCCTTGATCAAGTATATCACTCTACGAGACTTATAACTTGATTGTCATATATCTCATTAAGCAATAAACCTGTGTGGGTCATTCATCGCAAGGAATGGAGAAAGTTTGATCCTCCTTCCGCTACTCGCAGCCCTTGGAGGTGGAGAGGTGTGTTGAAGGTGGGGGAGATGGAGGAAGGAGAGTGGTAGTGGGGCAGTGGGAATGGATGCTGTATTTCTAATATCTAGGTTATGAGTCTGGGTTCAAGCCTCACATGTCTGGTGTGAGATACGATTTTTTTTCGATCACCGAACTTATGAAGCATGACAGAAGGTTAAACCTGAGTACACTAGGAGGTATTTACAACATCGTATTTTTTTTTCGACCACCGAACTTATGAAGCATGACAGAAGGTTAAACCTGAGTACACTAGGAAGTATTTACAACATCGTATTTTTTTTCTGCAAATGACATTTCGTCTTACAAATAAATCCCCCACATTGTTTTTAGAATTTTTTGGGATCATATCAGTAAATATTGGAGAGTTAGGAAGGTTTTGGAATTAGTTTTGAAGTGAGTGCATGCTAAACGTACGGAACTGTTGGAAGAGCAATAACGAGGAATAGAGATGATAAACTGTTGACCTTCGGTTTACACCCGAAGTGCAACAGTTTGATCCTTCCAACGAGTGGAGACCTTGGGCATGTCCCCTCACACCTGTTACCTCTCTTCATCTATTAATAAGGAGGTACCTGTTGATAATGGAATAACATATCGACAAGTTGAAGATTAAGACACATGGGCAACAGTTGGGTAATTTAATTGCTGAAACGTTTCGTCTATGCAGCAGACTTCATCAGTAGTAATAGTGAAATGAAGATGATGTAATCAGTGCATTAACCTTGGAGAAATAGTGTTTGAAGTGGTCAGTCCCTCAGCCTGGAAAAATGTTCAGATTCATGGTCCAGGCTGAGGGACTGACCACCTCAAATATCATTTCTCCAAGGTTTATGGACTAATTACATCATTTTCATTTCACTACTACACTTGCTGCCTTTGTATTTGACTGAAGAAACCTACTGCGTAGGCGGAACGTTTTAATAATAAAGCTACCATCTATTACCCATGTGTCTTAAACATCAAGCAGATACCTGGGTTTTAATTGGCTATTACGACTCACATCTTACAATAATAAAGCTACCATCTATTACCCATGTGTCTTAAACATCAAGCAGATACCTGGGTTTTAATTGGCTATTACGACTCACATCTTACAAAAGAAGACCAGAGTACCCCAGTGGAAATAAGCCACACTGGGTTACCCTGGGTTACTAACCCTCCAGGGTTTATAATCCAAATAAAATATTTTTCTTCTGCTACAAGCTAGGCAAGTCTATCTCAAACTTAGACCTTCTCAGTCGTATATTTGTCCAACCTATTTTGCAAGCTGCCCAAGGTGTGGCGCTGTGTGACTGGTGATTGACGTGGAGACGTAGTTGGTGGGTGGTTGTGGCAGGCAAGACACGTCGGAAAATGGATAACGATAGATGATAAAATGTCCCGAGGAACAGAGGTGGTGTGGGAGTAGTGGTGTGGGAGTAGTAGTGTGGGAGTAATAATATGGGTGCAGTGGTGTGGGTGTAGTGATGTTGATGTAGTGGTGTTGGTGTGTTACTAATAACAGTGGTAGAATTACTGATAATATGTTAGGTAAAAGGACACAAGTGCAACTAATGTGATATCTTACTGTGGCAACGTTTCGCTCTCCATGAGCGAAACGTTGCCACAATGTCACATTAGTTACACTTGTGTCCTTCTACCAAACATGGCGTAATAGGGTTGGTGTAGCGGTGAGGACAGTGAGTACGACACAATAAGCGTTTAAAACGTTTCGCCCACTAGGGACTTCATAAACTCACATCCCTGGTGAGCGAAACGTATTAATAAAATGTCGTAACCCGTATATTGTGTCAGGCATATAATGCCACTGACACACACATGGAGAGTAAAGTTGTGTTGAGTGTGGAGAAGCGAGAGTATGGATGAGATGGAATAGCAAAGGAATAGACAGGGAGGGGGAGACAGGAAGGGAGACTAAGGCAGACAGACATGGAACTGGTGGGAGGGGGTGAGATATAGGGAGGGAGGGAGGTGGACAGAGAATGGAACAGGGTTACTGCTGCTGTTCATATCGGAAGCCAATATTGAAGTAGAGGGGTAAGGTCTTGGTAGCAACTGGATTCACCACTACCACTATCACCACCACCACTAACAACAACAACACCACCATCACCACCTGCATCATCACCCAGCCTCGGCACTCAGGCCTAAAGCCGGATTCCTGATCACTCAGCAAGAACAAACTGTGTGTGTGTGTGTGTGTGTGTGTGTGTGTGTGTGTGTGTGTGTGTGTGTGTAAATCATTTACACATAGGGCCACAGAAAACATTTCGAAATACGCTATTTATTTTTCTTATTTTTCATCCACGGTATTTAGATTAAACTTCATATAATCCCCCTGATGATACCAGGAAAAACTGACATGAATATTACCTCGCATTAGTTGCCTTTTGATGAATACGAGCTTTGAATAATCAAGCGGCCCGCTCACTCAGTCAGTAAGGAGGTCAGTTAGTCTGTCACTCAGTGAGCCAGTCAATTAATCAGAGAATTAGTCAATCAGTAAATCAGTCAAGAAGTCAATTAATCTGTCAGCAGTATTTACTGATAATACCACGAATGGTATTTGGGACCTGACGATCTCTAAGAGTGTGAGCAGGGCAATATTTAGTGAAGGGATTCAGGGAAACCGGTTATTTTCATATAGTCGGACTTGAGTCCTGGAAATGGGAAGTACAATGTTGCCTGCACTTTAAAAGAGGGGTTTGGGATATTAGCAGTTTGGAGGGATATGTTGTGTATCTTTATACGTATATGCTTCTGAACTGTTGTATTTTGGGCACCTCTGCAAAAACAGTGATTATGTGTGAGTGAGGTGAAAGTATTGAATGATGATGAAAGTATTTTCTTTTTGGGGATTTTCTTACTTTTTGGGTCACCCTGCCTGGGTGGGAGACGGCCGATTTGTTAAATAAATAAATATATATATATATATATATATATATATATATATATATATATATATATATATATATATATATATATATATATATATATATATATATATATATATATAAAATATAGGGAGGTACCACCTCTAGAACTGTCATGGGGACCCTCATCCTCAGAGAAAAGAATAAACTTGCTTCAGGAAAACTCAAGATTCTCCCTGAAGCTGTTTGAGAATTTTCTCCTACCACCCCCTATTTTATGTATATATATTTTATTTAAAGACAAAATACATTGACGAAACATTCACAAAAATATGATACAAAGTAAAACAACATAGGCAACTCAGAGCTACATCTCGAATACTTCGTCCAGCTCCAATACGGTGGGCCGCGTGCCCAGAATGCTGCAGGCATTTCCTCTCTGGATCGCAACACTGAGTCTCTGAAAGAGGAAGCTGGTCGCCCTGTGGTCCTTGGTTTCTGTGATGAGCTTTTCACCCAGCTCTTTGAGGAACTTTAGAGCACACTTGCCCCATGCTCCAAGGGTCTCCGACCCTATTGGAATGAAGTTATAGCAAGGGGGAAGGTCTTCATATTTTCGGATCTTCTGGGTCTCCCTGTGGCTGGCAGCTCCACCCCCTTCCACTACAGAGTATGGCAAGTAGGTGTCTGCCAATGTGGCAGCACAGGTGTAGTCCCAGGCAATCTGCTTTCCATCCTTCCAGGGTAGCATAGTGGCTCCATCAGGACGCTTTTGACTTCCATCAGACCTCTGTACTTGGGGTTCCCGTTGAGCTGGGCAACGGGCTGTGGCGAGGCTTCTCTTTATTATGTCATTGATCTCCTCATGTCTGGCATACTTCCCTTCTGCTGTGTGACACACGAGACCATGGAGTCCGAATTGATCAGCTGTCGCCCTGCCGCAAATACACCTATGTTCGGTGAGGATGGGGGCGGCTAGGCGAAGAGCAACACCAATCCGAATGGCCTGTGGGTCGAGACGGGTGCCCAGGGAGGAATTGGGAACAGCTAACAGAAATCTCCTGAGTGTGGTGCCTTCACTGCCAGGAGACGAGCTTTGTTCTTTCCTGAAGCATTGGAGAGCATTGTGTTGGCGATTTTTTCCATGATCGGTTTGTCCCAGTGGGACTGTTTGTGCTGTTTGGGAGGAGCTGGTCTACTGGAGGAGTCTGTAAGGGTGTCCCACCGAATTGCTGCTTCAGTAAACCTGGGGTCTTGAGCTCCTACCAAGTCTCTCAAGCGTTCGGGCACTATCTTCTTGACTAATGCACTGGAAGCCAAACACGAAGACAGAAAAGCAGGTAACGCAACATGCGTTGCTTTACGCACCCCTATACCTCCCAGTATATATATATATATATATATATATATATATATATATATATATATATATATGTAGTGCCGAATAGGCAAAACTTGCGATCTTGGCTTAAATAGCAACGTTCATCTTGCCATATAGGACAAGTGAAAATTTCTGTATGCAATAATTTCGCCATAATCATTCTGAACCTAACGAAAATAATAAATTTCACTGTTTTTGTTTAGTATTAAATTATTGTAAACAAATCTAAAATATATTTAGTTGGGTTAGGCTAAAATAAATTGCGCTTGTTATAATAAGGTCAGGTAAGTTTTCTAAGTTTCTTTTTGTGCAAAATTATAAATTTTTACATCGACATTAATGAAAAAAATATATATTTAAAGGTATAAGAGAAAATTTTAGAAAGGACTTAATTTTAAATGAGTTCTTGCTAATTGACCAGTTTTACATATTCGGCACGACATATATATATATAATATATATATATATATATATAATATATATATATATATATATATATATATGTATATATATACTCGTATCCTATAGATTTACTGTAGAATATTTTGTTATTTTCTCGATTATGTTGCAATATCAATTCTCGTTTTGCTCGTCCGTTAGACCTGTGCCATTATCATGATAAGTCGTACACAAATAAATTTGGCATATTGTTCCGTGCCTAAAAAAAATTATTATGCAACAGTCAGCGAAGTTAAAGCTCGTAATATTGCCAAGCTTTCCAAAAAAAAATTAATAAAAAAAAGGCCGAGTTATGTTGATAATGGAAGAGAGGACGCTGTTTGCGCACTGTTGTAGTTCTGTTGTTTGTTACGGTACTGTTGTTGTTATCTGTAGTTTGGTTGCGATACTGTTGTTAGTTTTGACACCGTTATTAGTGGTGGCTCTGCTGTTGGTTGTGATACAACTGTTTATTGTGATATTCTTTGTTGTGGTACCGTCCTTTGTAGTCGTGCCATTAGCTATGTTTCTGACGTCTGGTGATGCTGTTGTTTGCTACGGCATTATTGTTTGCTACGGCATTGTTGTTTGCTACGGCATTGTTGTTTACACACAAAAAAATGGTTATTTTCACCGACTTGATCAAAGAAGAGATATTGATCAGGTGTAACAATCTACATAGCTTCTTCATCCTAGGATTCCCTGTCACTATTATTTTCCTCGAGGTGATCAATAAATCCCCTGAGCAGACAATGTCTTGTACTCAAACTCAGTAATCCTAAATTCCCTTCTTGTTTTTGAATTGTTCAAAATTGCACGGGGTATTTTCGTCTATATTTCATTCGTTTTCGGCGAAAAACAAGCCGGTACAACTGAGAATTAAATTTTTGTATATCAAAATACCCTCCAGAAATGTAATTCTCGAATTTCTATCCTGTTTTTATGTAGTTTTTGTCCTGTTAATGGATAATTATCGATTCGGAGAAGCTGGTGAACCAGCTGGTGATTCGAGTGAGCCGGTGTGTGTCAGCTGGTTTGGTTGGTCAGCCAGTGGACCAGCTGCTAAGTCAGCTGTTGAGGTTGGTCAGCTGGTGCACCAGCTGGTAAGTCAGCAGGTGAGGTAGGGATCTCCGGGGAATCTCATCACTCCTCCAGTGTAAATAACTGCTAGGTTCCCCCTGGGTGAGTTGGAACCCAGAACTGTTTTCATCTTGCTTACCTTCATCCTGGCTAAGAAGACAGATCACCACCTTAATGTGACGCACGAGAAATGGCTCGTTTAATCACCTGACGATTTATCCAGACTGGATTAAACTCTAAAGTAAAAAATATAAGTGGCAACACTCTTTTGTTCAAAATGTTCCTAAAATAAGTGAGCCAGTCATTTATTCTCTCTATATATATATATATAATATATATATATATATATATATATATATATATATATATAATATATATATATATATATATAATATATATATATATATATATATCTACATTTACATTTGCAATAAGATCACAGTAAACAGGGAATTTCAGAATATGCAAAACAACTACTGTGAAGGAACAGTGAAATTCCAAGCGCTTGGAATTTCACTATTCTTTCACAGTGGTTGTTTTGTATGTGTGTGTGTGTGTGTGTGTGTGTGTGTGTGTGTGTGTGTGTTAGTTAGTTACTTAGTTACCATTTTGTCCTAGGAACATGTCGATTAGACACTAGGCCTGTTGTATATGCGTGTGTGTGTGTGTGTGTGTGTGGTATCATCTGAGGGGCCTCTTGTTCGCGTTGGGAGTAAATCTGATGTGCAGATTTAGGACTAAACCCTCCAGAATTTTCCTGGTGTAAATTATAATGTGTGTGTGTGTGTGTGTGTGTGTGTGTGTGTGTGTGTGTGTGTGTGTGTGTGTGTGTGTGTGTGTGTGTGTGTGTGTGTATGTGTGTGTGTAAGCATACCTTAGGGGGGTTTACCTAAAATAAGAATAACTAAGGATAGTTATAGGAACGGAATGCGTATTTACAAGCCTTCTTAAGACTACTGCTTCTGTTTACTGTTGTGAGTCAAATCTCAGGGAAAAGAGATAGTCCAACTTAGACTGGACTGCGGTTTGAAGTGATCTGAAGTAGAATAATAGCCCTTACTAAATATATTTAACAGTGTAAAGAAAGAGAACAAAAATGGCACAATTCTGTGACTGAAACAATACACAAATAACAAAAATGGCACAATACTGTGACTGGAACAATACACAAATAACAAAAAAAGACACAATACCGTGACTGGAACAATAAACAATCTGGACATAGAGAAAGACCGAAACATCGTCACAAACTTGTTTTTCCTATGTTAAACATCGGAAACCTTGATGAAAGTTACATCAAGTTATTTATAAAACAAGAATAAAATAAACACCTGAGTAATATGACTTCTGTTACTTTAGCTACTTCTTATGTGACAAATCTACATATGGCATGTATTTCTTCCTAGTTTAGACAGGTGTCTCAGAGTCACAGGAACACTTCTTATCATTAACCTAGCTTCGTTTAACTCGCCAGATGTGCCCAGTAAACAAATATTTTCCTTTCCAAATAAACATGTGACTTACCCAATTTCTCACGAATGAACAGAAATCCCCATTAACATATATCTCTTCAAATGAATACGTTTTTTTCATATCCTAACTCTTCACGAATGAACGAATGCTCTTTGACGATGAATACGGATTATCTTGGCTCTATTTTTCCTCATCTGTGGATTAATACCTCTCATGTTTAACCTTACGCTTGTTTGACGAGTGAGCTTCAGGGAAGACCCAGGTTACCTCAGGCAAGAATTTTAATTCCCGGATAAATCAGCCAGGCGTTTGATTTGGATTTCGACAGAGGAAGCTATATTACGTCTCGTTACATTACCAGATATTTCAAGGAGCTGCTGGGAGTCTCCTCAAGTATTAAGGTCTTATTTCGACAAGAAATAATACATATACTTGAATAGTGAATGCAAACATATACAGTGCTTTCCAGTGTCGTGAAAGTCCCGCATAAAACCCTTTTTTGCATTTTGGGGGAAAAAGTAGTGAAAAAATACAAAAACCAAGGGAAAAACCAAGCTCAAATGCAGTAAAATTTGCGTTTCCTTTACTATTTTTTTCCCAAAACCCAGGCACTTTATCAGCTATCTGGGTGCTGAATTTTTGGAAAGGATCGATGGCTGATTTGGAAAAGGGTTGGCAGAAACGTTGTGTTGTCCTTGAGGGGGGGACAAGTGCCCGGGGATCCAACTCTGGCCTGCTGAAGTTTTATATTTAAAAAATATATAAAAAATAATAAATATATATATATATATATATAATATATTAATAAATATAAAAATTAAAAGAAAGTCGCAGGATTCAAAACAAATCTGGGGACGGTCAAGATTCCCAGGCAGACCCGGGTTTTCACCCCGGCCACACAAATCCCAACGTAGACGGGGCACCGGGTTTTCCCAACCATGTTTTCTTTCCCAGCCGGGGCACGTCAGTCACCCTTCAAGCAGGGACTAAATTTTTTTTAAAATCTCCGTATTTTGGGGCCCCTCTCAAGCAAAACGCTTTTTTGGGTAGGAAGGGGGGTACGGGATTTTGGGAGATAAAAATTTTTCTTTTTCCTTTTCTCACATTTTCGCTTAAAGATGTCATTTTTTCTGTTTTAAAAAAAAATATGAACAAAAGGGGAAAAACAGTGAAAGAGAGAGAGAGAGAAGAGAGAGAAAAGAGGGGAGAGAGAGAAAGGAGAGAGAGGAGAGAGAGAGAGAGGAGAGAGAGAGAGAGAGAGTGAGAGAGAGAGGAGAGAGAGAGAGAGAGAGAAGAGAGAGAAGAGAGAGAGAGAGGGGAAAAGAAAGTTTTTGGCCAAAAACTGCCTGAAAAAAATAAAAGTTTTTTTTAAACACCAATTTTAAGATTTTTCCCCACTTTCCAAAAAATTGAAAACCAAAAACACCCTTTCCCAAAACCCTTTTTTTTCCTACAACATGACTTTTGTACCTTTAAAAGCTCAACCTATGCCCCCGGGAGTGTGCTGGGAAGCCCAAGAGTTAAAATTATATTGCACGTTGAGTAACAAAATTAAACAGAATCTGCGTTTGGCAAAAATTCCCGAAAATTTGCTTTTTAAATTTTTAAAGGGACCTCCCTTTTTGTGCGAGTCAGGCCAGCCAGCCAAAGAGAAAATTTTACGGGTTTTTTTAGCCCTTTTTTCTTCCTTTAACTTTTTTTTGGGTACTTTGGCTGCCATACCAGCCGGGCTCTTTTCCTCCAGATTTTTGGTCGCTTCCTCCGCCCAATTCCCCCCTCCCCCAAATAGCTTTTCCCCCGCCAGGGAACCCAAAAATCGTGCAGATAAGAACACAAATTCGCTTTCAAGCCTTTTTATTGAGAAAACTTTTTACGCCACGGGGAATTTTTCTTCAGGATTGAAAAGGCTGGTTTAAAAGAAAAACGTAAGCAAACCCTAATCATATTTTTTAGAAAACGTTTTCGGCCCCGGGCCTTGATCACTTCTAACAAAGGGTTTAAAAGTGAACAAAGGTCCCGGGGCCCGGGAAACTTTTTTCTAATAAACATGTTATAGTTTTTGCTTACGTTTTTTTTCCCAAAAACCAACTTGCGAAATTTTTTACCAAGGTTTATACCATTGAAAAGGCTTTCCGTGCTCCAAACGTTTCCTCAGTGTTTGATCTCTTCGTATAAAGTCTTTGTGTACCTCTGAAGCCTCACCTTTTTGGGAGTTTTTTAAATTTAGATTGGAAAAAATACTTTAGTGAGAGGGGTTTGATTTGAGTGGAGCTTGCCAAAATGAAAAAAGGGCCCCCCTTTGCATGGGCCAGTTTGGCCCTTTTTCAGGGGTTTTCCCCCATTTTTAGTTCACCATAACTGCCTCCCCCATTGAATTTTCAAAGTTTGTTCGTGGGCCCCAGCTTTTTTTAGCTGAGAAAATGACCGAGGTGGTGGGGCCCCAATTTTTAAATTTTTTCTAGGGAAAAATGAACAAATGAATTTTCTGGAGAAAGGGGGTGATGCTTGAAAACAGACAAACCCGAAAAATTAACACATGTTCAATATCTGGATATTTTTTTTTTTAGGAAAGTTTTGCCAAACCAGTGGGTTTTTCAATATAAATTCAAAGATATAAAAATGACAAACTTTTAGTACATATACAAACGAAGTAAACCCGTTTTTTCCTTTCCCCTTCTTATTCAGTTTCTCTGTTTTTCCCATTAATCCCTTTTAATTTAATTGAAATGCCACTGGAAGGCGAAACATCTTTCAGTAAAGAACCCAGTTTGCACATGTGTCTAATTCTTCACCTGTCGGGACTGCAAAAACCCAAAAACCTACAAACAAACAACTGTGTAACACGGGGGTTAAAATAACCCATTTTGATGTGTGTTGTATTTTTCTTTGGCCCCGGGATTCCCTTTAAAAAAGATCAAGATTTTATTTTATTTTGAGATAGAAAACCCGGGGGCCAAAAAAAATTTCTTTTTGAATAAAAAGCCTAAATTCCCACTGATTATTTTTTCTACATACTTTTTCCAACAGTCTAAAACTAATTATTCTTGTTGTTAAGAAAAAGGAAAATTTGCTGTAAAAAAAACTTTCAGAAGCCAGAGGACTCCCCTTCCCTTTTAAATTTTCCATACCGCGTACCAGTGAAAATTTTAAAGAGACACCCTACCCCGGGCGGGGATAAAACCCCCGATCCTAGAGTCCTAAAAATCCAACCCGACCGCTAGCCCTGGGCCAAGCTGGCTATAAGCGAGTCATGAAAAGAGAACCCCATTCTTGTAAAAGGAGCAGCTCTGTTTCAAAAAAAGCGTTTTTTAAACCCCAGAGTTACTGTCGCACAGTAACTTTCTGAAGTTTGGAAACCCCAAAATTTTAGCTAAAAAGCTTGCAAAAACCCCCGGATTGGTAAAAAACATCCGTTTAAAAAGGGGCACCCAGTTTTGACCGAGACGCTGTAAATCATACGATCCGTTAATTTTCTGAATACTGTTTGTTAGTTTACAAACTGTGTAAAAGTCCCCGGGAAAAAGCTGCTGGTAAGACGATACTCCCGACGCTTGTCCCAGAGGAAAATATTGGGAAATCTTTTTCTAACTTCCCGTTTTAAAGGTTTCTGAAAAATTAACTTTTAATCCCCGTTTTCTTTTTACAACTCCTATGCCCATTTTCACCCCAAAACCCGGTTTTAAATCTCTGAGTACCTATTTTCCAAAAAATTTTTCTGTACTTGTTGAAAAATTTTTGGTACCTATTCAAAATTTTTTGTGTACCCCATTCAAAATTTTTTTTGTCTGTGTTCAAAAATTCTCTGCATCTGTGCAGAACCCTTACATTATAGAATTTTGGGTAAAAAGTACGATCTTTTGAGTTTTTTTGTCAAGTTTTTTTTTTGGGGGTGTTTTTTCGATTTAGGATGTGGGGAAAAAAAGAAGGGAAAAGGAGATTTTTTATTAATTTTTTTACTTTCCCCCTTTTTTTCCCTAACCCAAAACCCAAAATTTTCCCCCGATTCCCCCTTTGGCACACTGACTTCAAAGGGTGTGGCACTTTCCCCCCCTTTAAAATAATTATGTCACTAGCCCGGGAAAAAATACTTTCCTGTCTGGTAATGTGGGAACGAAAAACCTGTTAAAAATTTTTGGGACTCCCGGCAAATTTGGGTGCTCTATCTGTCTCTTATTTTTTCTCCTTGTCTTCGGTATCTCCCTAATTACTTCTCTATCCTTCCCTCCCTCCCTCCATACTATCCCTCTCCTTTACTCCCTCTCGTCACCCCTTTCTCATCTCCTTTATCCTTCTCTGCGTGTCATTAATATAGATTCTCACTCCCATTCTGTGCTTTAAACACTGGGCCCATTAGTCACCAGTGTTAACTCACCTTCCCAGTGGGATGAGGCTTGTGTGGCTGCCAACACAGGCTCCCAGAAACGCTTCCCATGAAATGTTTGGTTAGCATAGAGGTGTGTGTGTGTGTGTGTGTGTGTGTGTGTGTGTGTGTGTGTGTGTGTGTTTGTCTGCAAATTCTGAAAAAATCCTATATGAAAATATTGCGAAAAAATATAATACTCAAATTACAAAATAACAACGCAGCATTTTTTGCCTAGCAAGGCTCACTGTGGTGTTCCTTCGTGTGTGTGTATTGTTCTTTATAAGTCACCTGCAGTGACAGAGGACGTCACTGAGTACATGCGAAATATCGAACACTGCTTAAAGAGACTAGGAAACCTTGAGCCAAACATTATCCCCCTAAGAGATTCTGAAATTTCATACTTAATATGGAACCAATTGCATAAAATCAGTGAATCATACACAGAATGTCAACCTATCATAGAATTAGAAGAACAAGTATGTTATGCATCTGAGAGTTAAAAAAAATCCTCCGTCCCCATCTCGAAAATTTTTTTTAAAGGGGGAGGGGGACCGGTAAGCCAATGGAAGGCCTCGGTCAGATGACCAAAAGCTCCAGCTAAGGGTCATCATATGACTACAACCAGCGTAAGGAAACACTTGTCCTGTTTCTTGACGAACCTTACCTAACCTAACCTAACCTAACCTAACCTAACCTAACCTAACCTAACCTAACCTAACCTAACCTAACCTTACCTAATCTAACCCACCTCA
>NC_069445.1:10895172-10945172 GCF_026875155.1 Cherax quadricarinatus
TTATTATAATTATTATTATTATTATTATTATTATTATTATTATTATATTATTTATAATTTATTATTATTATTATTATTATTATTATTATTTTTATTATTAATATGGGTGACCAGATATGATAGAGATTATCATAAAGGTTTGTTGCAGGTCTTTCATATATTTAATTAATGGCAGACAACAGCGTAAGCTGACAAGTGATAATTCAAAGCAACACCTTTTATTTTGCAACGTTTCGCGCATGTACACTGATAAAGTAAAGTGTATGTGAAACGTTCTCCTTGCAAAAGGCTCTTTGAATTACCTCTAGATTTAATAACGTTTGACAAAGTAATCAACTTCAAAAATGTAGGACGATTTACTATGCCCATTGATGGAGTTAACAAGAAAAGAAATGACAGCGGGGATGTCCACCTCTCCGAGCGTCGTGTCATGGCGGAGAGCGACCAAAAACAAGTGAATTACCATGAAATTAACAAATCGTATAAGGAACGCTGGGGACAGAACGGACGTGTTTACGATTGCAGATTCTTAAATTATTCTACTGTAGTTTTTATTAGTTATACTAGGGTACGGTGTGCTTAGTATACCTGGGGTATACCTAGAGAGGGATTAGGGGGTCAGCGCCCCCGGTGATATTGTGGAATATAAAAAGAAACATATATTAAAGTGATTGTGAAATTTCTCACAATTGTTTCGCAATCCAAACTCGCGATTGTTTCACAAGAATTTAACATTTATTTAAAGCAACACTAGGAAAGAAAATAAGTATGAATTAATTAATTCTGTTAGAGGAGATAGAAAGAAGGATTTATGAACAGCTTCTGACGTGTATCCAGGAAGACCTGAACAAGACTGGCGCCTGGACCTGGGCACTAGTCTTGATGAGCGAAGAGTAGGCTCGAAACTCAGTAGAGTCGTTGAAGATCCGGAGAAAAGTGCATTTGAGGAATAGCTTTTGGGAAGATATTTCACCTGTGGTATAATTAACTAACTTAAATATTGCAAAAGTGGAACAGAGAATAGAGAGATTTTATCATCTCTCTCTCTCTCTCTCTCTCATATAAATATATATATATATATATATATATATATATATATATATATATATATATATATATATATATATATAATATATATATATATATAATATATATAGTATGCAAAACAACCACTCTGAAAGAATAGAGAATAGAGTTGAAGAAAATAACTCATTGCCTTTTCTAGATGTTTTAATTATTAAGGGTAATAATGAATTCAAATTTAAAATTTACAGAAAACCTACAAATAACTGTTCCTATGTCCACTATAATTCCTCGCATCAAGATAGAGTCAAATTGTCTGTTTTCTATCAATGTTTTGAGAGCTTTACGAATTTGTAGTCCTGAGTTCATAGATGAGGAAATATCCAAAATTTATGAAATAGGTAATGATTTAAAATACCCAAGAAATGTAATTGATAAATCTTTTAAAGTTGCTAGAAATACTTTTTACAATCCAAAAAGGGACAACCAGCCTTATTCAACTAAAAATATGTTGGTCTTCCCTTACCATGAAAACTTGGTTGATATGCCTTCTCTTCTTAAGACTTTTAATATTAAAGTTGTATTCAAAAATCTTGATACAGTAAAAAAAACTTTTGATAAAGAATTCCCCCCAAAATGCTGATGGAGGTGTCTATAAGATTCCTTGTAAAATTTGCGATAAAGTTTATTACGGTCAAACTGGTAAAAATCTCGAACTAAGATTAAAACAACATAAATATAGCATTAGAACTGGACAAGATTCCAATGCTCTATTTATTCATGTAAGAGATTTTAACTATCCAATTGATTTTCAAAAAGTTGAGAAAGTAGTATCAAGCAAGTCTATGGTCGACAGGAATATAATTGAATCTTGTTTCATAAAAAGCAGTTTTGACAATAATATGAATTTTTTCCTTTGGGTTTTTATTAAATTAGATCCATTTATAATTAATAGAATTTGGGAAGAATTTAATAATACACTGGACAAATAATAATTTTTAAATTTTCTTGGGTAGAATAGTTTGTGGTGAGTTGTCAAAGGACCTATCCAAGTTGGGTCGGCGCGCGTCACGTGTTTAACCGTTGTGGGATCTGATAGTGAGGTGCTGGCCAACCCCTCTTATATAGCTTCCTTGGATGCTTACTTTCATAGTTCCTTGATAATGTGAGTAGCCACGAAAGCGCTTGGAATTTCTATTCTTCTGTTCTATCATATGGTACCTGTTTACTGTCATATTTTGAATCATTATTATTATATATTAAAATAATATATATATATATATATATATATATATATATAAATATAATATGTTAATACAGAATTATCTTGGATAATATAGCAACGTTAAATTTGCCATATGATTTGCAAATTTGTGTATGCAATAATTACCCAAAATCAATTCTCCCTAATAAAAAAAAATAATTCACTGTGTATTGATTTTCCTGAATTACTGTCAATCTAATTTTAGTTGGGTTAGGCTAACATAATTTTCTTGTTATGTAGGTAGTAATTCTTCTAAACTCGCCTTTGGTCAAAATCTTATCCTTTACAACCTTATGAGAAAATTATCCTTTTAAACTATAAGAAATTTCAGAAAGGACTATTTAAATATCTTCGAATGCCTTTTTACCATTCCACGTTTTAGCAGTTTATTTATCTATCATATATTATTATACCTTATGCATATAAAAAATATTTTATTAAAAGTATATATATATTTGTACCCCTCACTGTTATTTCAAGTCGAGTGTCTATAACAAACAATATTTTGCTCCCTTTATTTCTTTATACAAAAAAATTTGTACTCAGTTTCCTCCAGAATTCTGTCACTTGTTTCGATGCTATTCCTCCCATCTTTTTCTGTTTTCGGCGGGCTCCAGTACATTCTCGTCTACTCCTCTTCCAAGCCCTCGTTGCTCCTCATTCTCTCCTGATTTCACGATTGCTGTTGCCGTTTACCCTTACCCACTTCGATTGCTTTCTCCACGTTTTTAGCAGTTTGCTTGATTCCTTCCTTATCTTCCTTCTTACCTCCTTTACTGCATCTGGAAAAAACTATGGTTTTTAAACATGTCATTCTCTGTGTGAGTCCCCTAGACTGAGATTTTTCTTAGCGCGAGTGTCCTCAGCATATATTTCTTTTGTCTTCTGTTAATTCTCCTCAGCGTCTAACATTTCCTCAGTCTTCACCAATTGATTCTCCCCGGCCTCTGACAGTTTCTCAGTCTTCACCAATTGATTCTCCCCGGCCTCTGACAGTTCCTCAGTCTTCACCAACTGATTCTCCCCAGCCTCTGATAGTTCCTCAATCTTCAACTGATTCACCCCAGCCTCTGACAGTTCCTCAGTCTTCACCAACTGATTCTCCCCAGCCTCTGACAATTCCTCAATCTTCACCAGCTGATTCTCCCCAGCCTCTGATATTTCCCGTCTTCACCAATTAATTCTCCCTACAGTTTCTCAGTCTTGTCTATTGATTCCTGAAACCGTCACTCGTCATCACGTCTTCAACGAGAACCTCACCTCCAGGATCCACTTTTATCGTGTCACGGAGCGCTCTCCCCTCCTGCTGTGTCTCGCACATTACTCTGAGCTCACCAAACACGTATTTCACATTAGATGTCTTCACCACACCAGTGCTGCTGACACACACACACACGTCTAACGTACAGAAATTTCTACTAAAATTACGTGTAGTGTACAAGAGAAGTTATCAATGCAGTGATCACTAATCCATGGGAGTGACGAAGTCGCTTGTGGGAGAAACAGGTCATCAGCTACGTTACATAAACGTATTATTGGTGTGCCTTGTTTTGATGCCGTTGTTGTTTGTTGTTGTTTTTAACTGTTGTTGTTATGATGTTTTTATTTTTCTTGTTGTGATTTCTCGTTTTATTTTAAAGTTTTTGAGGTTGTTGCTTTTATTGCTGTTTTTGTTGTCGTTGTTCTTGATGCTCTTGTTCTGGTATTGTTGTTTTTATTGTTGTAATTGTTAATGATTATTATATATTATTATTATTATAATTACATTTACGAAAAAAGTTATAGACCCCAGCAGCAGCACACAAAGTGCATGTCAACAACCTCGATGGTCACGTCTGTTGCCCATTCAACATTATCAACGAAAAGTGACGTACGCTAAACCCGAGTAGGGGAATTATATGCACACACGAAAGTCATGCGTGCGCCTGACTTCGTTCCTCTGTATACCACCTCTGCCTTTGTCACATTTGCTCATGCTACCTTTGGATTCCCGTCTCATCAATCTGTTCGTCTCACCTTCACTCACTGACTCTTTCTGGTTAAATTATCTATTAAGAAAGATGGACAGAGTGAAAGGAGGAGGCAATGATATCGGAAGATTTAGACTAGCAGAAAGGAGACAACAGATTTGGAAAAATAAAGATTAGAAATGGAAATGTCAAACTTGCGTCGGTAAAAATGGTATGTGTTTCATTTTTCGGAAAAATCAAGACAGAAAATACAACGCTAATGCATTTTAAGGGAAATATTTCGGCTGTCTGATCTACATGTTTTATGTCTCATGTTTCAAACTCACACAGATTAAACGGAAAACAAAATAATAGGGAGGAAAACAGGGAAAAACTGGGGGGGGGGGGAATGTGACACATCACAGGTTGCCGTTCTGGGCTCCGGCAGCTGCGGTGTTATGAATGAGGGAGCTGTGGCCTCCTCCCTCGAGTACCACAGGTTTGCTGGTAGCAGTCAATGGGGAACTTGGTACAAGCCTTAAATGTGATCACAGCCAGAGGAGGCACTGGCTGGCGAGACGCCCAAATATGCATTCTTACTGGACCATCCCCGCAAGTGTTGGTCCATAGAGCTCTCCTGAAAGTTGTAGCGCTGAAGGTAACAGTGGAAATTCTCCTCGGGGCGAGTGCTGCTTGAAACTGCATTTTCTCGTTGCTTTTATTTCAGTAGCTTTTTTTTGTGTGTGCGTGGGAAACCTTCTCTCAGCCCCCCCGGGGGTAAAATTTCTATCCGAGGTTTTACACAAGCTTCACTAGTCATGATTGGGATTTTTTTCTAAATTTTTTTTGTTTACTATTGCTTTGACGTAAGCTAATTTTGCTTCTCCCACTAAAAGATTCACTCCGGTGGATTAAAAACACAGAGTAAGTCTGCTATTTAACGATGTTTCGCTCTTAGTGCAATGCGTGCAACTTACTGGTGAATAAAACACTTAGGCATACAAGTCTACTCGACTACTTCTACTTCGATGTCTATAAAAAACTAAGTTGGTCGTTCCCGATCTCAAGACTTGTTCCACTCTCCATCACATATGCAGATTATTCTCCACCAACCGCGCAATTCCTCATAACATTATGCATTTAGATTTAATTCCACGCCTTTTCTCGATGTCTCCAACAGAATTCCATCACGACAACAATTTTCGTACCATTTCCTCGTCATTTTGCAAGCGAGAGAGGTTCTTTAAGTTGCACTGCTCGTTCTGTGGCTTGAGTCAGGCAGGACATATCAGTCAGTGTTCCTTGGGCTTTTGCTGTGGTCCGAGTGAGAGTGATATGTTAATGTGCGTTCCTATGTATATCTGGGAAATGAGATCTTTAATTGGGGCATTACGAATTACGAACGTATATTATACCCAAGACATTGCATTTAAGCTTGTAAAAATTGATATTGCGTCTTTCATTTTTGGCAATGTTTCATACGGGGACTAGCGAAACGTTTAATTAAGAGGGTTCTCTTTAAGTGATGGGGATTCTGTTTAGATTGTGGCGGTGAGACTCTCTCTAGATTGTGGAGTGCGACTCAGTGCAGGAAGTGCCTCGGTGATCCTGGTGATGGTACAGTTTGATGAAATGGTGAGAGGTTATGCTGGAAATTTAGGTGATGGGAAGGGGGTAATGGCTGAAGGGTTGGTGATGGGGGGAAAGAGATTCTGTGTATGACTTGTGATGGTCAGACTGTCATGGTGTTAGTGGAGCAGGTGGTGAGAAAGGCGTGTTATTTACGTGGGCCCACTGGTGACAGTAGTAGTGGAGGTGGACGTGGTGGTGGAAATGGCAATGCTGGTTCTAACAGTGATGATGCGGAAAATTACGGTGCCACACTTGTGTCTCGGTGCGAGCTTTAACACTTTACTGCAAGAGAAGATGGCCCTTGCCGGCGGCACAGGAGAGACGGCCGACGGTGGTGGTGTTGAACCTTTAGTCCAGGACCTTATTGGCCCTGTGTGGGTGCCAGCGCTTGCCGCACTGCTGGCACTGGTAGTTAAGGTTGTGGGGTCAGTGGTCTCGGAGGAGTGCCTGGAGAAACAAGACCCTAGTTACGTCACAGCTTTGCCAGATTACACACTAACTCGGAAACTACTAAGCTGATGTTATGACTTTATGCTACAGACCAATTATCTTTCAGCTGCCCAGATCCTACTTCTGTGTGTGTAGAAGAGTCGAGTCATAGCTCCTGGCCCCGCCTCTTCATTAGTCGCTACTAGGTCTCTCTCCCTGCTCCATGAGCTTTATCATACCTCTTCTTAAAGCTGTGTCTGGATCTTCCCGTCCTCTACATCACTTTTCAGGCTATTCCACTTCCTGACAACTCTGTGACTCATCTGAGTCTTCAGCTTCCAATTGTGATCCCTTGTTGCTGTGTCCCGTCTCTGGAACATCCTGTCTCTGTGTCTGTCTGTCTGTGTGTACTCGCCTATATGTGGTTGCAGAGATCGAGTTTCTTCTCCTGGCTCCTCCTTTCCGCTGGCCGCTAGAACGTTCACTTTCTCCTGGCTTCAAGAGCCTTATCGTACCTCATCTTCAAGCTGTAAATGAATCTTGCCTCCGTCACTCAGCTATCTCGCCGTACTCTTCCTTACCAAAGACCAAAGAAATACTTCCTAACATTTCTATTTTCAACTTCCAGCTGTGTATGTGTGAATGGGCGAAGGAGCGTCATGTACATGTGATTGCGTGTGTGCACGCACGTATGCCTGTGGTCACGAATCTACGCAGAAAAAACAAACAGCTATATCTGAATGCACCACGTTCAATCCTCTCAATATTGCAACTCACGTACTAATATTGACATTGGAAACTTTTTCGACTTCATGTGTGTTCGGGGTTAGTTGTGCTTTATAAGTAAATTACTGACGATGGTGAACATGTTGTAGTAATATTAATGTGATACGAGGAGAGGCGTCACAACGGGCGAGAAGAGGTAAGAGAAGCAAAATGACAACATGTAAGGAGTGATAATTCAGAGAAAAGTGATCATAGAAGTGACGTGGTAACAGGAAGGACCTGACAACAGGAGAAAGGGGAGCATGTTAACAGTAGAGACGTGGCAACAGGAAGACCTAACGACAGGAGTATGGGGACATGATAACAGTAGAGGTGTGTAACAGGAGAGGACCTGACAATAGGAGGAGGATGCGGGACATAATAACAGTAGAGATGTTTTAAGTAACAGGAACAACAGCAACAATAATAACTTCAAAAAAATTCCTCTCTTCTTATCACCCATTACCTATTCGTGCCTTCATCTTTCCTTTTTCCAATCCTTCCTATCCCTATTCCTGCCATTCCTTTTATTGCCTAAACAAAAGAGATTTAATTAAACTACAACAACAGTGAGGTTATATCTGATGAATTTCAGAATTTACCTCCATTTTTTTTTTGTAATTAGGAGCAAGGAGAAGGAATTACTAATACTCTTAGGGTACAAGACATATTTAGTTCATTTCTGCGATACGCATTATTGCAGAGGCAGGGATTCTAACCACCTAATTCCCCAAGGGGATTGCAAAGGAAATGTTGCAGACTTAACTGTTATGTTACGTAGTCAAACGTATTGAAGACGTATATAAAGAAAAAAGCTGACGAAAAAAAAAAGCTGACCAAACAAAAGCTGACCAAAAAAAGGCTGACCAAAAAAAGGCTGACCACAAAAAGTTGACCCAAAAAGAAAAGCTGACCAAAAAAAGCTGACCGAAAGAAAGCTGACCAAAAGAAAGCTGACCAAAAAAAGCTGACCAAAGAAAGCTGACCAAAAAAGAAAAGCTGGTCAAAAAAAAGCTGATCAAAAAAAAAGCTGACCGAAAAAATTCTAACCAAAAAAGAAAAGCCGACCAAAAAAAAAAAAAAAAAAAGGCTGACCAAACATAAGCTGACCAAAAAAAAAAAGCTTTTATTGGGACAACGTTTCGCTCTAGGTGAAGGTGTTTGTAAGTTTGTTTCGCGAAAGGGTAACGAGGAGTGTGTAATGAAAGTACTTGTTTATAAGAACTGAAGTGTCAGCTGACAGCTGTGTTCAGTATCAGCTGACAGCTGTGTTCAGTATCAGCTGACAGCTGTGTTCATTATCATCTGACAGCTGTATTCAGTATCAGCTGACAGCTGTGTTCAGTATCAACTGATAGCTTTGTTCATTATCAGCTGACCACCTCATTAAGATCCATCTGACAGCTGCATCCAGCTTCAGCTGAAGGCTGTGTTCGGTGTTACCTGACGGATGTATTCAACGTCAACTGACGACCATGCTGCCATTGTCAGCTGAGGGTCGTATTGACAGTGTCAGCTGACGTCCGTGCTGACAGCTCTTCCCAAGAGTCAAGTTAACACACTCCGAAGCTTTTCCCATTTGCTGAAGATCGTAAAAAGTTGAAGAAGTCGCTGCTTACACACGAAAAGCACAAAGTCTCGTTGAATATTTCAGTTCTTGTGGGTGAATGACGTTGTACTTGTGGTTCATCCAGCTCCTGGAGCTGTGAAGGCTCGATCCTCCTTCCTAACATCGGCAAGTTATCCTGAGCCAGTGAACCACCCAGGTAGGCAGCAGTTAACTAATCATGAAGTTAATCAACCATGATGATTACCAACAATCAGGTAACTAGTACAAGCATAAAACAAACTAGCCAATCAGACAACTAGCCAGTCAGACAATTAGCCAATCAGATAGCCAGTCAGACAACTAGCCAGGTAAACAGCTAGCCAGTCAGACAACTAGCCACTCAGACAAATAGCCAGTCAAACAACTAACCAGTTAGACATCTAGACAATCAGACAATTAGCCAGACAGACAACTAGCCAGTCAGACAGCTAACCAGTTAGACATCTAGCCAATCAGACAATTGGCCAGGCAGGCAGCTAGCCAGCCAGACAACTAGCCAGTCAGATAACTAGCCAGAAAGACTATCAACCAGTCAACTCGTCATACCTTCACACATACAATCGATCAGTCTACCAGTCGATCAGACTACCCAGTCAACCAGTCATTATTCCCTCTGTGAATTATTTATCCATTAAATTATCAATTATGATTGTACCAAATACGTATTATACCAATTTACTGATGTTTAGATTAAAGTACTTGGCTTTTGGGTAGTTAGGAGACTGCAGCTGACAGCCATTGACAGCCACTGGCAGCCGTCAGCTGCAGGAAATACATCGTAAAATGTATGGATGAGTTGCAGTGTAGGGAAAGTTATTTATGTTGTGGATTTATTGTATAATAAATTATATATTTTTATTATCTCACTCTCTCTCTATCTATCTATCTACCTATCTCTCACTTTCTTTCAGTCTTCTGTTATCTGACTTTCCCATGTATTTCTATTCATACATTAGTGTGGCATGCAAAGAGTACGTAACCTTTATTCGGCGCATGTACACACCCTCATTTACAGGCTATCTCCCCCAACCAGCGAACCAGGATGCTAAGAGTTGATGATGGGGCCCCGTTGTTCAACTAGTGACCAGGTTCTAGCCAATAAGATGGTGGTTTTGGCAATCGCAGAGGTTATGTGGGTACCACTCTCCTGTCTGCCCTTGTCATTCCCATTCTAGAGCTGGTTAAAGCACGGTCTGCTACCTTGTGGCTTCTATTTCTGCCTTGCTTACCGTGGAGTGCACTATACTTATCACTGTACATAGTGTACATATTGCTGTTCTAAATTGGTGAAGGATAATATAAGTCTAAACTTTTTCTGCTGTTTATTTTGCTCCCATTACACCCGGGATAACAGGCCATATGGAATCCTGGGTTGTAATATGGGTAGCCTGTCCGAGAGCTGGAGCTGGACTTAGAGAAACGGTTGAGCTTAGGGTGAAGCTCGTAGCAGGAACATTGTGCAGCTTGCTGTCTGGCATTGCATTAGCTTTGCCTACGCTTTACAAATTTTGCGTGTCAGTTACTGTTATGGTCAGCCTTGCTCTTGTGTGATCGTTCAACAGCTCGCTACTAGCTTGTTCGGTGTGTTCGCTTCGCTACGGTCAATCTTCTAGAACAGTGTAGCTATCTGGCATTGCTTTACAAATTTTGCGTGTCGGTTGTTACTAGCCTGTTCGGTGTGGAGAATTTTGCAGTCAGCTTTGCTTGTATGCGTATTCTGCAATCGTATTGTGCATAGCTAAGCGTGTTCTGCAAATTAACGTGTTACGTTGGGGTATTCTGCAATCGTACTGTGCATAGCGAATAACTTATGCCACCTAGACGAGTCAGACGTCTGGTGTCGGCATATACTTTGCATAACCTACCTAAATTGTCCCTACAGCGTTGTTGGCAAATTGCTCGTTCCATTGGCATTAACTACAAACGCACTCTCACAGCTGCTCAACTGCGTTCACTGATTGCTGACAAATTTATAGAAGAAGAGATGGCACATCAGACTCCTCCCTCTACGGGAGCTAGGGCAAAAACTACTATGTTCTCGCAGGAGGAAGATGATACACCTATGGAGCAAAATGGTCAGTATAGTGCAGCTGGGTTGTCTCAAGGTGAATCAGCGTCGTTGGCACTTGAGCTGGCAAAAATCAATCTTGAGCAAACTAGGGAACAGAGAGCATTCGCAAGGGAAGAATTTGATAGGGAAAGAGAGAGGAGGCAGTTTTCGCATTCTGTAAATGATTTTAGTTTACAAAAAGCAGTACAGCTTGTTCCCCGCTTCAATGAGGCCGAACCAGAACAATTTTTCGAAAGCTTCGAAAATCAGGCTCGAGCCTTGAGGTGGCCGGAACAGCATTGGGCATCGTTGGTTCATACAGCATGTTACAAAAAACGCGATTCTAAAAGCTTAGAGATCTCCAGTGAATACTAGAATGGACTGCCCTTCTAGCATCCAGCCTGTTACTGGGTTTTCGTAACAAGTAGTCAGTATCCTTGTCCAATTATCCATTAAAATTCTGTATTATTCAATAGTGCTTCAGGATTACAACTGGTAGGCTACTAACTAGAGAAATTAAAATTTAATAAATTTATTAAGTAGTAAATTGTCTAGAGGTATATTATCAAAGTCAATTAAATTACAGCAATCAAAATAAAATCAATCTCTCGAGTTCAATATTATTGTGCTGAAAGCACATATCACATTTATAATTCTTAAGTACCGTCAGGTACATTAACATTTAATAAGATTTTACAAATATGTACCAGTAAGTGTGAGTATGCGTGTAAGTGCTCTTAAGTAGTTAGCTATGTCTCAAGACTCGAATAAGACTTAAACAAGTGACTGACAAAGTCCTCAAATTAACTTCTTGACCGACTGGCAACCCGAACAGTCAGCTTGAACAACAAAGAATGCTAAGCCCAATAGCAATGCAATATTAAGCGACTGCGACACAGAATCAGGAACAAGGAGATAATATAACGACACTAAGTAGGGACCATCAGCAGATCCTCCACAAGTTACAAAACTCCCATAATACTGAATCTAAGTTCAGCATAGGTAAAACTGTGACTGTGACAATACACAGGAACCAGTACAAAATTAGGTCAGAAGCTATAGCTAAGGACCTGAGATGTTCAGAGTGTCTATGTGACACACAACCTCAGTACAACGTCGAAAATCACTAAGTCTATACAATGTTCTGAGAACAAAGTTCTACAGAACTAACAAGAATAATGAGACAGACAATCTGTCCAACCAGCAAGCGAGTCTCCAGCAGACTGACAATTTCACGAGAGGTGAGGACACCCCCCCTCGATCACGTGATAGCTACGTGGACAACTGCAGCTCAGAAGCCGGCAGTATAACGAGCGACAAGCGATAATTACAGTAGTTTGACAATCAAGACTAACTGAGCACATTTTATATACATCCTAACAACATAAGCTAAATAACAATATAACAGTCAAATAATAATATAAAGTCATACATTTACGATTTAGCTATTATCGCAAATATAAGCAATATAAAATTAAATGAAAAGGTAATATACATTATATATACATAATCATTGTAACCCATTCAGGGGTTGCAACACAGCATTTGTGGGTAAGGCTACTTTTGTGTCCAAGTTAGATCTCCTTAAAGGTTACTATCAGGTACCTTTAACGGATAAGGCGAAGGAAATCTTTGCCTTCGTAATTCCAGGAGGTCATTATCAATACACAGTTACCCCCTTCGGAATGAAAAATTCCCCCTCTTCATTCCAGAAACTTATCCATCAGGCTATTAAAGGACTTGAAGGCAAGGCAGCGTACCTAGATGATATTGTTGTGGTGTCTGATACTTGGGATCAACACCTACTTAGACTTAAGGCTCTTTTTGAGACCTTTCAGAGTTCCCATTTAACAGTTAATTTATCTAAATCTTCCTTTGGCCAGGCCACTATCACTTTTCTAGGCCATGAAGTAGGTAGTGGTAAAGTTGCACCTAAACTTGCTAAAGTTATTGCCATTAAAGATTATCCAGTTCCTCATGATAGGAAATCTCTTCAACGTTTCCTAGGCATGATAGGATTTTACAGAAGATTCTGTAAGAATTTCTCAGATATTGTAGCCCCTCTTACCTCTCTTACCAGTCACAAAGTTCCCTTTAATTGGACCTCAGACTGTAACACTGCTTTTAATAAAGCAAAAAGATTATTGTGTACTGCACCCATTCTCTTGTCTCCAGACTTCTCCAAACCTTTTTCATTACAGATTGATGCTTGTGAGTCTGGGATTGGGGCAGTACTATTACAAAACGAGAATGAGGAGTTGCATCCTGTAGCATACTTTTCAGCCAAGTTCCAGCCACATCAGAGGGCTTACTCTACCATTGAAAAAGAAGCCCTCGCGCTGGTACTGGCTTTGGAGCATTTCGATGTTTATGTGGATGTTTATGTGGGCCAAACATCGCAGGTGGTCACAGTCTACAGTGATCACAATCCTCTAGTATATCTCCAAGCCATGAAGAACCACAACACAAGGCTCATGCGCTGGACGCTAAGACTGCAACCATACTCATTCAGAATTAAATATATTGCCGGCAAAGAAAATGTGTTGGCGGACTCTTTATCTAGAGTCTAATATTTTTATTTATTTAGGTTAGGATGTTATATTATTTGTGGTAACCCCTTTTCACGCTCTTTTTATTTAGCCCCTGGTGTGGGGGTTTTTTTAGTGAGGGGATGCGGGCTACTGTCCGCCTGTATCTTGGACCTATGCTAGCCTGACTGACTGCTGTCTCACTTTGAGTTTAGGGTTTGGCTTTTTGTCACGAGAAAAGCTGAGCTCTATCTAAGAGTTGGATGGTGGAGAGGAAAGGCGGTCCCATTATTTTGTGCCATGGCGGCACGGTTACCACTGGGAGGTGGCAGCCTAATCCTGAGCCTTCTCGGGGTGGCATGCAAAGAGTACGTAACCTTTATTCGGCGCATGTACACACCCTCATTTACAGGCTATCTCCCCCAACCAGCGAACCAGGTTGCTAAGAGTTGATGATGGGGCCCCGTCGTTCAACTAGTGACCAGGTTCTAGCCAATAAGATGGTGGTTTTGGCAATCGCAGAGGTTATGTGGGTACCACTCTCCTGTCTGCCCTTGTCATTCCCATTCAAGAGCTGGTTGAAGCACGGTCTGCTATCTTGTGGCTTCTATTTCTGCCTTGCTTACCGTGGAGTGCACTATACTTATCACTGTACATAGTGTACATATTGCTATTCTAAATTGAAGGCTAATATAAGTCTAAACTTTTTCTACTGTTTATTTTGCTCCCATTACACCCGGGATAACAGGCCATTTGGAATCCTGGCTTGTAATAATTAGTATTCCTTCTTTTCCACCTTCTCTTCCTCTCTCTCTCTTTCTCCCCCCCTCTCTCTCTTTCTCCCTCTCTCTCCCTCTCTCTCTCTCTCTCTCTCTCTCTCTCTCTCTCTCTCTCTCTCTCTCTCTCTCTCTCTCTCTCTCTCTCCAGTTTATCAGCTGTTCTGTCCTCTGCAAAAGTTGTGATACTTTTCCTGCCATGTTGCAATGCTGAGATCATTTATAACTCTCTTAGGGGTCCCCAGCGAGCCCCCAGTACCAGGCACCACCCTCAGGTCCCCCATCAGTCACCCCAGCACTTACAAACACCCTCAGGGCCCCTAGCATTGTCCCCTGCACCAGGCACCAGCCTTAAGGCCCACAGCACAGTCACCCCAGCACTTAGCACCAACTTTAAGGACTCCAAAGGTCACACAATCACCCGGGCACTCCTTCAGGGCCCACCCCAGAACCAGTGCACTTCCCCAGGGGCTCCAGGGGCTCCAGGGACCACTCTAGCACCAGAGAACTCTCTCAAGGGCCGCCAGGGACCACCTCAGCACCACTGCACTCCTTCAGAACCCTCCCTGGGGCCACCTCAGCACCACGGCACTCCTTCAGAACCCCCCCTGGGACCACCTCGGCGCCACGGCACTCCTTCAGAACCCCCCCTGGGACCACCTCAGCACCACGCCACTCCTTCAGAACCCCCCCCTGGGACCACCTCAGCACCACGGCACTCCTTCAGAACCCCCCCTGGGACCACCTCGGCGCCACGGCACTCCTTCAGAACCCCCCTGGGACCACCTCGCACCACGGCACTCCTCGAACCCCCTGGGACACCCGCGCACGGCACTCCTTCAGAACCCCCCCTGGGACCACCTCAGCGCCACGGCACTCCTTCAGAACCCCCCCTGGGACCACCTCAGCACCACGGCACTCCTTCAGAACCCCCCCTGGGACCACCTCAGCACCACGGCACTCCTTCAGAACCCCCCCTGGGACCACCTCAGCGCCACGGCACTCCTCAGAACCCCCCTGGGACCACCTCAGCCCACGGCACTCCTTCAGAACCCCCCCTGGGACCACCTCAGCACCACGGCACTCTTCAGAACCCCCCCTGGGACCACCTCAGCACCACGGCACTCCTTCAGAACCCCCCTGGGACCACCTCGGCGCCACGGCACTCCTTCAGAACCCCCCCTGGGACCACCTCACACCACGGCACTCCTTCAGAACCCCCCTGGGACCACCTCAGCACCACGGCACTCCTTCAGAACCCCCCTGGGCCACCTCAGCACCACGGCACTCCTTCAGAACCCCCCTGGGACCACCTCAGCGCCACGGCACTCCTTCAGAACCCCCCCTGGGACCACCTCAGCACCACGGCACTCCTTCAAAACCCCCCCCTGGGGCCACCTCAGCACCACGGCACTCCTTCAGAAACCCCCCATGGGACCACCTCAGGCGCCACGGCACTCCTTCAGAACCCCCCCTGGGCCACCTCAGCACCACGGCACTCCTTCAGAACCCCCCTGGGACCACCTCAGCACCACGGCACTCCTTCAGAACCCCCCCTGGGGCCACCTCAGCACCACGGCACTCCTTCAGAACCCCCCCTGGGACCACCTCAGCGCCACGGCACTCCTTCAGAACCCCCCTGGGGCCACCTCAGCACCAGCTTCACTGGAACACACCGCAGGAAGAATGGAGTGAAGGAGATGTGATAAAAGAACAGAAGAGGAAGAGAGAAGAAGTATCACGAGGTCCTGTAAAGAAAGAAGAGGAAGCAGGGAAGAATAAGTTTAGGGGGAAGAGCAGTAACAGGAGGAAGAGGAGGAAGAAGAGGAGTAGAAGAATGCTGAAGAAAATGGGAAGTAAAACAGGAGAAAACCGAAGATTATGAAAAAAAGGGAAGATGACAACGAAGAAAATGAAGAAGATAAACAGGTAAAATTGGGGAAAAGAGCAGAATAGTGGATGAAAGTGGAAGAAATTACTGAAAAGTAAAGGAAAGTAGAAAGAAATAAGAAATTAATAAAAACGAGTAATTTAGAGAAAAATGGAGGAACTTCTGAGGGATAAAACGTGAGGGAAGTTATGACACAAAAGTGAAAAGTTGTGGAAGAGAAGTTGAGGGAAGTTTAAGAGACAAACATGAGTGGGAAGGTGTGGGTGGTTGTTGTGGTTGTGGTTGTTGTTGTGGTTGTTGTTGTGGTTGTTGTGGTTGTTGTTGTGGTTGTTGTTGTGGTTGTTGTTGTGGTTGTTGTGGTTGTGGTTGTTGTTGTGGTTGTTGTTGTGGTTGTTGTGGTTGTTGTTGTGGTTGTTGTTGTGGTTGTTGTTGTGGTTGTTGTGGTTGTGGTTGTTGTTGTGGTTGTTGTTGTGGTTGTTGTTGTTGTTGTGGTTGTTGTTGTGGTTGTTGTGGTTGTTGTTGTGGTTGTTGTTGTGGTTGTTGTGGTTGTTGTTGTGGTTGTTGTGGTTGTTGTTGTGGTTGTTGTTGTTGTTGTTGTGGTTGTTGGTGTGGTTGATGTGGTAGTTGTGGGTTGTTGTGGTTGTTGTTGTGTTTGTTGGTGTGGTTGTGGTTGTTGTGGTTGTTGTTGTGGTTGTTGGTGTGGTTGTGGTTGTTGTGGTTGTTGTGGTTGTTGTTGTGGTTGTTGGTGTGGTTGTGGTTGTTGTGGTTGTTGTGGGTTGTTGGAGTGGCTGTTTTGGTTGTTGTTGTGGTTGCTGTGGTTGTTGTTGTGGTTGTTGGGTGGTTGTTGTGGTTGTTGGTGTGGTTGTTGGTGTGGTTGTGGTTGTTGTGGTTGTTGTGGTTGTTGGGGTGGCTGTTGTGGTTTTTGTTGTGGTTGCTGTGGTTGTTGTTGTGGTTGTTGGGGTGGTTGTTGTGGTTGTTGGTGTGGTTGTTGGTGTGGTTGTGGTTGTTGTGGTTGTTGTGGTTGTTGGGGTGGCTGTTGTGGTTGTTGTTGTGGTTGCTGTGGTTGTTGTTGCGGTTGTTGGGGTGGTTGTTGTGGCTGTTGGTGTAGTTGTTGTGGTTGTTGTGGTTGTTGGGGTAATTGTTGTGGTTGTTGTTGTGGTTGTTATTGTGGTTGTTGTGGTTGTTGTGGTTGTTGTTGTGGTTGTTATTGTGGTTGTTGTGGTTGTTGTGGTTGTTGGAGTGGTTGTTGTGGTTGTTGTGGTTGTGGTTTGTTGTAGTTGTTGTGGGTGTTGGGGTGGTTGTTGTGGTTGTTGTGGTTGTTGGAGTGGTTGTTGTGGTTGTTGTGGTTGTCGTGGTTGTTGGGGGTGGTTGTTGTGGTTGTTGTAGTTGTTGTGGGTGTTGGGGTGGTTGTTGTGGTTGTTGTGGTTGTTGTGGTTGTGGTTGTTGTGTTGTTGTGGGTGTTTGTTGTGGTTGTTGTGGTTGTTGTGGTTGTTGTGGTTGTTGTTTGTGGTTGTTGTTGTGGTTGTTGTGGTTTTTGGTGTGGTTGTTGGTGTGGTTGTTGTGGTTGTTGGTGTGGTTGTTGTTGTTTGGGGTGTTGTTGTGGTTGTTGTGGTTGTTGTGGTTGTTGGGGTGGTTGTTGTGTTTTTGTGGTTGTTTGGTTGCTGGTGTAGTTGTTGTGGTTGCTGGTGTGGTTGTTGTGGTTGTTGGGTAGTTATGTGGTTGTTGGGGTGGATGTTGGGGTTTGTTGGGGTGGTTGTTGTGGTTGTTGTGTGGTTGTTGTGGGTGTTGAGGTGGTTGTTGTGGTTGTTGGGGTTGTTGTGGTTTTTTGGGTGGTTGTTGTGGTTGTTGGGGTAGTTGTTGGGGTTGTTGTGGTTGTTGGGGGTGATTGTTGTGGTTGTTGGGGTGGTTGTTGTGGTTGTTGTGGTTGTTGTAGTTGTTGTAGTTGTTGTGGTTGTTGGGGTGGTTGTGAGACCTCTACCCACTCTACCGGAGGTATCCCAGCGAGTGAGCACGTCCCCTGTATATCCCAGTGCTTAACAAGCTAGGGAATAGC
Source organism: Cherax quadricarinatus (assembly GCF_026875155.1). Lineage (NCBI taxonomy): Eukaryota > Metazoa > Arthropoda > Malacostraca > Decapoda > Parastacidae > Cherax > Cherax quadricarinatus. The sequence goes on from NC_069445.1 coordinate 10,913,142, forward strand.
ATATGAAGGTACAAATAAAAATGGGAACTATGGCTATAGTTTACTTAATAACATTAAAGGGCTAGAATACAACATCTCCTGATGGAAATTTAAACAATTATAACAATTGACCTATGAGACTTATTACCAGGGGGAAGGGTAGATGTTATCAGTAACACGGACTAGTACTCACTCTTAATTCACCGACCAGCTGACCCGAGATTCCCAATGCGTGGTCCACTACACACGCGGCTGTCCAGAGCTCTCGCTCGACGGACCTGTCACCAACAAACTCCTTGCCCCGCTCTTCCCTGGGCTTATATCGTAGTCAAAGTACCCCCCTCCCCAATGGTGTATGTACCACGTGTTGGCGACCTGACGCCGAGCTCTGACGCTGTTAAGAACAAAAGACCTCAGACGTGGGCGTGGCTACAGACGTCTGCCAAGGCAAGGTGTGACCATATAATTGGTTAAATTAGGTCTCCCCAGAGACCTCACAAGCCCAGCTGGACTACATCACATCCCCCTTTCTCCCCCAATTTAAAATATCTGAGAACTAGGACAATTTGTCCTAGTTATTAGATTTATTTTAATCCTAATCCCTTAAATCTATTACAATACAATAGCAAAAAATATGAATTCACACAGATCAGTAGGTTTAATAAATTCTAGCACAAGAAACGAATAACAATGACTCTGGTATTAAGTGTTCCACATTGTTGACCTCGGCCAGGTAGCCTAACGGAGTCAGGTTCAAAAATTAAGTCTTTGGGGATAATCTCAGCTGATGTTAACCTTCTACCATTCTTGAATCTTAACGCTTTACTTGTCAGATTTATCACTGGTATTAAGATATGTCTTTTCTCAGAAACCTGGGCTAGATGATGAGGCACCAGGAAGGATTCTAGCTTCCCGCTAATTGTAAGATACTTCCTGGCTCGACCTTCCTTCCCACTGAACCTTTAATAAATTTGAATGTTTTAAAGGTGGACATACCTGGTTATATAATACATGAACTGCATAATCTGCGTCTGCAGAGTTCACATTAGGTCCCTGCACTTCAAAAAGTGATTTAGATGGGGTTTTGAATAATTTATTACTCCTACTCATAGAAGCTACTATTGAGGGATGTTCTATTGAATTTTTTTGGGAAAGGAAACTCATCCAGTATCAGCCGACTGGTTCCCCTTCCTTTGCCATACGACAAGAGGAAGTCAAACCTTCTGAGAAAATCCATACCTAAGAGTAAGCCCCCTGGAAACCTTACTCCAGACACTACTAAACAAGCGTGAACTTTATAACTTTCACCCAGTTCAAAGTACAGGTCCGTTTGTCCCTCGACATTAATATCATTACCATTTACAGCAGTAATATCTCTCTTAGCTTTGCTTATTTTACAACCCCCAGTTATTACATACATCTCGCTTAATTATTGACACCTGACTTCCCTTTATCAATGAAAGCTACAGTTTTTTTCCATTTACTCTTACTTTAATCATAGGTCTTTCATCTTGGTAACAAGGTTATCAGACCTATCTTTCTTAACCTTGTACCTTCTTCTTTCGTTAGGAACGAAAATTAGGGCAGCTGGCCCTAATATGGCCAATCCCGCCACACTCCCAGCATTGATTAGTTCTCCGAGCATTCTGTTTATTACGCCCACCACCGCCTGTCCTGCGGTGCGGGGGTATATACTTCTTCTCATTATTGGTTGTCGCCACATATGGTGACTCAGGTGTTACTCTCTCTGAGGCAACAATTCTATCTCCCTTTCTGTCTCTACCATATTCGGACTCGAGAGACATGGCATATTGAACTAGTTCTTCGAAGGTTTTAATCACTAGTACCATAGCAACTCTAGTTCTCATCCAGACTGGCAACCTTCACAAAATACCTGCTTTTTATAAAGCTCCAGCTGTTCTGCATTATATTTTAAAGTTCCGTTCACATCTTCCACCCTGGACCATACCAGAGTGTGTCCCTCCTTCAGTTGCAATTGTTCCAGGTATCGATGGATATTTTCAACTGATACTGCCGTCTGGAACCTATATCTTATAGCATCCTTAAAATTTTACTCCAGTCCTTTACGTTAATAAATTGTGGGAGACTAAATATGGATGCTGTGTTATCTACAATTGCCCTGAATCCCAGTGAAACTTTCATTTTTTCATCAGATATATTAAGCAAAATGGCCTCAATATTTTTAATCCAAGCTTCTACTTTGATATTTCTTTCGATGGGATTCCTCAGCAAATCTTCTACATGAAATTTCGGCAAATTTTCTAAATATGGCCTATCAACAATTACTGTCCCACACATAGAGGTTCCAACACTACTATCTGGAGCTGATGCCCAGATAAAAATCTTTTGCTGAAGCATAGGGTTCGTTGGGACGTTGAGTGGCTTGGTTAGGGAAGGATTGACCTGGGAAGGCTGGAGGCTCAGAAGTTGGGGTTGGGTCGGGAGTCCCGGTATATTAGATAAGGACCCATTCGGGGAAATACTGAATGGTTCCCCAGCTGTAGTTACAAGTGTGGGTGTTTGGTTAGTATTTACAGGAACAGCATTGGGCAGGTGAACACCTGACACAGCAGGGGAAGCTATGGTTACTGAGGGGTTGGGTTTATACTAGTAACTGTAGAACCAGGCGCAGAAGTGGGAACCCTAGAGGCATCTACCCCAGGGACTTGGGGAGCAGGTACAACAATAGGGGATTGAGGGTTACTCATAACTTGAGCAATAACACTATGAAGCACAGAGTTAAGATAAGGATACATACTATAGTCAGCATTAACTGGGTTATTAAAATACGGAGGTATGGGGTTAGTAGCATCCCGGGTTGGTAAAGTTGATACTCCCGGGCTAACAGCAGTGGTAGATGTATTAGATACCACTGGGGCCATAGTATTCGTGGTATTTACTGGGGGTCACCGTGGAACCTATATTCGTTCCTGAGCCTTGGACCTGGGGATGGTTTGTCCTGACATATGTACCCCTGAACTATTATTATCACTGAAATCTCATTTTCTTATTATTTATACCGTCACTAACATTAATCACTGAATCTTGCTGTGGAACCATGTTGCTAGACCCTTCACTTGAGCCTGGTGCGAGATCACTAACATTGACGTTAGCCTCTGCCATTCTGTTCACGAGGAACTTCACCTGTATCCTACTGGATCGTCTGATTGCACTATTTAACGTCTTGCTACGCAAATTATATTTGGTTATCACCCACCTGACAACCATAAGAGTAGGATTGTCCTGGTTTATTCTTAGGTTACGGTCACAGTGAGGGTTTAAAACAAATGATAGGCGACACAAAGAAATTAATATTTGGTTTTGATAGCAAAACCGACCAGTCGTAAAGCACGTGAGCCGCGTTTAATGATAAACGCTAAACCGCTGCCACCATGTGAACCTCTACCACTCTACCGGAGGTATCCCAGCGAGTGAGCACGTCCCCTTTTATATCCCAGTGCTTAACAAGCTAGGGAATAGCATATGAAGGTACAAATAAAAATGGGAACTATGGCTATAGTTTACTTAATAACATAAAAGGGCTAGAATACAACATCTCCTGATGGAAATTTACACAATATAACAATTGACCTATGAGACTTATTACCAGGGGAAGGGTAGATGTTATCAGTAACACGGACTAGTACTCACTCTTAATTCACCGACCAGCTGACCCGAGATTCCCAATGCGTGGTCCACTACACACGCGGCTGTCCAGAGCTCTCGCTCGACGGACCTGTCACCAACAAACTCCTTGCCCCGCTCTTCCCTGGGCTTATATCGTAGTCAAAGTACCCCCCTCCCCAATGGTGTATGTACCACGTGTTGCGACCTGACGCCGAGCTCTGACGCTGTTAAGAACAAAAGACCTCAGACGTGGGCGTGGCTACAGACGTCTGCCAAGGCAAGGTGTGACCATATAATTGGTTAAATTAGGTCTCCCCAGAGACCTCACAAGCCCAGCTGGACTACATCACATGGTTGTTGTGGTTGTTGGGGTGGTTATTGTGGTTGTTGTGGTTGTTGTGGTTGTTGTGGTTGTTGTTGTGGTTGTTGTGGTTGTTGTGGTTGTTGTAGTTGTTGTAGTTGTTTTGGTTGTTGGTGGTGTTGTGGTTGTTGTGGTTGTTGGGGTGGTTGTTGTGGTGGTTGTTGTGGTTGTTGTGGTTGTTGGTGGTTGTTGGGGTGGTTGTTGTGGTTGTTGTGGTTGTTGTGGTTTTTGGGGTGTGGTTGTTGTGGTTGCTGTGTGGTTGTTGTGGTTGTGGTGTAGTTGTTGTGGTTGTTGGGTGGATGTTGTGGTTGTTGGGGTGTTGTTGTGGTTGTTGGGGTTGTTGGGGTTGTTGAGGTGGTTGTTGTGGTTGTTGTGGGTTGTTGTGGGTGTTGTAGGTGTGTTGTTGTTTGTGGTTGTTGTGGTTGTTTGGGTGGTTGTTGTGGTTGTTGGGGTAGTTGTTGTGGTTGTTGTGGTTGTTGGGGGTGATTGTTGTGGTTGTTGGGGTGGTTGTTTGTGGTTGTTGTCGTTGTTGTGGTTGTTGGGGGTGGTTGTTGTGGTTGTTGGGGTGGTTGTTTGTGGTTGTTGGGTGGTTGTTGTGGTTGTTGAGGTGGTTGTTGTGGTTGTGTGGTTGTTTGGGTGGTTGTTGTGGTTGTTGGGGTGGTGGTGTGGTTGTTGGGTGGTTGTTGTGGTTGTTGGGGGGTTGTTGTGGTTGTTGAGGTGGTTGTTGTGGTTTGTTGTGGTTGTTGTGGTTGTTTGGGTGGTTGTTGTGGTTGTTGGGGTGGTTGTTGTGGTTGTTGGGGTGGTTGTTGTGGCTGGTGGATGTGGTTGGTGTGGTTGTAAGGTAGTTGTTATATTTGGTTGTTGTGGTTGTTGTGGTTGTTAGGGGTGGTTGGTGTGGTTGCTGGGGTGGTTGTTGTGATTGTTGGGTGTGGTTGGTGTGGTTGGTGGGAGTAGTTGTTACAGTTGGTGGGGTGGTTGTCGTGACTGATGGGCTAGTTATCGTGGCTGATAGAGTGGCTGTCGTGATTAACATGATAGTTGTCGTGGTTGATAGGGTGGCTGTCGTGATTAACGTGATAGTTGTCGTGGTTGATGGGGTGGTTGTCGTAGGTGGAGCTGGATTGGTTACTGTGTCAGGTATTGACCAGAACACCTCACAAAAATCCGAGTGAATATTTCACATTAGTCAGCAAGTTAATCACGCACCTGATCACTCCTAATGCATTTCTCTTTGTTAATAACTAAATTACTAAGAATTAAGATACATCTAATAAATAACTGATTTATTATTTTATAAATTATTCAGATGAAGGTTTCACGAAACAATTAAATTATTAAACTGTAATGTAGTTTTTTGTTACCAAGTTTATCTAAGCTGGAGTTTATAATATGCTTGAACCAGCTTGGGTTGTTGCAACTTGGCTCTGATTGGGTAATTTCAGCTTGTATCTGATTGGGTTGTTGCAACTTGGCTCTGATTGGGTTGTTGCAACTTGGATCTGATTGGGTTGTTGCAACTTGGATCTGATTGGGTTGTTGCAGCTTGGATCTGATTGGGTTGTTGCAACTTGGCTCTGATTGGGTTGTTGCAACTTGGCTCTGATTGGGTTGTTGCAACTTGGATCTGATTGGGTTGTTGCAGCTTGGATCTGATTGGGTTGTTGCAACTTGGCTCTGATTGGGTTGTTGCAACTTGGATCTGATTGGGTAATTTCAGCTTGGATCTGATTGGGTTGTTGCAGCTTGGATCTGATTGGGTTGTTGCAACTTGGCTCTGATTGGGTTGTTGCAACTTGGAAACTGATTGGGTAATTTCAGCTTGGATCTGATTGGGTTGTTGCAGCTTGGATCTGATTGGGTTGTTGCAACTTGGCTCTGATTGGGTGTTTCAACTTGGATCTGATTGGGTAATTTCAGCTTGGATCTGATTGGGTTGTTGCAGCTTGGATCTGATTGGGTTGTTGCAACTTGGCTCTGATTGGGTTGTTGCAACTTGGATCTGATTGGGTAATTTCAGCTTGGATCTGATTGGGTTGTTGCAGCTTGGATCTGATTGGGTTGTTGCAACTTGGCTCTGATTGGGTTGTTGCAACTTGGATTTTGATTGGGTAATTTCAGCTTGGATCTGATTGGGTTGTTGCAGCTTGGATCTGATTGGGTTGTTGCAACTTGGCTCTGATTGGGTTGTTTCAACTTGGATCTGATTGGGTAATTTCAGCTTGGATCTGATTGGGTTGTTGCAGCTTGGATCTGATTGGGTTGTTGCAACTTGGCTCTGATTGGGTTGTTGCAACTTGGATCTGATTGGGTAATTTCAGCTTGGATCTGATTGGGTTGTTGCAACTTGGCTCTGATTGGGTTGTTTCAACTTGGATCTGATTGGGTTGTTGCAACTTGGCTCTGATTGGGTTGTTGCAACTTGGCTCTGATTGGGTTGTTGCAACTTGGCTCTGATTTGCTTGTTGCAAATTGGGCATGATTTTGTAGTTTAAACTTGGATCTGATTGGGTAAGTTCAGCTTGGCTCTGATTGGATTGTTGCAACTTGACTCTTATTGGGTTATTGCAAGTTGGCTCTGATTTGGTAATTTCAGCTTGAATCTGATTTCGTTGTTGCAACTTGGCTCTGATTGGGTTCTTGCAACTTGGCTCTGATTGGGTTGTTGCAACTTGGCTCTGATTGGGTGGTTGCAACTTGGCTCTGATTGTGTGAATGAGAATGTCAACATTAACTTTGAATGATGGGGCCCATTCTCCAAGACCAGAGTAAGTGATCAACTTTGAATGCACAAACACACACACACACACACACACACACACACACACACACACACACACACACACACACACACACACACACACACACACACACACACACACAGAGGAAGTGGAATAGTCTGGCAAGTGAGGTAGTGGAGGCAGGAGCCACACATAGTTTTAAGAGGCGGGGCCAGGAGCTGAGTCTCAACCCCTGCAGCCACAAATAAGTGAGTACAAATACGTGAGTACACACAATGCGCTAAGAAGCTCGAACATCAACAAAAATAAAAGCAACTCCACCTGGACTTCGACATACGCTAATACACATTATTTTAATCGCGAGTTCATCTTTTTTTTTTTACTAAAGACGGGCCACCACAAAATTATTTCGTTGACTCACACAAATTTAGGTCCTGAACTCGGGAGAAAGTTATGTGATGGCTACTAAAATATTCCTTTCGTAAAACGTGGCATGAGTTAAACATTCCATTATAATACACACCCCGTATCTTCAACATTCCTTTATAGACATACTCCATCATTTGAAGATGTTTATATAATGTGGGTCACCACTTAAATTTTCCTTGATAACACTATCTATTTTCCACCTTTGAGGAAGCCTTACCTATTTCTCCCTTCAAGGGGTTACCTTGATGCTAGTGATAAGTAACTGATCCAAGGATCTGGAGCTTCCCACCAGTCCTTGGATCAAATCTGATTACCTTACATTCCTCAGGTGCTGTATAAACCCCCCGTACATGTTTACAGCTTCCCCGTGAAATATAATAATAATAATAATAATAATAATAATAATAATAATAATAATAATAATAATAATAATAATAATAGCCAATTTGTAAACATTTGAAAGGCTTCGGTTTCACACTCGTTTGACTGGATGATTATTTCCTTCGTGTCAATAATAACAATGACAATAATAGTAATAATATATCATTCAGTTTACATGTCGGCTGTCAGCCGCCTCTCTCAGTACAAGAACACACTGAAAGCGAGTTAGTGTTAGTCTGTCAGGTGTAGAAGCCTTCTCATTTGAGAGTGTCAATTAACACATGTGCCTGAGGGTCTCTTCAATGGAAAGTCAATTAAGGGGAAACAGTAGCAGCCCATAGAGCGAGTAATACATGAACAGATGTGTCCGGACACCCACACAAATGGCAATCAATTAACCGGTCTAAATTAATGGTCATCAGAGCAGGAAATAATGACAGTTCTGCCTCAATACTTTTATGAGTATTAACTTTTTCACTAGTAGGCTAGAACAACAGGTAATAGACGCGTTTTCAAGACTGCTATTTACAACAGATGATCGTTAATGAATATAAGTGAAGGCCTATACAACAATCAATAAGCCTATATCAAACTAATATTACACTACACTAATCTAATTTTTGGGTTAGGAATAGGCCTATCTGGAAACCAGGGATTGCTTGTCAGTCTGAGAGTTAATACAACAGGCAGTTAATCAAGAGATGTATCTGGAGGTGCACTGAACAAGCAATTAATTAGCGAGCTCCCTTGAGGTCCCGCATTAGCAGGTAGTCAATAAACAGGTATGTTTGAAGGACCAGACAACAGACAATTATGCAACAATGGCAGATGATGGTCTTACTCGATAATGGTCATATTAGATGATGGTTATAATAGTGAATGGTCATACTAGACGATGGTCACAAACTACATCTCTCACTGTGCAGACGACTTGGCTCCAGCAGGGAGAAACAAGATTCTTCTCCAGACTGAGGGACTGCCCGCTTCAAACTATTACTCCTACTGACTCTGTATTTGACTGAAGAAGCCTACTGTGTAGGCGGAACGTTTCAACAATGAAGACATGCAACTGTTGCACATATGTCTTACTCATGGAATAGCATCCACCACTTGTAAATTCAAAAGGTATACAACTTTTGCTTCCTTTCCTATCCAATTTCCAGCAGTGTGGTGCCGCTAAACCGCTGTGAAATGCTAGAGGAAATATCTTAAGTGATTACCAGCAGGAGACTTACCCACTGGCGGTCCTGGCCAGGTAAAACCTTTCCAACTATTACAGAAAATTGCCGTGGGATATCTTACATTTTCTTTAAGAAAACCACTACTTGTGTAAGCTTTACTTGATTTTCTCCTCTTTGTACCTTTGCTTACCGCTTTCATTCTATGTTTTACCTTGCGTGGCTGAAATGTTCTGCAATTTGTATACCACCAGTCAGGGATAATTTAATGTATAAAGGTCAACACGCAGTGTATATACACAAAGATACACATCTCTTGGTATATATACCCTTGATTATAAGATGTCACTTAGCCTGCAGTGCGGCTCACGTATTTTAAATCTCTGAAATCTTGCGAGGAATGCTGATGAAATTCAATGTTTTCCATCACCAGGATTAAAATTTGCTTATGACTGCCTTTTATTATTTTGGTATGTTTTTATTCGTATGTGCTTTATTAGCCTGGAAATCCTATATGCAATGTCGAGGATTGCTTTATTGAATTTAAGGCTTGGTGAGTACAGGGGGGTTATTAAGGTTGTATATCATCAGTCATGGTTAATTTAATGTATAAAACAGAGCCAAGTGTATATACACTTAGAAATACACATCCTTCGGTATGTATATACTCAGAGATACAGATCTCTCAATGTTTATACTCTTGATCGGGAACGAGAGAATTTGTTCCAATTTCCTTGCTCCTTTCCCAAATTTCGTGAACTGCCTTGCACCGCTCGACTCCAACACCCCACAACGACACCCCACACCCCACAACGACACCCCCACACCCCACAACGACACCCCACAACGACACCCCACACCCCACACCCCACACCCCCACCATACTCAACATAGGTTGTCATAGAGGCTCTTACATCAGGTTTAAAGTGAGTTATGGTCAAGGAGGTCCATTAAGTGGAGAGCCTTGCTACTCTGACATTATTTTGTTATTATGTTGCGTACCCGGCCGCTCTCAACACACAGGGGGCACTACCAGCCTCTCTCAGCACAAAGAGGGCACTACCTGCCTCTGTCAGCCTAGTGGGGCGCTACCCACCTCTCTTAGCTCAAGGGGAAGGGGCGCTACCCCCCTCCTCCTCCTCTCTCAGCTCAGATGAGACAGGCGCTGTCCTCTCAGCTCAGATGAGAGGGGCACTCTCCTCTCAGCTCAGGGGTTGAGAGGCAGTACCTTTATCTCCTCTCAGCTCAGAGAAAAGGGGCAGGACATTTATCAGATCCTTAACTTGCCCACGAGACATTGCCTGCGACACCCCAGAAAAAAGAAACGCATTTGTCATAATTCATTCAGTAGCAATCTTCGTGTGGTCCATTTGGAATATGGCGACGAAAGCACACAGTTTTAGGGAAAAAATGCCAATATATATATATATATATATATATATATATATATATATATATATATATATATAATATATATATATATATATATATATATATATATATATATATATATATATATATATATATATATATATATATTATATATATATATATATATATATATATTATGTACCATAACATATGAAAGAATACTGTAAATACTTCAAGAACACTGTAAATATTACAAGAATACTGTAAATATTGCAAGAAAGCTGTAAATCTCTCATGAATACTCTAAATACTGTAAGAATGACAAACAAGAGTGTAATGCCAGGAAGACATCTTGAGCAGAGAAAGAACTGAAGTTGAACTACAGCTTATAGTAGAGGAGAAAAGAGTACATCTACGTGATGAAGTACCACTGTACCACTGTACCACTGTACCACTGGGATACTTCATTACATGGAACAATTGTACCACCGCGACACTTCATTATAAAGAGCAACTGCGCCACTGCAACACTGCAGGATAAAGATTCACTGGAAGACGTATCCAAGAACACACACTTTGTCTCTGGATAATAGTATGTGGTTGAAAGTAAACTTTTCAAATTTTGGGACGTGGGTGGTGTCTAAAGTCAATGTAGACTTTGGGACTTGGGTGGTGTCTAAAGTCAATGCAGACTTTGGGACTTGGGTGGTGTCTAAAGTCAATGTAGACTTTGGGACTTGGGTGGTGTCTATAGTCAATGCAGACTTTGGGACTTGGGTGGTGTCTAAAGTCAATGCAGACTTTGGGACTTGGGTGGTGTCTAAAGTCAATGTAGACTTTGGGACTTGGGTGATGTCTAAAGTCAATGCAGACTTTGGGACTTGGGTGGTGTCTAAAGTCAATGCAGACTTTGGGACTTGGGTGGTGTCTAAAGTCAATGTAGACTTTGGGACTTGGGTGGTGTCTAAAGTCAATGCAGACTTTGGGACTTGGGTGGTGTCTAAAGTTAATGTAGACTTTGGGACGTGGGTAGTGTCTAAAGTCAATGCAGACTTTGGGACGTGGGTGATGTCTAAAGTCAATGTAGACTTTGGGACGTGGGTGATGTCTAAAGTCAATGCAGACTTTGGGATGTGGGTGGTGTCTAAAGTCAATGCAGACTTTGGGACGTGGGTGATGTCTAAAGTCAATGTAGACTTTGGGACGTGGGTGGTGTCTAAAGTCAATGTAGACTTTGGGACGTGGGTGGTGTCTAAAGTCAATGTAGACTTTGGGACGTGGGTGGTGTCTAAAGTCAATGCAGACTTTGGGACGTGGGTGGTGTCTAAAGTCAATGCAGACTTTGGGACGTGGGTGGTGTCTAAAGTCAATGCAGACTTTGGGACGTGGATGGTGTCTAAAGTCAATGCAGACTTTGGGACGTGGGTGGTGTCTAAAGTCAATGCAGACTTTGGGACGTGGGTGGTGTCTAAATTCAATGCAGACTTTGGGACGTGGGTGATGTCTAAAGTCAATGCAGACTTTGGGACGTGGGTGGTGTCTAAATTCAATGCAGACTTTGGGACGTGGGTGGTGTCTAAAGTCAATACAGACTTTGGGACGTGGGTGGTGTCTAAAGTCAATGCAGACTTTGGGACGTGGGTGGTGTCTAAAGTCATTGCAAACTTTGGACCGTGAGTGATGTTTAAAGTCTTGCAAATGTGGGCGATGTTTAGTCTCACGAAATCTTTCGTGAGTTAAACATAAAATCCCTCAAAGAAATAAAATGACTCTTGTTTTCCCTCTTCACAAAAGAGCAACAAAGAGCTGGAACTCCTTTGTCCTTAACAAAATGCTCTCTCACTCTCTGTTTGCTATCCTGTCTTGCTTTTTGTCTCTAAACAAACCTAACTCTCTCGCTCTCTCTCTCTATAAAATCGCTGCCTTCAAAGGCTTTCCAGACTCTCACTTTTTTTACAAAGGCTTTCCAGACTCTCGCTTTTTTACAAAGGCTTTCCAGACTCTCGCTTTTTTACAAAGGCTTTCCAGACTCTCGCTTTTTTACAAAGGCTTTCCAGACTCTCGCTTTTTTACAAAGGCTTTCCTTACTATGCTCGTAAATAATCTCTGGGAAGAACAAATGATATGTAGAATCCGGGTTCCATTATTTTTGCCTACGGTAAGGGAAACGACAGGATAACGGAGATGAATGACACTAGTCTCTGTAAATATTGAAGTTTTTCACAGTTTTCTGAGTCGAACTCAGAGTCTGGTGATAGAAGTCGCTGTAGGCGAGGGGTGATGCGGCTGTACGGGCCCGACGCAGACGAAAACACAAACGTACATGAATAAATGCACACGTACATGAACGGGTAAGCGCAGAGTAAGCTTCTACGCATCTATGACCTTTTTTTTTTCCACCAACTAGCTTATTTTATCAACTATTGATGCTCCGTCGTCAAAGTTGTCCTCACTTTATATACCCTCTCTTTTTTTACTCGTTATTTTTTTAACATTATTGGAATCTCCTTTCCTACTTTCTCTCTACCACATTTGAACATGACTTTCTCCACTTTCTTTCACACTTTCAACCCCCCATATTACACCAGCTGTTTATTCTCACCCTTATTGTCACCATTGATTCTCACTCAGTCGTTCGTCAGACAGTTACAGGCACTCCAGACACTGAGACCGAATCAAATTTACAACTAAATCACAATCAACACTCTTTGAATAATATTTCGATCCGTTTTAAACCATTATTAAATCGCGCCTGCATATATGCACCACAATTGAACGGAACATCATCCCAGAATTTGGTTAGTTGCGTCCTCTATTATTATCTACGTTACTAGAACAATAAATTCTTAATTATAGATATATATATATGAGTGAATTTGAACTTATACACACATACACATATAATATATGTATATATATATATATATATATATATATATATATATATATATATATATATATATATATATATATATATATATATATATATATATACATACATATATATATATATATATATATATATATATATATATATATATATATATATATATATATATATATATATATATATATATATATATATATATATATATGCAAAACAACCACTCTGAAAGAATAGAGAAATTCCAAGCGCTTTCGTGACTACTCACATTATCAAGGAACTATGTTTTGTTGTTTTGCATATTCTGAAATCACCTGTTTACTGTGATCTTATTGCATATATATATATATATATATATACATATATATATATATATATATATATATATATATATATATATATATATATATATATATATATATATATATATATAGCAGGAAAATCTAGGGACTGGTCACAGGGTAGACACTTACCTGCACTTCTACCATTCCGAGAAATAACTGTAAAGAAATGAGAAAATAATTTAGGTAATAAGTGCATCCAATTATTTTTCTTAAATTTGAATGTTATTTTTTTACTACTATTGAGGACAGAGAAAGATGCCGAAATAGTCTTACCCCCTGCATATATTCAACGGTAAAATACCCCCGTACCTCCCCCCCCCGACCCCCCAAAAATATCAGATTACAGGTATGACGGTGAGCGTAACGTAGTTGTGTGTCTCGGTAAATTTTCCATACGACACTTCGTAAAACTGGTATAGCTTGCTTAGAGGCAGGTTGGCCGTCAGTTTCCGATCAGCCAGGCTGTGTTTCGTACGTTGGACTACGTGCTGCCAACAGCAACAACCTGATTGATCAGGCCCTGATTCATCGGGAGGCATCAGTCACTAACAAAAGTGAAGGATGGGAGAAATAAGGTGATAACGCTAACTTAATGTTTATAAATGAGAGAAATACTTTAGCAACGTTTGGCTCAAGGAGAGTCGAACCGTCGTCTCGAGTTTCTTCTCTAAAGTGTAGGTTGTTAGTGAGTTATGTCCCTGGCATCGTTCCTACCACGGTATTGTGACATCCACGGTATTGTGACAACCATGGTGTTGTGACAACCATGGTGTTGTGACAACCACGGTATTGTGACATCCATGGTGTTGTGACAACCATGGTGTTGTGACAACCATGGTATTGTGACAACCACGGTATTGTGACAACCACGGTATTGTGACATCCACGGTTTTGTCTCAGCCACAGTATAGTGACCTAATTTTCGACAGTCTCCTCTAAGCTACCAGTAAAACAGAAGACATTAACTACAGCGTCAGCTGCAGTTCTGACGTGTAGACAAGCCACCTCATACAGACATATTTATCGTAGCCAAAGTTCAGGAACTGAAACTGTTATTTTAGTACCTGTATCTTAAGTTAACACTTTCTTGCCTACTTTCTTCAACTTGTCAGCAGTTATTTGCCTTTTCTTTGATGAATTAATATGTATGTTTTCTCTTACATAAATGTATGAGAAAATAAATCACACTTTCTTTTATCTTTTTTTATTTGGTAAAATGGGATACCTAAGCAATGTGATACAGTTCTATATTAATCCTAATCTAAACATCATGGGTAGTTTTAGAGTGGGAATAAAAGCTGGCTATGTTTCCTGTGTTCTCGGTGCCATATGCCAGCTTGTGTGTATGATACAGCTGATGAGGCTGGAGAAGTGTCTTATTCTTGCACAGTGTCTTCCAGCATTACAACTGGCAGTGATGTATTCCAAGTCTCCCTCAGATCAATACTATAGTGGCAGCGTGTGTGCCTCGCGGCTGTTAGCCTCTCCCACTCCCTCTCTTCGCTGCCTTGTAGAGGAATAGCATTTGAATACTTGAATGCATAATAAATAAGGTCTCAACGAGAGCTAGAAGGTCGATGAGTCGCCGGGTAAAAGGGAGTAACCATGTAGGCAAGATGCGTTTCGGCTTTGTTTCTCCCTGGTACATTACGAGGCCTCTGGTTTAGTTTTAACAGCGCTGATGCTCACTGGCTATGAGGACTATTGGTTTATCTGGCTCATTCTGATTTTGGCTTGAAAGGCAAGAGAGATGGCAACAGGTGAAGTAGTTAGACACTTATTGTTGGAAAAAACTATGCAGGATGCTTTGCTGTAAGTGTTCTGTGTATCACAATACTACTCTTACCCTACACTCTCTGTTGTCACCAAGACTGGTTCATCCGTCACTACTCCACGCTTACGCAGTTCCTCGCATGGGGGAGCCACCTCATAAAACCAGCTGGGAAACTTTGTCGCTCTGGCTTAGCTGTAACACCCGAAAAGATTTTTAACAGTCTTTTCTGGAGGAAATTCTTAACAAGAGAAGCATGTCGGGAGTGAGCTTAAATTGGATTCCTGCGAAGTTCGTTTACTTTTCAGAGATGCTATGTGGTGCGGGTAGCGAGAAATGGCCTCCTTGTCCTTGGGTTGGCTGGTTCATTAACCCGAGGCCGCATAATTACGTTGCTTGAAGTGAGCCCGTCTAGCTAGCGGTTGGATAGTCGCCCGACTAATTCCCGGATATTGAAGCCGCGTCAAGACCTCGCATATTACCGGAGAGACTGATGAGGGGGAGGGGGTGTCGGTAGTCCTTCTAAAGAAAATTATTTTGCAGGAAACTCATTGTTTTGATTTTAAACCTTCTCGGGGAAACTGTAGATAATAAAAGCTTCCCCCAAAGTAAACTTAGTAAACTTAACACAAGCAGAGTCATCGACACTTTTTTTTGCAACGTGGAGACTTAAAACAACTTTTTTTCATGTTTCACGAGTGATGTAATTTATCTAAATTTGAAAGCGAGATTTGAAGATGTGTCTTGTAGGTTCTCCTTTTGCTTATTCAAAAAACTAATTCATAGCAGCGTTTCTCTCTCTCTCTCTCTTCTTCTTCTCCCTCTCTCTCTCTTCTATTATCTATCTATTATCTTTTTTATCTCTCTTCCTGTGTTGTTTTATGTTGTATGTATATGAATGTGTAATTTTTATTTATAATATTATATATATTTATATATAATATATATATATTATATATAAAAACACTGATTCGGGAAAGGAGACTCGAATACAAAACCTTGGACAAGGTACCGTGCTTTAAATTACCCCACTGGCCATCCCTTGGGTGTAGCAGAGCTACCGTTTGATCCAAGGCAGCCGTTTGGGGAAGGCTTACAGCTTTTCTCTCACCCTGATGCATCAGCCTACTGAGATTTGCAATGCAAGGTTTTCGCGAGAGATGCGAAATTACACAAACACTGTCTCTGGCTGAAGGAGACTCGAACCTACGAACCTTAGGAAAAGGGTACGCAGTGCTTTACCAATCTACCCCACGGGCCAATCCCTTTGGGCGTGTAAAAGTAACGTTTGATCCAAGGAGCAGTTTCGGGGGAAAAGGTTCCCTTTTCATCCATCCCTGCATGCCAGCCTTACTAAGATTTGAACAATGAAAGGGGAATTGCGAGGCATGCAAAATTACACAAACCTGACTCTGGTGAAGGAGACTCGAATACAAACCCTTAGGAAAGGTCGCAGTGCTTTCCCAAATTCCCCACACTGGCCCAATACCTTGGCGTTACAGAGTACCGTTTATCCAAGGCAGCAGCCTTTCAGGGGAGGTTAACAGCTTTTATCTCACCCCCTGCAGCTCAGCCTTATAGGATTTGAACAATGCAAGGGAATTCGCGGGGAGCATGGAAATATACACAAACACTGTTCTGGCTGAAGGAGACTCGAACCTACAAAAACCTTAGGACAAGGTACGCTTGCTTTCCCAATCTACCCACACGGGGACCAATCCTTGGCGTGTAGCAACTACACGTTTGATCCAAAGGGCACCCAGCTTTCAGGGAAAAGGCTTACGCTTTTCATTCACCCCCTGCATGCTCACCCTTATAGAGATTGAACAATGAAGGAATTCGCGAGGCATGCAAAAATATACAAAAACATGTCTCTGGTGAAGGAGACTCGAACTACGAACCTTGGGAAAGGTCCAGTGCTTTCCCAAATTTCCCCCACATGGACCAATAATTGGCGTGTACGAGCTACCGTTTGATAAAGGGCAGCCAGCTTTCGGGAGAAGGTTACAGCTTTTCTCTCATCCCTGCATGCACAGCCTTACTAGAGATTTGAACAATGCAAGGAATTCGCGAGAGCATGCGAAATATAACAAACACTGACCTGGCTAAAGGAGACTGAACCTACGAACCTTAGGAAAAGGTACGCAGTGCTTTACCAATCTACCCACACTGGCCAATCCCTTTGGCGTGTAGCAGAGCACCTTTATCAGGCAGCCAGTTTTTCGGGAGAAGGCTTACGCTTTTCACTCATCCCCCTGATGCTCAGCCTTACTAGAGATTTGAACAAGAAAGGAAATTCCGAAGCTTTGCGAAATATACCAAAACAGCTCGGCTGAAGGAGACTCGAACCTACGAACCTTAGGACAGGTACGCAGGCTTTACCAATTACCCACACGGGACCAATCCCTTGGCGTGTGCGAGTACACGTTTGACCCAAGGCAGCCACTTTCGGGGGGGAAAAAGGCTTAATTTTTCATTCATCCCCTGCATCATCACCCTTACTGAGATTTAAACAAGCAAGGTTCGCGAGAGCATGCGAAAAAACACAAACATGATCTCTGGCTAAAGAGACTCGAACCTACAAACCCTTAGGAAAAGGTACGCGTGCTTTCCCAATTTACCCCCCGGGCCCAAATTTCCTTGGGTGTAGCAGAGCTCCTTTGTCCAAAGGCAGCACTTTCAGGGAAGGTTAAGCTTTTCTCACCCCCTGCATGATCACCTTATGAGATTTAACAATCAAGAATTTCGCGGGGAGATGCGAAAATACAAAAACATGACTCGGCTGAAGGAGCTGAAACACGCCCTTAGGACAAGGACGCAGTGCTTTCCCAAATCTCCCCCACACGGGGCCCAATACCTTGGCTGTAGCGAGTCCGTTTGACCCAAAGGCGCCAGCTTTCAGGGAAAGGCTTACGTTTTATCTCATCCCCTCATGCATCAGCCTTACTGAGATTTGAAAAATGAAAGGAAATTCGCGAGGGGATGCGAAATATACACAAACAGATTCGGCTAAAGGAGACCGAACCTACGAACCTTAGGACAAGGTACGCAGTGCTTTTACCAATCTCCCCACACTGGCCCAAATACCTTGGGTGTAGCAGAGCAAACCGTTGATCCAAGGCACCAGCTTTCAGGAAAAGGCTTCAGCTTTTCATCTCACCCCTGCGCCACCCTTTAAGATTTGAACAATGCAAGGAAATTTGCGAGAGATGCGAAATATACCAAACACTGATCTCTGGCTGAAGAGACTCGAACCTACAAACCTTTAGGACAAGGTACGCTGCTTTCCCAATCTACCCAACTGGCCCAATACCTTGGCGTTAGCAGAGTACACGTTTGACCCAAAGGCAGCCAGCTTTAGGGAAAAGGTTCAGTTTTTCATCTCACCCCCTGCATGCATCAGCCTTACGAGATTTGAAAAAGCAAGGAATTCCGAGAGATGGAAATTACAAAAACATGATCTCGGCTGAAGGAGCTCGAAATACAAACCTTAGGACAAGGTACGCAGTGCTTTACCAATACCCCACACTGGACCAAATCCCTTTGGCGTGTGCAGGCTCACGTTTGATCCAAGGCAGCCGCTTTCAGGGGAAGGCTTACGCTTTTCTCTCACCCCCTGCATGCTCACCCTTATAGAGATTTAAACAATGCAAGGAATTCGCGAGAGCATGCGAAATAAACAAAACAGATCTTGTAAAGGAGACTCGAACCACGAACCTTAGGCAAGGTACGCAGTTTTTCCAATCACCCACATGGCCAATACTTGGGTTAGCAGAGAAGTTTGACCCAAGGGAGCCAGCTTCGGGGAGAAGGCTTACATTTTTATCTCCCCCCTGCTGATCGCCTTACAAGATTTGAACAATGCAAGGAATTCGCGAGGAGGGAAATATAACAAACAGATCTGGCAAAGGGAGCCCAAAACCCACGAATTAGGACAGGTACGAGTGCTTTACAATCTACCCCAGGGCCCAATACCTGGCGTGTGCAGAGCTCACTTTTGACCCAAGGGCAGCAGCTTTCAGGGAGAAGGCTTACGTTTTATTCATCCCCGCATGCATCACCCTTTATAGAGATTTGAAAAATGCAAGGAATTCGCGAGAGCATGCAAAAATATACACAAACACTGATCTCGGGTGGGAACTCAAACCTACGAACCTTAGGAAAGGACGCAGTGTTTTTACCAAAATCCCCCATGGCCCCAATACCTTGGCGTGTAGCAGAGCTACACTTTACCAAGGCAGCCGGGTTTCAGGGAAAAGGGCTTACGCTTTTCATCTCACCCCTGCTCACACCCTTTATAGGTTTTGGGCAATGAAAGGGAATTCGCGAGAGCATGCAAAATATACACAAACATATCTCTGGTAAGGAGACTCAAACCCTACAAACCTTAGGACAAGGTACGCAGTGCTTTACCAATTACCCACAGGCCCAAAAACCTTGGCGTGTGCAGAGCTCCCGTTTGACCCAAAGGCACCCAGTTTCAGGGAGAAGGCTTACAGTTTTCATCTCTTCCCCTTGCATGCATAGCCTTACTAAGATTTGAACAATGAAGGTTTTTCCGAGAGCATGCAAAAATATACACAAACATGATCTCTGGCTAAAGGGAATCAAAACCTCAAACCCTTAGGAAAAGGTACCAGTGCTTTACCAATTACCCCACTGGCCAATCCCTTTGGCGTGTAGCAGGAACGTTTGATCCAAGCAGCAGTTCGGGGGAAAGGGTTTCGCTTTTCATTCACCCCCGCATGCATCGCCTTATAAGATTTAAACAATGCAAGGAATTCGCGGGAGCAGCAAATATAAAAAACACTGACTCTGGTGAAGGAGACTCAAACCCTACGAATTAGGACAAGGTACGCGTGCTTTCCCAATCTCCCCACATGGCCCAAATACCTTGGCGTTAGCAGAGCTCAGTTTGATCCCCCGTTTGGGAGAAGGCTTACGTTTTCATTATCCCCTGCATGCATACCTACTAGAGATTTGAACAATGCAAGGAATTGGGGGGGGAGCATGCGAAATTAAACAAACACTGATCTCTGGTAAAGGAGACTCGAACCTACGAACCTTAGGACAAGGTACGCGTGTTTTCCCAATTACCCCACGGGACCAATACCTTGGGGGGTTAGCAGAGCTACACTTTTTGACCCAAAGGCAGCCGCTTTCAGGGAAAAGGTTACAGTTTTCTCTCTCCCCTGCATGCATGCCTTACTAGAGATTTGAAAAATGAAAGGAAAATTCGCGAGAGAGCAAATATACACAAAAACTGATCTCTGGTAAAGGAGACTCAAAACCTAAAAAAACCTTGGGGACAAGGTTTAGCAGGCTTTACCAATCTACCCACATGGACCAATCCCTTGGCGTGTGCAGAGCTAACGTTTGATCCAAGGCAGCCAGCTTTCAGGGGGGCTTACAGCTTTTTCTCATCCCCTGATGCATCAGCCTTATAGGTTTTTAACAATGAAAGGAAATTCGCGAGAGCATGCGAAATATACACAAACACTGATCTCGGCTGAAGGAGACTCGAACCTACAAACCTTAGGACAAGGTACACATGTTTTTCCAATTACCCCACTGGACCATTACCTTGGCGTGTAGCGAGCTCACTTTGATCAAGGCAGCCAGTTTCGGGGGAAAAGGCTTACAGCTTTTATCTCATCCCTGCAGATCAGCTTACTAGAGTTTTGAACAATGCAAGGAATTCGCGGGATGCAAATTATACACAAACATGTCTTGGCTAAGGAGACTCGAACTACGAACCTTGGGAAAAGGTACGCAGTGCTTTACCAATCTCCCCACACTGGCCATCCCTTGGCGTGTAGCAGGTCCCTTTGACCCAAGGCAGCCGGCTTTCAGGGAAAAGGCTTACAGCTTTTCATCTCATCCCTCATTCATCACCCCTTACTAGAGATTTGAACAATGCAAGGAATTCGCGAGAGCATGCGAAATATACACAAACACTGATCTCTGGCTGAAGGAGACTCGAACCAAACGAACCTTGGGACAAGGTACGCAGTGCTTTACCAATCTACCCACACTGGACCAATACCTTGGCGTGTAGCAGAGCTACACGTTTGATCCAAGGCAGCCAGCTTTCAGGGAGAAGGCTTACAGCTTTTCATCTCATCCCTGCATGCATCAGCCTTACTAGAGTTTGAACAATGCAAGGAATTCGCGAGAGAAATGCGAAATATACACAAACATAAATCTGGCTGAAGGAGACTCGAACCTACGAACCTTAGGACAAGGTACGCAGTGCTTTACCAATCTACCCACACTGGACCAATACCTTGGCGTGTAGCAGAGCTACACGTTTGATCAAGGCAGCCAGCTTTCAGGGAGAAGGCTTACAGCTTTTCATCTCATCCCCTGCATGCATCAGCCTTACTAGAGATTTGAACAATGCAAGGAATTCGCGAGAGCATGCGAAATATACACAAACACTGATCTCTGGCTGAAGGAGACTCGAACCTACGAACCTTAGGACAAGGTACGCAGATTGGTAAAGCACTGCGTACCTTGTCCTAAGGTTCGTAGGTTCGAGTCTCCTTCAGCCAGAGATCAGTGTTTGTGTATATTTCGCATGCTCTCGCGAATTCCTTGCATTGTTCAAATCTCTAGTAAGGCTGATGCATGCAGGGGATGAGATGAAAAGCTGTAAGCCTTCTCCCTGAAAGCTGGCTGCCTTGGATCAAACGTGTAGCTCTGCTACACGCCAAGGTATTGGTCCAGTGTGGGTAGATTGGTAAAGCACTGCGTACCTTGTCCTAAGGTTCGTAGGTTCGAGTCTCCTTCAGCCAGAGATCAGTGTTTGTGTATATTTCGCATGCTCTCGCGAATTCCTTGCATTGTTCAAATCTCTAGTAAGGCTGATGCATGCAGGGGATGAGATGAAAAGCTGTAAGCCTCTCCCTGAAAGCTGGCTGCCTTGGATCAAACGTGTAGCTCTGCTACACGCCAAGGTATTGGTCCAGTGTGGGTAGATTGGTAAAGCACTGCGTACCTTGTCCTAAGGTTCGTAGGTTCGAGTCTCCTTCAGCCAGAGATCAGTGTTTGTGTATATTTCGCATGCTCTCGCGAATTCCTTGCATTGTTCAAATCTCTAGTAAGGCTGATGCATGCAGGGGATGAGATGAAAAAGCTGTAAGCCTTCTCCCTGAAAGCTGGCTGCCTTGGATCAAACGTGTAGCTCTGCTACACGCCAAGGTATTGGTCCAGTGTGGGTAGATTGGTAAAGCACTGCGTACCTTGTCCTAAGGTTCGTAGGTTCGAGTCTCCTTCAGCCAGAGATCAGTGTTTGTGTATATTTCGCATGCTCTCGCGAATTCCTTGCATATATATATATATATATATATATATATATATATATATATAATATATATATATATATATATAATATGTGTGTGTGTGTGTGTGTGTGTGTGTGTTTGTGTAAGTACATTCACCATCATTCATTCAATAGCCATCTTGACATTCATTAACTGTCTTCTTGAACTGTCATATTCACACATATAACTAAATTCACATTTTTATAACCAGATTTAAAAAAAAATAAATAATGTATATTTAATACCAGACAGAATAAATAATTTTTTTCGTGAATTTGAGTTAAACGAGATTTAATTTCAAACGAATGGGTGGCCAGCTTTCATTAAATGTCCGAGTGTGTGAGACTTGTTCATTTTGACGATATTCAATGAGAGGACACTCTGACTTGTATATTTTAAGCGTGAAGAGCTCTTCCCTGGAGCATCGCCTTTGTCACTCTGGTGTCCAGTGTAATGCAGGTTTAAAAACCTCAATTCTGGTTTAGAGAGTCTCTAATTTTCCAGATTTTTTTTTTTTATCGGTCATCGACCCTCTCAACATTCCCATTATCATCGTCATCAGTCAAAAAAGTATTTTTTTTTTAGTTTCCCATTATCTTTATCTTTTTTTACACATGTTGCTTATGTAATGATCATTCTTGGTAAAACGAGACTTCAGAAATTTGGTTTTGACTTCAATTTCAAGTTGCAGGGATCAACTTTAAGTTACTATAAAGTTGACAAAATCAAAATCAAAACTGAGTATAAAAAAACCCAACTATGACACCTTGTGAGCAATTTTACCATAATTTTGCTTAGAAGTGATATAGATATATTCTTGACAGGGCGAGTGAAAGAGATTTTTGCAATGGCTACTATCGTGGAAGAGGTTGAAAAATATATACATACTTGCTTTACGATGTTTTACGTCGTGAATAACGACCTTTTATAGATGTCACAGACATGTAAAGCACAGCAAGGTATATCTTGTTACTTATAGGTTACAGAAGTGTGAAGTATAACAAGGTATATCTTGTTACTTATAGGTTACAGACATGTGAAGTATAACAAGGTATATCTTGTTACTTATAGGTTACAGACATGTGAAGTATAACAAGGTATATCTTGTTACTTATAGGTTACAGACATGTGAAGTATAACAAGGTATATCTTGTTACTTATAGGTTACAGACATGTGAAGTATAACAAGGTATATCTTGTTACTTATAGGTTACAGACATGTGAAGTATAACAAGGTATATCTTGTTACTTATAGGTTACAGACATGTGAAGTATAACAAGGTATATCTTGTTACTTATAGGTTACAGACATGTGAAGTATAACAAGGTATATCTTGTTACTTATAGGTTACAGACATGCGAAGTATAACAAGGTATATCTTGTTACTTATAGGTTACAGACATGTGAAGTATAACAAGGTATATCTTGTTACTTATAGGTTACAGACATGTGAAGTATAACAAGGTATATCTTGTAACTTATAGGTTACAGACATGTGAAGTATAACAAGGTATATCTTGTTACTTATAGGTTACAGACATGTGAAGTATAACAAGGTATATCTTGTTACTTATAGGTTACAGACATGTGAAGTATAACAAGGTATATCTTGTAACTTATAGGTTACAGACATGTGAAGTATAACAAGGTATATCTTGCTACTTATAGATAACAGACATGTGCAGCATAGCAAGGTATATCCTGTTACTTATAGACGACAGACATGTGCAGCATAGCAAGACATAGCCTGTGCATATCAAGATGGCTACAAAGTGTTTCATTTTGACCTGTGTCAGCTACTTGTCGGTTCAATATCTCTTATATCAACCAGTTGATGGTGGAAACAAGTGTTAGCAACTTGCTATTGTATTACTCTCTCTCTCTTGCATCCCTTCATTCTCGTCTGCCTGTCTCTCTTTTCCACTCTTATTCAGCATCATTATTCTCTTCTTTATTTATGTTAGCATTGTTATTATTATATAATTAATAATAGTAGCAAGATTATTATTATTATTATTATTATTATTATTATTATTATTATTATTATTATTATTATTATTATTATCGTTATTATCATTATCATAGTTGCCATTTTATTATTATATTGTATTATTATTATTAATTATATATTAATTCATTATTATATATTATTATTCTTATTATTCATCATCGTTATTATCATTTTCATAGTTGCCATTTTTATTATTATAATTGCTATTATTATTATTAATTATTATTATTATTAATATCATTATTATTATTATTATTATTATCGTTATCATTTTTGCCATTATTATTATTCATATTTATATAGTTATTCATTTATTTTATATTTATTCATTTATTTACTTCATCTGCCATGAACAATCATCCAGAGTAAAAAAAAAAATATGCTCGTAACTCATGTTAATTAAATTTCTCTTAATAACTCGTGTAATTGTAAATTCCTCTATAATTATCTCACTAATTGAAACACAAGTTCGGGAATTCATACGAAGATAAGATAATCTTAATGATAGGGATATTAGTTCTTTATTAGTGTTAAATCACGTCAGAAATATGGGTAATTTACTGGGAACTGGATGCACGGTAATTGAGTTGGAATAATGGGCAATATGTAAATAAATTGGGTTAATTTTGTTTAATCGATGGATAAATTAGCAAGCGGGGTAATTAGTTAAAGTGATAATGACGGTGATTACGGTAGAAGAATAGTTTGGAATGTGTTTTTAACAAGGGGGAGAGGGGCGGAGGGGGTTTCAGCCCCCTCATCCAGGATGGTGGCACTCATCACACAAGGGGTCATCTTCCCTGGGGATGGGTGGGTGCCAACCTACCGCTCCTACTAGCTGGTGGGAAGGGGAGTGAATGGGGAGGAAGTGCCACTGCCAGGCCCTAAAATTTGAAATATTAGTGCCATCTGGGATGACGATTGATCACATTAATTTCGTAATAATTCTGTGATGGGAATTTGTCTCACTACTTCATCCTGATTCCTAACTGATTTAACATGATTGGAAACTGGGATTTAAAGTGAGAGTTTGAAACTGATCGGAAAAGTCGTTCATTGGTTATTGCCAGAATTCAGCGCTTTCAAGATTTAAAGATCTTCATGTAACTATTATAAATTATCCTTCTAACTTCAAGTAACTTCTGTAAGTCATCTTTCTAACTTCAAGTAACTCCTGTAAGTCATCTGAATGTTCCATTTGCAACTTCAATGTATGCTGATAAAATTAACATCTTAGGGCACTTTCAGATGATGTAAGGATCTAATTCATGAACTTGTCCCAATGAACTTAACACGATGTACTGACTGACGAAATCGTAATGATCACATTCAGACAAACACGGTAGGTTGTGGAATGAAACTCGCGCAAGCTAGTCTACAAAACTCCAAGCCAGTGGGTAAACACACAGGTGTTACTCCAATAATTTCTTGGTTACTCCTTTACAATTACTTCTTACCCTAACATCCTTTTCCAATCGCAACTCTCAAATACTCTACACCCACTCTCGCACCTCTTCATCTTGCCTCTCCCCCCTTCTCCCCCTACACCCCTCTCCACCGCTCTCCCACCTCTCCCTCCCATCCTCATCCCCGTGTAGGGTATAAGATCAATGCCAATAACACGAGAATTATCATAGGTTTTTTTGTCGATACTTTTTCTGATCCAAGCTTTTGTAAAGCTTATATGCCAAAACATTGAATATTTTTTTAACGACTTATAAAGTTGAAGGAACAAAGATGACCGTATACGTAATACGTACGTGTAGAACATTTGAACGATGCATGATTAATCCGCTTTTGTCTGTTACCGTTGACTGTGGGTTATTTAAAACGATGTAAAGGAACGGGAAAGACAATAATGACCTTACGTATAGCACGTGAATGAAGTAACATGAAACGATGCAGACTAATGCCGGTATGTCTTACCTTGACTGTGGGTTATTAAAACGACTTTAGAAAGGTACGGGAAAGACAATAATTACTTAAGTTTGCCACTGAATAAGGAATTTAAATGAAACACGCAAGATATCGTATACTCTCTTAGCATGAGAGTTGAGGAAGCGAGAGAGGAACATTTGGTGACTTGATAAACCTCTACAGAGAGCGAAACGTTGTCCCAATAAAAAGTCTGATGTGCACCCAAGTCTTATCTTTGAATCCAGAGATGGGGAAGCTGTGTTCGCTTCTTTTTGGTAATAAATATATCGATGCAACTGGGAGATCGTAGGTTCGCATCTTGTGCAGGTGATACACTGTCCTTCTTCGCTGTGGTCCTAGAGACCAGCAGTCAGTGAAGTCGATAAGATTTGAGAGTCTACGGCAGGAGAATAAAAAGTCGCAGTACTGTGGATAGAACAATTCACCAATGGTCCCTGCCAGACCGAAACGCCGACATGAGGTTTCTCTCCCAAGTGCAGGTTTTGGTAAACAACTTGAGTAATCAGAGCTAGGAGAATGAAAATGACTCACAGTGGGTACTGGGACAGGATGCTGAAGAACTGGGTGAGCCATTAACGACGATCTTCAGGTCACTAGATACAAGACAAATGTCGTGCCAATATATGTATGTGTAATCAAGGAGACAGAAGTCAATAATCTGTAAGTTAATTTTACTAACAGTGCAGTTTGATGGGAAATATGATCAGCAAAAGGCAGCAGTGTGATCACCTGCACACAGAATCCTCGTTACAGAGAAATAACATGGATTTGTGATCTAAATGGCTCCAACAAACACTGATCCATCAGCTGGAACAGCAGACAGGGCCAACCGGAATAGTTTATCAGTAACTCAAGGAATATCTAAAGATTAGGGAAGACGCAGAAAAAATGTAATATAACAGAAGGAAATAGGAAGCAGTACCAATACCAGAGTCATAATCCGTCGCTGGCT
The DNA here is from genome assembly GCF_026875155.1 of Cherax quadricarinatus. Classification (NCBI taxonomy): domain Eukaryota; kingdom Metazoa; phylum Arthropoda; class Malacostraca; order Decapoda; family Parastacidae; genus Cherax; species Cherax quadricarinatus. The sequence continues at coordinate 10,940,453 of NC_069445.1, forward strand.
GAATACACACATACACATACATACAGACAATACAAAAAAATTGGAAGAGACTGAGAAGTCAACTCAGAGGAAAGAGACACACCAGACTAAATAAAAAGTAACTAAGGGAATACGAAGAATCCCGAGAGAGTCAAAGATGCTGCAAAAATATCACCCGAGACAAAAATACAGAAAATGGAGTTTGTCAAGGTAGGGATGGGGGATGCAAGAGAAAGATTAATCCCAGTCTTGAGGGATGCAAGCATGGCACAGGAGAACTCCGGGATCGATGGATCATCCAAAAAAAACAAAAAATAAACTAGAATGGTAGAGGTAGAGAATAAAAAGGCACAATACCGTGACTGGAAAACGACACAAAAAAACTGCACATAGGAGAGAGGAGCTTACGACGACGTTTCGGTCCGGCTTGGACCATGGTAGAGATACAGAAGTAGTTAAGTACTACCATTCACTACAGGATTGGTTTAATGCATGTAAATGGCTCTTGATACAAGAAACTGCAGTATCCTTCCCTTCCTAGAGCAGCTGAGAAAACAAACACCCAGACTACCAGACACCCAGACTACCAGACACCTAGACTACCAGACACCTATTCTACCAGACACCTAGATTACCAGACACCCAGACTACCAGACACCTAGACTACCAGACACCCAGACTACCAGACACCTAGACTACCAGACACCCAGACTACCAGACACCCAGACTACCAGACACTTATTCTACCAGACACCTAGATTACCAGACACCCAGACTACCAGACACCTAGACTACAGACACCTAGACTACCAGACACCCAGACTACCAGACACCTAGACTACCAGACACCTAGACTACCAGACACCTAGACTACCAGACACCCAGACTACCAGACACCTAGACTACCAGACACCTAGACTACCAGACACTTAGACTACCAGACACCCAGACTCCCAGACACCCAGACTACCAGACACCCAGACTACCAGACACCTAGACTACCAGACACCTGGACTACCAGACACCTAGACTACCAGACACCTAGAACTACCAGACACCTAGACTTCCAGACACCTAGACTACCAGACACCTAGACTACCAGACACCTAGATTACCAGACACCTAGACTACCAGACACCTAGACTACCAGACACCTAGACTTCCAGACACCTAGACTACCAGACACCTAGATTACCAGACACCTAGACTACCAGACACCTAGACTTCCAGACACCTAGACTACCAGACACCTAGATTACCAGACACCTAGACTACCAGACACCTAGACTACCAGACACCTAGACTACCAGACACCTAGACTACCAGACACCCAGACTACCAGACACCTAGACTACCAGACACCTAGACTACCAGACACCTAGATTACCAGACACCTAGACTACCAGACACCTAGACTACCAGACACCTAGACTACCAGACACCTATACTACCAGACACCTAGACTACCAGACACCTAGACTACCAGATACCTAGACTACCAGACACCTAGACTACCAGACACTAGACTACCAGACACATAGACTACCCAGAATCCTGACATTACAGGACACCTAGACTGTACAGACACATAGACACCAGACACCATAGCTACAGACACATAGACTACAGACACAAGACTACAGAACCTAGACTAAACCAACACCTAGACTACCAAACACCTAACATACAGACACATAACACCAGACACGACTAACCAAGGACAACGACTACGTAGACACTAGACTACCAGACAACTAGCTACCAACAATAGCTACCAGAAAACATAGACTACGAAACAAGACAAACATAGACACCAACACCTAGACTACCAAAACACGACTAACAAGACAATGTTACCGCAGTATGGTATTTGAATGTATAAAAACGATGTATTGTTAAATACATGCAAAAATGTTATGCTTAATTTAAAAGAGGAGATAAAGTAATTCTATGATAGACATTTTGTCCAACTACCAGTACTATTAACCGATAATGTAACAGGTTAATTGTATCTATGTATGTTAATGTATGTATGAATAATGTATGTACAGAATGTATGTAGAAAATGTAGTATGTATATCAAGGATGTTAAAGTATGTTAATGTAAGTAAGTTAGTAACGTATGATTATGTATGTATGTATGTAATATGTATGTCTGAAATGTATGTATGTAATGTTGTATGTTAATGTATGTATGTATGTTAATGTATGTATGTATAATGTAAGTATGTTAAGTATGTATGTATAATGTATATATGTATGTAATTAATGTATGTTATGTATGTATGTATAATGTATGTATGTAGTTAATGTATGTATGTATGTAATGTATGTATGATTAATGTATGTATTGTATGTAATGTAGTGTATGTAATGATGTATGTTAATGTAGTATGTAATTATGTAATGAATTAATGTATGTATGTATGATAATTATGTATTTTAATGTATGTATTTAATATGTAGTATGTAATTTATGTATGTTAATGTATGTATAATGTATGTAAGATGTAATGATGTAATGTATGGTAGTTAAATGGTATGATGTAATATGTATGTATTAAGTTGTATGTAATGTAGTATGTATGAATGTATGTATGTTAATGTATGTATGTATGTAATGTATGTATGTTAATGTATGTATGTTAATGTATGTATGTATGTAGTAATGTATGTATGTTAATGTATGTATGTTAATGTATGTATGTTTAATGTATGTATGTAATGTAGATTAATGTATGTATGTATGTTAATGTATGTATGTTAAATGTATGTATGTTAATGTATGTATGTTAATGTATGTATGTATGTAATGTATGTATGTTAATGTATGTATGTTAATGTATGTATGTTAATGTATGTATGTAATGTATGTATGTTTGTAATGTATGTATGTTAATGTATGTATGTTAATGTATGTATGTAATGTATGTATGTATGTAATGTGTGTATGTTAATGTATGTATGTTAATGTATGTATGTTAATGTATGTATGTTAATGTATGTATGTATGTAATGTATGTATGTTAATGTATGTATGTAATGTAATGTATGTATGTAATGTATGTGTATGTTAATGTATGTATGATTAATGTATGTATGTTAATGTATGTATTTAATGTATGTATGTATTAATTTGTATGTATGTTATGTAATGTATGTATGTTAATGTATGTATGTTAATGTATGTATGTTAATGTATGTATGTTAATGTATGTATGTTAATGTATGTATGTTAATGTATGTATGTAATGTATGTATGTTAATGTATGTATGTAATGTATGTATGTATGTAATGTGTGTATATGTTAATGTATGTATGTTAATGTGTATGTATGTATTATGTATGTAATGTATGTATGTAATGTATGTAATGTTATATGTATGTATGTTAATGTTGTATGTAATGTTGATTAATGTATGTATGTTAATGTATGTATGTATGTAATGTGTGTATGTTAATGTATGTATGTTAATGTATGTATGTTAATGTATGTATGTAATGTATGTATGTTAATGTATGTATGTTAATGTATGTATGTTAATGTATGTATTTTAATGTATTTTATGTATGTATTGTGTATGTTAATGTATGTATGTTAATGTATGTATTTATTATGTATGTATGTATGTAGGTATGTTGTAGTTTAATGTATGTATGTAATGTATGTATGTTAATGTATGTATGTTGAATGTATGTATGTTTATATGTATGTTATGTATGTATGTTAAGTGTATGTATGTAATGTATGTATGTTAATGTATGTAGTGTTAATGTTGTATGTTAATGTATGTATGTTATTATGTATGTATGTATGTATGTTAATGTATGTATGTTAATGTATGTATGTTAATGTATGTATGTAATGTATGTATGTATGAAATGTGTGTATGTTAAATGTATGTATGTAGATAATGTATGTATGTATGTATGTTAGTTAGTAATTGTATGTGTATGTTAAATGTATGTAATTATGTATGTAAATTATGTATAATTATGTATGTATGTTAATGGTTTAATGTAGTGTAATGAAATGTAATAAGTAATGTATGTATTGAATGTAGTATGTATGTTAATGTATGTATGTATGTATGTTATGTATGATGGTATGTATGTATGAATGTATATGTAATGTTAAGGGTTATGTATGTTAATGTATGTTTGTATGTATGTATGTATTTTAGTAGTGTAATGTATGTATGTATGTTTAATGTATGTTGTATGTTAATGTATGTTATGTTAATGTATGTATGTTAATGTATGTATGTAATGTATGTATGTTAATTTATGTATGTTAATGTATGATTATGTATTATGTATGTATGTATGTTTAATGTATGTATGTTGTATGTTTTATGATTGTAGTAATGTATGTATGGTTAATGTATGTATGTATGGTATGTATGTTAATGTATGTATGTAATGTATGTATGTTAATGTATGTATGTAATGTATGTATGTATGTATGTTAATGTATGTATGTTAATGTATGTATATCAAGCTTGTTGCAGTTCACCTCCTGAGTTCTAACTTGCTAACATTTCTGGAGGGACTGATTTATTTGGTCGTATGTTTGCATCTCTTTTTTTTTTTTTGGGTGGGTCGGTGCACGTTCGCGATTAATAGTTTACGCTTTTTTTTTCGTTTTAAAATGGTATGTTTTGTTGAAAGTTATTTTTAAAGCATCAAGGTATTGTGTGGAGATAGTTTTTGCAGTTTTATGTCGGAAAAGAGTGGAGT
>NC_069445.1:10957672-10990172 GCF_026875155.1 Cherax quadricarinatus
GTGTATCCGCTCCCAACACAGGTTAATGTGTATCCCCCTCCACAACCCAGGTTAAGTGTATCCCGCTCCACAACCAGGTTAATGTGTATCCCCTCCACAACCCAGGTTAATGGTTTTCCCGCTCCACAACCCAGGTTAATGTGTATCCCCCTCCACAACCCAGGTTAAATTTGTGTATCCCCCTCCACAACCCAGGTTAATTTTGTATCCCCCTCCACAACACAGGTTAATGTGTATCCCCCTCCACAACCCAGGTTAATGTGTATCCCCTACCACAACCCAGGTTAAATGTGTATCCCCCCCACAACCCAGGTTAATGTGTATCCCGCTCCACAACCCAGGTTAATGTGTATCCCCCTCCACAACCCAGGTTAATGTGTATCCCCCTCCACAACCCAGGTTAATGTGTATCCCCCTCCACAACCCAGGTTTAATGTGTATCTCGCTCCAAAACCCAGGTTAAGTGTACCCCCCTCCACAACCAGGTTAATGTGTATCCCGCTCCACAACCCAGGTTAATGTGTTATCCCCTCCACAACCCAGGTTAATGTGTATCCCGCTCCACAACCCAGGTTAATGTGTATCCCCCTCCACAACCCAGGTTAATGTGTATCCCCCTCCACAACCCAGGTTAAAGTGTATCCCCCTCCACAACCCAGGTTAATGTGTATACCGCTCCACAACCCAGGTTAATGTTTTATCCCCCTCCACAACCCGGGTTTAAATGTGTATCCCGCTCCACAACCCAGGTTAATGTGTATCCCCTCCACAACACAGGTTAATGTGTATCCCCCTCCACAACCCAGGTTAAAGTGTATCCCCCTCCAAAACCCCCAGGTTAATGTGTATCCCTCCACAACCCAGGTTAATGTGCATCCCCCTCCACAACCCGGGTTTAAAATGTGTTATCGCTCCACAACCCAGGTTAATGGTATCCCCTTCCACAACCCAGGTTAATGTGTACCCCCGCTCCACAACCCAGGTTAAAATGTGTATCCCCCTCCACAACCCAGGTTAATGTGTATCCCCTCCAAAACCCGGTTAATGTGTATCCCCTCCACAACCCAGGTTAAGTGTATCCCCCTCCACAACCCAGGTTAATGTGTATCCCGCTCCACAACACAGGTTTAATGTGTACCCCCCTCCACAACCCAGGTTAATGTGTATCCCGCTCCACAACCCAGGTTAAAGTGTATCCCCCTCCACAACCCAGGTTAATGTGTATGCCCCTCCACAACCCAGGTTAATGTGTATCCCGCTCCACAACCCAGGTTAATGTGTATCCCCCTCCACAACTAATGTGTATCCCGCTCCACAACCCAGGTTAAAGTGTATCCCCCTCCACAACCCAGGTTAATGGGATTACATAATAAATCTGACTTCGTTGCACATAAAATGCTCAGATATGCAAAGTTATGCAACTGTTCCTTTTCAACTAACATTCTTTTTCTTTTCTTTTTTCTTTTCTCTCTCTTTTCTCTCTCTCTCTCTTTTCTCTCTCTCTCTCTCTCTCATCCTCCCTTCATTTTTTTTCTTCCCTGTTCTCTCTCTCTCAGTGCTTGCCTTATTAGTTATTCCAATATACTTATCTCATGGGCGGATACCAGAATACTTTACACAGTGGCATTATAACAGCAAATTCTCAAGAGGGAAAAACACCTGGAGCAGAGAACTGCTCTTGTGAATACAAACACTGATAACGGGACACCTAGAGCAGAGTTCTGTCCATGTAACGGCATATTTTTTATATTATTTATATTTATATATATTATATTATATATATATATATATTTTTATATATATAATATATATATATTATATATATAATATAATTATATAATATAGAGAGCACATACTAAAGAGAAGCTGTCCAGTGCTCCTTTAACCCATTGCACACGAGGGGAAATAAGCACATAAGCCTGAGTACGAAGGTCATTCATTAAGAGTGAGAGCCCATTATCATTCCAAAGAGATCATTCATAAATTCACAGGACTCTTTTCTCATTCACAGAGACTCACTCATCATTCCAGAGACATCCTGACTAATAACAAGATGTACGGAACAGGTGCCGCTAACCACTGGTACAACAAATTGCCATTCCATGACTCTCTCTCTAGCTAACAATTTGAAATAGTAATTGAAATATAATTTAACCAAAACTGCGTAAGTACATGGATGCAATTGGGAAAGCAAACTTGGTTTTAAAAGCTAGCAAAATGTGGCATAGACAAGCTTGCTGCTATATTAGATAGTGATTTTATATACAGTAGCATAACCCAAGCCCTTCGTTTTTTGTGTATATGCGTTTTCTGTAAACCTTATTATATATTTTGTGTAAGTTTAAAAACGCAGCCTTACATACCTTAACCAAATTCAGGGCAGACTGCAGTAATGAATGTCTGCTCTGGGTTTCTGCGTATGGACTAACGCAATGGAGTTTTACAGTCAACGCAGGGATTTTTCAGAGTATATATTTCCGACTTTTGCGTTAGAATTAAGATTTTTAAATATACTGAGCGTTTTTCGAGCGGTGGGATAATACTTGTAGTGGTTAAGACTTCTGTTGCTACTAAGACTTCTGTTGTTACTAGGACGTCTGTTGTTGCTATGACTTCTCTTAAAGTTAGGACTTCTGCTGTTGCTAGGACTTCTGTTGTTACTAGGACGTCTGTTGCTGCTATGACTTCTCTCGAGGATAGGGCTTCTGCCGAGGCTAGGATTTCTGTTGTTGCTACAAATCCTACAACTGAGAGAAAGTTCATGAGCGGGAGGCGAAACTTTGACAGTGAAAGCAAACTTTCTCAGAGAAAACGACGTGAGAAATCCAGATAAAACCCTCTGAAGGGCAATTACAGTTTTATTGTTCATGCAGTGAAGACGGTGGCTATGTAGAGGATCTGGTTCTCGTGAAGTGAAGGTGTTCGGTCTGTAGCGAAGATAACGATCATCTAAGGGAGATGGTGGCTATCCAGTGTAAATGTTTGTCAGGCAGTGGTAATGGTAGCCTTGAGGTAGACACAGTACGTCTTGAGAACTGAAGAAGTCAGTTCTTAAGGTCTGAGGAGCATGACACAGTAGATGAACAGTTATCTGTTACTTTTTTTTGTCTGAAATCTAATAACGCTGCATTCTGAATCAGTATATAGATGAGCTATGTACAGCTTCATTGAGACTAGCTGGAGCTCTACTCAGAGCGTAACGTTGTCGCCACAATTAAAGCTTGCTTCTCAGTCATCACAGTTGTCGACAATACTTCGTTTCGTCCAGTTTATCACCCACACGTTCACCATCTCACTGCCTGAACGACGCAATAACAATACAAAAATAACCTGCACATAGGAGAGAGAAAATTAATGACCACGTTTCTATCTGGACAGCAATAACAAATACGAAACATTTCTAGCACTCCAACTAAAAAAAGTGAGAAAATAAGAGAGGAAAGACATATCTCCAATCTTCCCTCTCCACGAACAGCCAGAGAAAAAATTGTATGTGTATTCGTGCATAGACTTTGTCCGACTACTCCATTTCCAGCAGAAACCAGGGGAATTGCGTATATAATAACTACTCCATCTCTGACTGCCCGCACGGATACACAGTTTTTCGGGGGGCGCGCCAGAACACCATCTTTAAATGGGGCTCGCGTGGTCAGTTGGCTACACTGAGATTGGAAAACACAAAAGGGGAAAGATGTTTTGGCAATTGCAGTTTATGTAGATTCATAAATTATTATATTGCAATTAAATCACAAGGAAATATCCATTTATAATATATATATTATATTAAAATTATTATATATATAGATATATATATATTATATATATTATATATATATATATATTATTTATATTATTTTACCCAATATATATAAATTAATAAAAGATATTTAATTAATTTTATATAATTTATCTATAATTAATATATTTTATTAATTTTATGTATTGTGTGATGTGGGTCGTGCCGAATATGTAAAATGGTAAATAGCAGAACAATTTATTAAAACCCTGAAATTTTCTTTTACGTTTAAAGGGTATATTTTTTCATTAACATTAGTAATTGAATTTGCCACAAAAGAATCCTAAAGGAATACCAACCTTATTTAACAAGACAATTTTATTTTAGCTTAACCAACAAATATATTTTATTTGTTTACAGTAATTTAAAACTAAACAACACATAAATATTTTTTTTTCGTTAGGTCAAAATGATTTTGGAAATTACCATAAAAATTTTCTTGTCTATTGCTGTGAGGTTTGCTATTTAAGCCAAATCGACATTGCCTATTCACACTTATATATATATATATATATATATTATATATATATATATATATATATTATATTATATATATTTTATATATATATATATATATATATATATATATATATATATATATATATTATATATATTATTATATATATATTTTTTAATATATATATTTTTTTATTATATATATATATATATATATATATACTATTTTACTCAAATTATTTATTTTTCTGGTTCAATATTTGGTACTATCAGCTGACCAAGCATATTCAAGAATTCTGTCGGTGGCTTGCCTTGAAGCACATAAATAAAGAACTGTTTTCTCAAGGAGTTTAGAGGAAGTTTAGAGAAAGTTTAGAGGAGTTTAGAGGAAGAGAAAGTGAGAGGCACCCAGAGTGCCTTTACTAGGTGGGTGCCAGGAGAGAAAGCACGAGCATAGAGCTGACCTTAGACTATTAAACAGGTGTGAACGCAAGACTTTTTAATCATTAAACGTTATTGTACTGATGGGATACAGTACCGTCATGTTAATGAATAAAGTATACATACGGTACCTGGGTATTACTTGGGAATAATATTCATAGTATTGATACGAGCTTATATATAGTGGGAGTTAGTGTTAGAATCTCAATAAACTCACAACACCATTTCGGACATGGATTTTTTTTATTAATTTTAGTTTCGTCAAGGAGCTGGGGTGTGGCTGTGATACTTGTGAAGGGTTCTTGATTATAGGAATTAGAGCTGTTCATCTCTTCCTTGAATCAAATCTAATTACCTAGAATTCTCCTGGAACTATATGACGTTTGCGGGTTTAGTGTCTCACCTTGAAAACGATAATAATAATAATAATAATAAAAATAAAAATAATAATAATAATATGATATAATAATAATAATAATAAAATAATAATAATATAATAATAATTTAAAAATAATAATAATATAAAAATAAAATAATAATAATTTTTAAAAATAATAATAATAATAATTAATAACAACAAAAATTTAAAAATAATAATAATAAAAATGATATAATAAATAATAATAATGAACCAGCACTAATAACAACGAGAACGACTTCAAGCAGCAACAACCCAAAAAAACAACAAAAGGAACAATTACTGAAGTTTCAAATCAGAAGAAAGTCTCACAAGACAAACAAATTAAAGAAACGAACCAAGAAAGGGAAAAAAAAACTTTCTAAAAGACAAAACCCGCGTTTTCGAATCAAAAAAAAAAACCCGGGGAAGTAAAATTAAACTAAACACAGAGAAAGGATGTAGAAGTTACAAGAAAGGGGAAAACCTCTTTCTCAGGGAAAAGGGGGGGAAAAAAGCTTTTTTGGGAAAAAAGGAACCCCAAAAACTCTTTCGATTTCGCTTCAAATAACTTAAACGACCTGAAAGAAAAAACCCCGAAGAGTCGTTCAAGTCTCGGAAAACCTTTTCTAGGGGAAAGGGGGCCCCAAATTTCCAAAGAGCCCTGACCCCCTCTTCTAAAAATCCAAGACTATTAAATTCACGAGAGCAACTCTTAATAACAAAATTTTGAAGAGGGTACCCCTTTCTTTCTATTTCCGATTTCTCCCCCCCGTAAAAAACGAACCATAAAAATAATATTTAATAATAAAATTTAAAAAAATATAATAAAAAATAATAATAAAAATAAATAAAAATAATAATAATAATAATATAATAAAAATGATGATGAAAAATAATAAAATAAAATTTAATAAAAATAATAATAAAAATAAAAATAATAATAATAATAAAAATTTAATAAACATTAAAAAATACATGTAATAATAATAAAAAAATAATAATAAAAATAAAAAACAGTAATAATAATAATAATAATAAAAAATAATAATAATAATTTTTAAAAAATGAAAAAAAATAATAATAAAAAAATTTTTAATAATAAAAATAATAATAAAAAATAATAACAACAAAAATAACAGTAATAATAATAATAAAAATTTAAAAAAATTTTAAAAATAATAAAATTTTAATAATGATGAAAATAATAATAAAATAAAAATAATAATAATAAAAATAATAAAATAATAAAAATAAAAAATAAAAATAAAAACAGTAATAATTAAAAATTAATAACAGAAATAAAATAATGTAATAATAAAAATTTTAAAAACCTTAAAAACCAAGGGTGGTCTATTACTTTTTAAACAAAGATAAATTTCACTTAAAAGGGGGGACAAAAATACACATTGGGCGGGCCCATTACGCGGGGACTCGTGCAAAATAAATAAAAATGTTTTTCTTTAATATTTTCTGACGTGACCAAAAAGAAACACTCGCCTTTTTTAAATTGCGTCATTCATTATATAAAAAAAATTTTTGAGAAAATTAGGGGTAGCTTCATTTTGCTTTAAAATATCTTATGGAATAAATCACATTTTTTTTTTGTTTGACATTTTCCGATTTTTATCGTAATATTTTTTTTTAGTCACGGGGGCGAATGGGGGTTTGAACCCTGGCAATTTTTACCTTTAAAAGTCAAAGGCCAATGCTTAAACCATCCCCTGGGGTTTAAACCCCTCACCCGTCCCCCTGGTTTTTTTACAAAACTTTTTTAAATATTTTTTGTTTTAAAAAATTTTCTGTCCACTTGCCATTTTTCGGGTTTTTTTTCATTTTCTTTTTTAAAAAATGAAAACAATGCCAAAATGCTTTAAAACAGGCCTGGTCACAGGCCGGGGCCCCGGGGGCGTGACCCCCCTGAAACCTACCAGGTTTTCTACCCCGTTTAGGCTCTCTTTCTTCTTGCTTCGAGGTTCAAATTCCCCCCAAAAAAAAAAAAACCTGGAATTATGGGTGCACTGACCCCTGTCGGGATGGTGCCCTTGGGCTTTTGAAGAGTTCTGATCTGAGGAAATGGGAGTTAATCCTCCCCCGTTTTTTAAAGGGTTGAGTCGATTACCTCAGGGCCCACAGACACAAATATGAGTTTTGAGTTTTAATAAGAGTTTAAAAATAAAGTAATAATAATAATTAATAATAAATAAAATAATAATAAAATAAAATAATAATAAAAACAATAATAACAAAATAACAAAAATTCATATTTTTTGTATTGTTAGAGCATAAAATAAGGTCTTTCACTTCTCGTATTTAAATTTTCCAATCAGCATCCACCAAACATTTTCAGCATTTCGATTAATGCTATTGTAAACATCCTCCGATAACCAAAAAAAGTAAAGCTTGAATATTTGTATGAAAACTTAGGCGACCTAAATGGAAGTGACCTTCATGGAGTGAGGAGGAGCCACAGCGGCGACACCAGGATTGATGGCTCTCTGAACACAGCAAATTACCTCGTGTGTTTCCTGCTTGAGGAAGATTAACTGTGCTCAAGCCAGGTACTCAACACAGACAGACGAGGACAGGGCCAGAGTGAATATTCATTAGAAGCTGAATATTCTATGATTCATCAAAAAAAGAAAACCCATTGATTCATTATTATATATATATATATTAATATATATATAAATATATATATATATATATATAATATATATATATATATATAATATATATAATTTTAAAATTATATAATAAATATATAATATATATTTTATATATATATATATATTTATATATATATATTTTTTTTTTTTCCAACAAGTCGGCCGTCCCCCACCGAGGCAGGGTGACCCAAAAAGAAAGAAAATCCCCAAAAAGAAATACTTTCATCATCATTCAACACTCACCACACTCACACATTATCACTGTTTTTGCAGAGGGCTCAGAATACAACAGTTTAGAAGCATATACGTATAAAGATCACAACATATCCCTCCAAACTGCCAATATCCCAAACCCCCCCTTTTAAAGTGCAGGCATTGTACTTCCCATTTCCAGGACTCAATTCGACTATATGAAAATAACCGGTTTCCCTGAATCCCTTCACTAAATATTACCTGCTCACACTCCCAACAGATCGTCAGGTCCCAAGTATCATTCGTCTCCATTCACTCCTACTAACACGCTCATGCACGCTTGCTGGAAGTCCAAGCCCCTCGCCCAAAAAACCCCCTTTTCCCCCCTCTTTCCAACCCTTTCGAGGACGCCCCCCCACCCTCTTTCCTTCCCATATAGATTTATATGCTTTCCATGTCATTCTACTTTGATCCATTCTCTCTAAATGACCAAACCACCTCAACAACCCCTCTTCTGCCTCTGACTAATGCTTTTATTAACTCCACACCTTCTCCCAATTTCCACACTCCGAATTTTCTGTATAATATTACACCACACATTGCCCTTAGACAGGACATCCCACTGCCTCCCAAACCCTCTCCTCGCTGCGCATTTACCACCCAAGCTTCACATCATATAAGAGTGTTGGTACTACTATACTTTCATACATCCCTTCTTTGCCTCCATAGATAACGTTTTTTTTACTCCACATATACCTCAACGGGACCACTCACCTTTTTTCCCTCATCAATTCTATGATTAACCTCATCCTTCATAAATCCATCCGCCGACACTCAACTCCCAAGTATCTGAAACATTCACTTCTTCCATACTCCCCCCTCCCCAATTTGATATCCAATTTTTCTTTATCTAAATCATTTGATACCCTCATCACCTTACCTTTTCTATGTTCACTTTCCCAAATTTCTACCTTTACACACATTCTCAAACTCATCCCTAACCTTTGCAATTTTTCTTTAGAATCTCCCCTAAGCACAGTATCATAAACAAAAAGTAACTGTGTCAATTCCCATTTTGAATTGTTTTCCCCAAAATTTTTAATCCCACCCCCTCCTAAACCCCCAGCATTTACTTTTTTTAAACCCCATCTATAAATATATTAAACAACCTGGTGACATTACACATCCCTGTCTAAGACCTACTTTTACGGGAAGTTTCCCCCCTTTACACCCCCTAACCTAGCCCACTACCCATAAAAGCTCTTTACAGCATTTAGTAATTTTACCCCTATTCCAAATACTTGCAACATCTCCACTTGCTCCCTATCCACTCTATCATACCCCTTTTCTAACCCATAAATCAATAAAACTTTCCATCTTTGTCTAAAACGTTCACATTATGCTTCATCCCCTACCCACTCGAAGCCTCCTTCTCATCCGAAATCCTACATTCTGTCTTACCTCTAATTCTTCATTTTATAACCCTACCGATATTTTTCCGGGTATACTCATAAACTTTTTCCCTCTATAATTTTTACAATCTCTTTTGCCCCCTTTCCTTTAAAAAAGGGACATACATGCTCTCCCCCAAATCCCTAGGTCCCTTTCCCCCCTTTTTCATACATTATTAAAACAAAAGTCCAAACCATCCAACACTATACCCCCCCCTGTTTTTAAAATTTTTCTGTCATGATCCCATCATTCCAGCTGCTTTACCCCCTTTCTTCTACGTAATGCCCACTTTCCCCACCACATTACTTTCTGCCTTTTTTTCACTCCAAAAAGATGGTATCCCTTCCCGGCCAGTGAAATAAATTACCGCCTCCCTTTTTTCCCTCAACAATACATATATATATATATATATAATATATTAATAAAAATATAAATTTAAAAAATATATATATATATATTAATATATATATAAATATATATATATATAATATATATAATAATATAATGGGGGTGGAGAATTGTTGCTTCTAAACTGTAAAAAGGGCACGCCCGGCAAACGGATGGAGAAGTGAGATGAAAGTGTTTCTTCCTTTCGGTCCCCACTGGGTGGGACACGCCGATGTTTTAAAAACCATTATGTTTGTGTTTCACGCCCTAACGACATCTTGCGTCACAATTCCCTTTTTAAACATATGGATAATTTCTTTCTTTTATCAAAAGACTGACAGACTTCAATTCCTGAAATTTTCTATAGAGGGACTTTCTGAAACTCTTTTTCAGTTCTTTTATCTATGGTATAATTTGTTGTGTTAGCTAATTAGGAAGTTCTTTAATGACTTCGGAATTTTTCACCACATTGCCGGAATATGATAAACAGCGACTTTTGTCATAATTTGACTGATTGATTGATGGTCCTTAAGAGCTACACTTCCGCCTCAACTTCCTTCAAACTCAAGCAAGTATCTTAAAAAATATTAATTACTTAGGTACACACAATTGCAAACTTGGCTAGGAGAGTATATACACTTAGTCCCAAAATCACTCACAAAATCAACACATAGAATATGGACCAAAGAGAACTACAACAGGATGACTTGAATAAGATGCGGAATGGAACAACAGCTAGCAACCGTAATTCAACCAGCAGAAAATGGAACAACTAGTAACCGTAATTCAGCCCGCAGAAAATAGAACAACAACTAGCAACTGTAATTCAACCCGCAGAAAAATGGAACAACAACTAGTAACCGTAATTCAGCCTGCAGAAGATGGAACAACAACTAGCAACTGTAATTCAGGCCTCAGAAAATGCAAAGTTCTGAGAATGAGATCAGGAGGTAGGGAGGACCAAATTACTAGAACCTCGCGAGAGAGAGGAAGGCAGTTCATAGGTTCTAGAATACAAAGGGTACTGATGGTGCATACCAAATCAGATTTTTGTTCGAGGTGCACGACAACGGGCCATCGTTCTCAGCATAGGCAAGAACATAAACATAGCCTTCAGAAATCTGGACAAGGAGGCAACTAGATCACTATACATGGCGTACTTGAGACCAGGACCAGTGAGCGAGTCTTCATCTGAATAAGACCCGTCAGGAAACTCTTGTCCTGTTTCCTGACGAATCTAACCTAACTTAACCAGAAGTGGAGTACGCAGCGCCACCACTGAACCCTCACCTCCTCAAGACTGCAATTGCAATTGAGAGAGTTTAGAGGCATAATGCAAAGCAAGAATACATTTAGATGCAAGTTAAGACAGAACCTTTCTTGCCTTGATGCTATGTTCTTGATCCAAGGAGATGAATGTACCCCTCCCTTCCTTGAATCGAACCTGATTATCTCCAGTTCACCTCAACCTGGATGAATCCTACTAGTTTAGCGCTTCCTGAGTGTTATAACATTAATTGGTTGAGTACAATTGCATAAATTCAACGTGATGAGTACAACTAGGTAAGTTCAACTTGACGAGTACAACTGGGAAAGTGGGAGTGTATGCAATTAGGAGGAACGAACTGGGTGAATACAACTGGGTGGGTACAGTTAAGTGGGTACAGTTAGGTGGGTACACCTCAATGAGTACAGGTCAATGAGTACACGAAAACAGAAATACAAACGACATAGAGACCAAATAAATAGTTTATCCAAACAATTAATATTAATCACAATACCTATTTATTGCCATTTTTTACACTTTTTTATTACCTTGATATGTATGTATGTATATATATATATATATATATATATATATATATATATATATATATATATATATATATATATATATATATATATATATATAAACAGTCCTTCACTGGAGTTATAATATATATTATATATATATATATATATATCTATATATATATATATATATATAAATTATATATATATATATATATATATATATATTAAGAGAGAGAGAGAGAGAGAGAGAGAGAGAGAGAGAGAGCTGTGCACCATCTTCTGAGCTGAATAATTCAGGATATTCCATGAAGTTTGGAAAGCCCATGACGGACACTGCTTCAGTTTAGTGGTAGGCTCGAGTTTTGACCGTCGACAGGAGTTCATGATCCCAGGAATTGGAGCCGCGGTCTCCTTAATCGTAATAAACCTAATGGGCCTATCCCCTCCGTGGCTCTGTATGGCCCTAACGGTTTGACAGGTGACTATAATGGTAACAGTGAAAATAATAATATATAATAATAATAATAATAATAATAATAATAATAATAATAATAATAATAATATATAATAATAATAATAATATTATTATTATTATTATTATTATTATTATTATTATTAATATTATTATTATTAATATTATTATTATTATTATTATTATTATTATTATTATTATTATTATTATTATTAATTATTATTATTATTATTATTATTATTATTCCTCATTCTTGGGAGCATTCTTCTGGAACGAATGAGTTCCTGGCGGCTGAATGACTGGCAGTTTTAATAACGTCATCATCCAACATACTGTCGACTTTGGAATGTTAACGTAGCCCACAACTGCGACTCAATGCAAGTTTACATAGAGGTGCGTTGAGCCGAAGTTAGTAGCACTGCTGACATTCCAGAGTTCGTACAGTATGTAGTATGATTCATGATCACAGTATTGGATCCTCGTAGCACAGTGGTAGACCTTCTGGATATATATATATATATATATATATATATATATATATATTATATATATATATATATATATATATATATATATATATATATATATATATATATATATATGTATATATATATATATATATATACGTATTCAATACACAATATACAGTGTAAATAATGGAGTATGTATATACGATTTACTTATGTAATACATTTGTTAGATTTGATGTCTTGGTTCTTTCTAAAACTTAATCTCACTAGTTCTAGGGTAACAACAGCTTAGGATAAACCTCTGTTGGGTGATGAGCTAGTTTTTTAAATGCGGTGTTAAACCTAGGTGGGGTAAACTAGAAGGTGCAGAAGCAGTTAAAGGGTCATCACTTAGTTACCACCCGTGTCAACAGTCACAGTGATATTTCCTGAAGAATTAATAAGAATACTATCTCTGAGGTTGTCTGTAAGTCTCTCCAGGTGTCACAGGTGTCTCAAGCGTATGGTCAGGTGCCTCCAGTTGTGGTCAAGTGCCTCCAGTTGTGGTCAGGTGCCTCCAGTTGTGGTCAGGTGTCTCCAGTTGTTACTGTGTAATGAGAAATATCTGAAAGAGTACTGAAGCTACTGATAAGCTTCCCTACACGTACACTTGTCTTACACACACACACACACACACACACACACACACACACACACACACACACACACACACACACACACACACACACACACTCACACACACACACACACACACACACAACATCTACTGGTACTATAACAAAACACGTGAAGAAAACACGAAGGTGGAGCCAGGAAGCAAATACAGTTACGGGCGCAACCCACAAGGGCTTCCCACTTCATGATATATAATGAAAAATACATAAACAAAGCTTTAGTCTTCATCTTCATTACATGAATGTAATATAACACTCACAAGTTGATGAATAAAATACTTGGGTAACACCTGGTTGTCTTTATTGATGGACAACATCAATAATGCAGCGGCTCTTTTTCCACTTTCTCTAGTATTTATTCTTTATATTGGACAGACAAAGTCACTGGTTGGTGACACATCTTCATCAGTTGAGACACCCAGGTGATACACATCAATTTAATTCATCAGCAATCATCGTCTAGTAACGTTGGTTCCCTATATGTGTCTCTGCCATCTTTATCTAAAGAGAAGTGGCGGCACGAGAGAGAATATTGGGGAACTTCCTTTCCCCTCCCTGACCCTCTTCTCAGCCCGGAATATCAAAGACCCACAAGCATTGACCGAGGTCTTTTCAATGGAATTCCGCATATTGGTTTTGACTCTCACTCGAGCTGGTAAGAGACGGACACCAGCTGCTAGCACCAGCTGCTAGCACCAGGCACCAACTTCCTCCCATATAGCACCGGTTACTTGCAGAATAGCTAGTTTCTAACATCTATAAACTTACGATGGGAGCACAAGGCATACATTCAGTGCTCATATATGTGTTTGTCAACTTGATTAACCACGAACTCAAAGTCAAGGCAGCATCCGCTGCCTTGCTGGCGCTCTGTACCATTTATTTAGCAAATTTAGCAACCACTGGAGCAAGGTTTCTCCGATTTACAGGAATACCAAAGAATCACTAGGGAGTATAGAGGTAAAAACCTGGTGTGAGAATATAATTTGTCTTTAAATTTAGCAAACGGAGGATCGAGATTCACACACCTCTAGCGCTGAATGACCGACGCTAATAATAATAATACTACTAATAAATACTAATACTACTATTGCTACTACTACTACAACTACTACTACTACTACTACTACTACAACTACTACTACTACTACTACTACTACTACTACTACAGCTACTACTACTACTACTACTACTAATAATAATAATAAAGGAAGGGGTGACACTGTTACACGAAGCTACAATTAAGCCTCAATCACTTTTTGACTCGTGTTTTTTTTTTGGCCTTTTTGCAGTTTTCGTTCGAGAGGTTAAAGTTGAGTTGATGTTTTTCACAATAAGTTGTGTTGAAAATTGTTGACGTAAGTTGAAGTTCCATTACGGATGAATTACAAACAGTTGTCACAGCCCAACACAAACACTGATGTTCCACTGAGGTTGTCATGTAGGTTGTGATGGTGGTTGCCATGGTGGTTGTCATGGTGCTTGTCATGGTGGTTGTCATGGTGGTCGTATTCATGCAGAGGCAATGGTGGTACATGGCGTATCGATACTTAATTAACCCGCACATAGGAGAGAGAATCTTACAACGACGTTTGGATCCGACTTGAACCATTAACAATTCACACTAACACAAGAGAGTGAGGAAGCTAGTGTGTATATAGGCGAGTGAGACATGGATGGGACCAAGAGGTGAAGAAAAAGAAGTGGTGTTACTAGAGAGTAGGAGGAGTAGAAATATTGATTATTACACAGTACTCACCTATGATGCAGGTGTTGAGTCATAGCTCCTGGCCCTTGACTGAATGCTGTGTGTGTGTGTGTACTCATCTAATTGTATTTGCAGGGTCGAGTCGTAGCCTCTGGGCTAGCTTCTTAAATCTTATCGTACACCTTATTTTTTTTATGTTACTGGTCAGACGGAAGACAATCAACTTTGATCCAAGAAAGTGGAGAGTAGCTAAAGATCACTGGATCAAGAGCCTCTCACCGGCGTCAAGAGTACGCACATTATGAGTTTAAATCACTCCAAGTACAAATCTGGTCATGGTACCCTCAGAAATGGGAGTAAGTCAGTGATGAGGGTGAGTCAGTAATGGGAGTGATTCAGTAATGGGAGTGAGTCACATTAGCGCAAAGTTTATCTTCTGATGAGAAATCTTCAAAGATCCTCAGGTTATGCGAACCAATTTGTCGTCTTATTTGGCGAGGAACCAAGACTGCCTCAGTCACCACTATTATATTGGAATCGATTTTATGCATTTTCTTCTATAACTGATGTAGCGTACTTACAGCAAAGCTTTCAAAGTCTCTCTATCTGTCTCTCTCTGTCTCTCTCTCTGTCTCTCTCTCTGTCTCTCTGTCTGTCTGTCTGTCTGTCTGTCTGTCTGTCTGTCTGTCTGTCTGTCTGTCTGTCTGTCTGTCTGTCTGTCTCTCTCTCTCTCTCTCTCTCTCTCTCTCTCTCTCTCTATCTCTATCTATCTATCTATCTATCTATCTATCTATCTATCTATCTATCTATCTATCTATCTACCTATCTATCTTTCTCTCTCTCTCAGTGGGAAAATAATGGCAGAATTTATCCTTCTTGCAGCTATTGTACCAACGAGGAGAATAAGAACTCTTGCTTCTGCAGTAGCATCCCCCCCGCTCCTGCAACAGCCTCCTACAGGCATAAGTAGCAGCAGGAGGGGACAAAAATCCCCGCAAGCACCAACTGCATGGTAGCCCCGTGATCCACTAACATCCTCAGGCATACCATTACTTGGATAAAGAATTGAAGTGGATGGAACAGCAGCCTCACAATACTCTCCACTGATTACCAGAACCCGGCAAACTGCTGAAAATCTTCCCTCTCTCTCCCTTCTTCTTCCCCTCCATCTCTTTCTCTCTTCTTCCCTCCCTTTCTTCCCAACCCTTTCACTTCCCAACCCTTTCACTTCCCAACCCTTTCACTTCCCAACCCTTTCACTTCCCAACCCTTTCACTTCCCAACCCTTTCACTTCCCAATCCTGACAGCATTGGCTTCCTCTATAGAAATTATCCCAAAACAAGCCTCAGGTATCAGCACACATCCAGTGAATTCAAGTCTAACGTTGTCTAAAGTTTTCTTTCTTGTGTAAAATTTATTTGTCAGGTGGACACACCCAGTGAAAAGAAGATTTTGAATACCCACTTCCATGCAAGTTTTAAGATAGGCTTGCCATAAGTTTGAATCCAGCTCCCTTCAGTAAGCAGGTTCTGAAGCCACCAATATTCTTGGATGGTGAGACTTAATGGTGAGAAGGTTGCTGAGGTGAGAAGGTTGCTGAGGTGAGAAGAGAAGGTTGCTGAGGTGATAAGGTTGCTGAGGTGAGAAGGTTGCTGAGGTGAGAAGGTTGCTGAGGTGAGAAGGTTCCTGAGATGAGAAGGTTCCTGAGGTGAGAAGGTTCCTGAGGTGAGAAGGTTGCTGAGGTGAGAAGGTTGCTGAGGTGAGAAGGTTGCTGAGGTTAGAAGGTTCCTGAGGTAAGAAGGTTGCTGAGGTGAGAAGGATGCTGGGGGTGAGAAGGTTCCTGAGATGAGAAGGTTCCTGAGGTGAGAAGGTTGCTGAGGTGAGAAGGTTGCTGAGGTGAGAAGGTTGCTGAGGTGAGAAGGTTGCTGAGGTGAGAAGGTTGCTGAGGTGAGAAGGTTGCTGAGGTGAGAAGGTTGCTGAGGTGAGAAGGTTGCTGAGGTGAGAAGGTTCCTGAGGTGAGAAGGTTCCTGAGGTGAGAAGGTTGCTGAGGTGAGAAGGTTGCTGAGGTGAGAAGGTTGCTGAGGTGAGAAGGTTGCTGAGGTGAGAAGGTTGCTGAGATGAGAAGGTTCCTGAGATGGGGAAGGTTCCTGAGGTGAGAAGGTTGCTGAGGTGAGAAGGTTGCTGAGGTGAGAAGGTTGCTGAGGTGAGAAGGTTGCTGAGGTGAGAAGGTTCCTGAGATGAGAAGGTTGCTGAGATGAGAAGGTTCCTGAGATGAGAAGGTTCCTGAGGTGAGAAGGTTGCTGAGGTGAGAAGGTTGCTGAGGTGAGAAGGTTTTCTGAGGTGAGAAGGTTGCTGAGGTGAGAAGGTTGCTGAGGTGAGAAGGTTGCTGAGGTGAGAAGGTTGCTGAGGTGAGAAGGTTCCTGAGGTAAGAAGGTTGCTGAGGTGAGAAGGTTGCTGAGATGAGAAGGTTCCTGAGGTGAGAAGGTTGCTGAGGTGAGAAGGTTGCTGAGGTGAGAAGGTTGCTGAGGTGAGAAGGTTGCTGAGGTGAGAAGGTTCCTGAGGTGAGAAGGTTGCTGAGGTGAGAAGGTTGCTGAGGTGAGAAGGTTCCTGAGGTGAGAAGGTTGCTGAGGTGAGAAGGTTGCTGAGGTGAGAAGGTTGCTGAGGTGAGAAGGTTGCTGAGGTGAGAAGATTGCTGAGGTGAGAAGGTTCCTGAGGTGAGAAGGTTCCTGAGGTGAGAAGGTTGCTGAGGTGAGAAGGTTGCTGAGGTGAGAAGGTTCCTGAGGTGAGAAGGTTCCTGAGGTGAGAAGGTTCCTGAGATGAGAAGGTTGCTGCTTCGTGCTGGAGCTTCTGGCGACGGGGATACTGAGAGACAGGAGCTACGTGACGCACTTTTCCAGGCAACAGAATTGCATTTGTGTTTCCAAGGAGCGAGCCTGTGATCTCTCTTATTTTTTAAGATTTTTGGAGAGTCGTGTTTGTCTTACAGCTTCAATGTAAGCTTTGATAAACATTCTCTTTCTAATTTACTCTGTAAGTCTTTTCCTGTATCTTTACTCTCTATCTCTCGTTTTCTCTAATATAACAAATCCCTTCCATAAACATTAATTATATCTTTCTCTTCAGTCTTTGTTGCTCTGTATCTCGTAATTTTAACAAGTCTTCAGTGAGATCAAAATAGAAAATAATTTTCTCCTTATCACTGAGAGTTTAATTATTAGACTCTAATTATGTGAGATTTGTATTGTAATTAATGAGGTGCGACGCACGCGAGGGTTATTCAGAGCAAGCCGAAGCGAAAAGTAATTAAATTTTGAGTGGTTTCGCGATCTCCCGAATACATTCTCGGGAATTAGTGAAGGAAATTAAGCAATTAGTGTCTTGTACACGAGAGAGATGCACTTCATGCATGGACGGGACTTGACAACGTCAGGTGGGTTCTGCAACCTTCATGGATTTGTAAATGACATAAAACTTCTTGGGTGAAGAATGACATGTTGAAGTGATTTAGCTTGTCAACAATGCTTAAACGTCAAATATGATTTTAATAACGAAGGTTTGTAGTTTGGGATTTAAAACCTATCTACTATACGAGGGTTATTAAGGCAACACGTAAAATGTGCATATAAAAATGTTTTTATCCCTAAAAAAGGATTAAAGTGCATCTGGTTTATAAATTCCTGGACTTATGTTTAGACTGAACTGAGAGTCGAAGATCAAAATGAATTTTTTATGAGAGAGCCACAAAATTTGATTAACACAAGCCTATCCGATGTTATCCTGACGCCAAATGACTTCGAACAGGCGATAAATGACATGCCCATGCACTCTGCCCCAGGGCCAGACTCATGGAACTCTGTGTTCATCAAGAACTGCAAGAAGCCCCTATCACGAGCCTTTTCCATCCTATGGAGAGGGAGCATGGACACGGGGGTCGTCCCACAGTTACTAAAAACAACAGACATAGCCCCACTCCACAAAGGGGGCAGTAAAGCAACAGCAAAGAACTACAGACCAATAGCACTAACATCCCATATCATAAAAATCTTTGAAAGGGTCCTAAGAAGCAGATCCACCACGCATCTAGAAACCCATCAGTTACACAACCCAGGGCAACATGGGTTTTAGAACAGGTCGCTCCTGTCTGTCTCAACTATTGGACCACTACGACAAGGTCCTAAATGCACTAGAAGACAAAAAGAATGCAGATGTAATATATACAGACTTTGCAAAAGCCTTCGACAAGTGTGACCATGGCGTCAATAGCGCACAAAATGCGTGCTAAAGGAATAACAGGAAAAGTCGGTCGATGGATCTATAATTTCCTCACTAACAGAACACAGAGAGTAGTCGTCAACAGAGTAAAGTCCGAGGCAGCTACGGTGAAAAGCTCTGTTCCACAAGGCACAGTACTCGCTCCCATCTTGTTCCTCATCCTTATATCCGACATAGACAAGGATGTCAGCCACAGCACCGTGTCTTCCTTTGCAGATGACACCCGAATCTGCATGACAGTGTCTTCCATTGCAGACACTGCAAAGCTCCAGGCAGACATCAACCAAATCTTTCAGTGGGCTGCAGAAAACAATATGAAGTTCAACGATGAGAAAATTTCAATTACTCAGATATGGTAAACATGAGGAAATTAAATCGTCATCAGAGTACAAAACAAATTCTGGCCACAAAATAGAGCGAAACACCAACGTCAAAAACCTGGGAGTGATCATGTCGGAGGATCTCACCTTCAAGGACCATAATATTGTATCAATCGCATCTGCTATAAAAATGACAGGATGATAATGAAACCTTCCAAACTAGGGAGTTCCAAGCCCATATGACACTCTTCAGGTCACTTGTTTCTATCCTAGGCTGAAAATTGCTGCACACTAACAGCACACCTTTCAAGGCAGATGAAATTGCCGACCTAAAAATGTACAGAGTACTTTCACGGCGCGCATAACCGGAGATAAAACCACCTCAATTATGGGTCGCTGAGGTTCCTAAACCCTGAATTCCCTGGAACGCAGGAGGGAGAGATACATGATTTATATACACCTGGAAAATCCTGAGAGGACTAGTACGCGAACTGCACACGAAAATCACTCATTACGAAAGCAAAAGACTTGGCAGACGATGCCCCATCCCCCAATGAAAAGCAGGGGTGTCCACTACATGGGCGTTTAAAAAAAAAAGAGACCATACAATAAGTGTCAGGGGCCCGAGACTGTTCAAACTTACCTCGCCTCCAGCACACATAAGGGGGACACAAAAAAAGAATTTTTTACCACAGACCCCTGGCAGATCTCAAGCCTGGCACTGACAAGCACCTAAAGTCAGTTCCGGATGCAGCCGGGCTGTACTCGTATGTTGTTTTGCGTGCAGGCCATCCAAGCAAACATGCCTGGTTGACAGGCTCTGTATCCCCAGGAAGCCTGGTCTCAGACCGGGCGCGGGGCTTTGAACCCCCGGAACGCTCTCCAGGTAAACTCCAGGTAATTACCATCTAGAAAACTTAAATAAATTACTGTACATTATGTCCCACTACTGATTTGCATGTCAATAAAAGAATTTGAATTTCTCACAATGAGACCAAAGCAATCACTCCAAGCAAAATATTAACAATACATGTCTTGTAATCTTATTTTCAAGCTTTTTTTTTAGTCTGCCTTATATAAATGTTTTACATTTCGAACATGGGATCTTACAGATGCATCTGAAGATAAAGATAAATATCTTTTATGCCACTGATGTGAAAATTAGGACTTTTATGTAAGTTTGTAAGTGTAAATGAGATAGTAGTACCAAGATATTTTTTTTAACGAGTTTGTTTTTTAATACTCTTAGATTGTAAAATGTGCCCCACATTTGTTGAAAGATTTATCAATAAAATTTTGGAATCCCTTACGTAAAAGGCTAGTTCATATATCTTCAGAGTTTTTCCTCATCTATGAACTCGAAGCTACAAACAGAGAGCTCGCAAGAACACACTAATGAAATAAAAATCCAAAAGCAGAATTGATGCATTTTAGCATGAGAAACATGAGAGAATGTCAAGTGAGAACTGTAGGAAAGATGTGAATAATTTAAGGATGTAAACAACTGCAAAGACCAACCTAAAAATTCCTTGGACAATAAGTTTAAAAACGTATCCTCATATCTGTACCAATTTACACTATTCAGAAGAATTCTACTTAAAAATTTAGCTTGAAAGTATATATGTATAAATTACTAAGGAAAGGGAGTTTCCCATTGCCATACCAAACTTTTGAAGTGTAGAAAAAATTATTAAACACAAAGAGAATATAATAAGGTCTATGGTAACAGTATGTTGTTGTACACTCCACAATATATTTTTCCAGAGCTCATGTCTAATTTTTCCTCTCATCTTCCTAATGCATCATAACCTTCATCCTCTGCTGCATATCACTGCATTTTCCCTACCCTCGACTTTTTCCTTTATAATTTCACAAAGGATTTTCCTCTCATTCTCTCTCTCACACACCTGCCCTAAAGTACAAACACACACACACACACACCTTTTAATATTTTTGTCCCGGCTGTCTGTCCCTAACTTTCTCCCGCACACCATTTGCTTTCCCTCAGCTTTTTTAAGAGCTGATTAAGCCGAAACTTTCATTTCGTTTTTATGATCTTTTTTTTTTCCTTCTCTAAATTCTTTTGTTTTCTCTCTGGCTTTCCTTTTGTTCTCCATTTCTGCTGCCTTTGTCTGTCTGTCTGTCTGTCTGTCTGTCTCTCTCTCTCTCTCTGTCTGTCTCTCTCTCTCTGTCTGTCTCTCTCTCTCTCTCTTTCTCTCCCTCTCTCACCCTCCCATTGTGCTCGAATTACTATTTGTAAAGAGCATGTCTGCCTGGCGCTCAGCTGACGGAGGTTCGAGCCTCAACGCTCCCTGCAATGAATGATTCAACGCTTCACGTAAATAAGAAAAAAAAATAAAAGCCCTTACACTGAGCGGAAAAAAAACCTTCGTTCTAACAGCATTGTCTGGCGTCTTCATTCACTACATTCGGCCGAACACCTGTATTCAAATCGTCTCCAGCGGTACCGCTTTTGTCTTCTCTCCACAATTGTCTTCATCTTCTCCTTAGAGAGACCATCTTAGCTATTGTTTTTCTACCCCCCCCACCTTTTGTTGGAACAATTTTGCCCGGTATAAATATGTATTGTTTTACGGCACCAGGTGACTGGGACTTTTCCAGTCTGCGTTCCGGTCAAGTCTCCAAGATTTGGGTTGGATATTTTCTTGATCGCAAGTCAGGAATCGAACCTGATTACCTTTTTATTTTCCAAACGCTGTATGACCCCTTCCAGATTAGCAATTACCTGTCAGTATGATAAATAAAATAATAATAATAATAATAATAACAATAATAATAATAATAATAATAATAATAATAATAATAATAATAATAATAATAATAATAATAATAATAATAATACAGATAATAATAATGATAATAATAATAATAATTATAATAAAATTATTACTGTGCTTTTTTTCATTATATGATAATGTCTTGGAAATAATTTTAAATATTAGTGATGTTAATTTGGTCTCCGTGAGCACTGTTAGGTCCATATTGTTTTTTTTTCAGATATATCTTTAAATTCAACAATCTTAATTGACAATTCAAATATATATGATCATTTACTTTTTTTATGTTATTCATATTTCACTAGGCACTGAGTACTTTTAATTAGGAAATTGACAGATGCCACAAATGGGTTAAGTATTGTAGAAGGTTGAAAGGGGATGGTGTGAAATACGGACGAAAGAAGGGGAGAAAAGGGGATAATAAGAAGGGTGAAAGCCCCTTTCCAAATCCCATCACGAAGACGCCAGTAAAACACGAATCTCTTAAAATTAGTAGAGTGTACAAACTCACCATTTTTTTCCCCCACAAGACGAAAGTTAATAAATAAAAGTTCATAAAACTTGGCAAAAGTGGAGACCAACAACAGCGGCCAAATTGTAAATCCCTACAGCATAGATAATATTTCTGCAGTAATAGTTAAGGCTTCTGCCTAATTAGATTAAGTTAGAGGTGTGTGTGTGTGGGACATGGTTTGTTTCCTTTGACAAAGATTATTTATATACTAAGCTGGGTAAAAATATCTGACCTATTTATTTGGAGCAACTTTGCTGGTCAGACACTGGGAAGTCGATAAGAGGACGGAGGATAGAACCTCCACTACTTCATTGCACTAAATGGCACACACGGATTCAATGCATCATGAGATTTAATGCTGACTCAGATGAGTCACAGGGATGTCAGGAAGTATTTCTTCAGTCACATAGTCGTCAGGAAGCGGAACAGTCTGGAGAGTGATGTAGTGAAGACAGGATCCCTACATAGCTCTATGAAGAGGTTCGATAAAACTCATGCAGAAGGGAGAGAGAGTGGACCTAATTGCGACCAGCAAAAAAGGTGGGGCCAACAGCTGTGAATCGACCCCTGAAACCACATATAGGTGAGTACACACTTACTTTCACTGCATATGGAGCCACAAACCACTGAAACTATCTGAATGGTCAACAAAATACTGAGTGCTACCACAGGGCCAGGTTTAGGGGCCCTTGTGGGTACGTTCGTGATAAAGAAAGGTGGTCAGCAGGGCCCCCTGCCACCATCCCCTACATCTCACTATATTAAAAGATAAATGGTAAGGAGGTAGAGTGTTGACATATGTGGGTAATACAATAATTCACAGACCAGAGTCAGCCTTCATTAAAACAATGTTTCGCTCAGGGAAACATTGAAGTCACAAAGCTTTCCTTCAGCGAAACGTTGTTTTATGAAGTGCCTTATTAAGGTTGCGTGCGGTCAGCAGTAACAGCCTGAATGGTCAGACCCTCATCCACCATGAGGCTTGGTCTCAGACCGGGCCGCGGGGGCGTTGACCCCTGAAACCTTCTCCAGATAAACTAAAGTGCTTTAAGTATCTCCGTATATTAAAAATACTCCAAGTGTCTCTGTATAATACAAGTGCTTTAAGTGTCTCTTTAAAATAAAGTGCTTTAAGTGTCTCTTTAAAATAAAGTGCTCTGACAGTCACTGCATAACCCGTTGGAAGATAAAATTTAAAGAATTCTCTAAAACTGAAAAAAAACAAGAAATAGTTGGCAAAGATACTTAAAACTTTTGGAGATTAATCTCCCACCCTCAATATTTTAGTACAATATGTTACCACGGCACCTTGAGTGCAGCATTCATCGCTACCACTGCATCCAATCACGACATCTCTTTCAAACCAAGGTTGTTTTCCGAGATATATAACTGAGAGGTAACGAGGTCCTTTCCTCCAGACTGCCGAAATCACTACGTAATTCACCAGACTTTCCTCCTGATAGTGGGGGAGGTGTTCCTCGGTCCGACCGTAGATTAACCTTACTGCGTTCGCGGTGCCTCAAGACTGGACTGATGAGAGAGGAGACCAGAGGTACAGTTTAAGAATAAGCAGGTTTACTAGCCTATACTTGGCAGGTCCTTCTCTCCCATATATTTCTCCATTATTCTTAAAGCCTCCCATGGAATTAGGTTCAAGTTATGCTTATCAAAGCTGGATTTGAATCGGCTCGTCAAGATGGATATGTATCGGCTGTAATTGACTATAGAAAGCCTGTGAAGACTTGTGAAAGCTGTACACAGACGAAAACGTTATCCCAAATAATGCAACTTGTGTTTTTGTCTTTTTAGGCGATTTTTTCCGCAGAAATTAAAAGCAACAGAAGAGGGCTATTTGTTGAAAATTGTGCAAGTCTGCGGATCATTCCACCTTTTCTTAATTAACGTTCAGAGTTTACTTTAACCCTCATTTTCATCCAGGGAAGAAGTCATGACGCTGACCAAGTGTATTGCTTATTTAACCAGGTTAGAGAGGCTTGAAGGTCACATGCTCTGAGTATTGCGAAGAATAGAGCACAATACCATGACTAGAACAATTCACAACTAACCCATAATACCGTGACTAGAACAATTCACAACTAACCCACAATACTATGACTAGAACAATTCACAACTAACCCATAATACCGTGACTAGAACAATTCACAACTAACCCATAATACCGTGTCTAGAACAATTCACAACTAACCCACAATACTATGACTAGAACAATTCACAACTAACCCTCGACACCGTGACTAGAACAATTCACAACTAACCCATAATACCGTGACTAGAACAATTCACAACTAACCCACAATACCATGACTAGAACAATTCACAACTAACCCACAATACTATGACTAGAACAATTCACAACTAACCCTCAACACAGTGACTAGAACAATTCACAACTAACCCTCAACACCGTGACTAGAACAATTCACAACTAACCCACAATACTATGACTAGAACAATGCACAACTAACCCATAATACAGTGACTAGAACAATTCACAACTAACCCACAATACTATGACTAGAACAATTCACAACTAACCCTCAACACCGTGACTAGAACAATTCACAACTAACCCACAAGACCGTGACTAGAACAATTCACAACTAACCCATAATACCGTGACTAGAACAATTCACAACTAACCCTCAACACCGTGACTAGAACAATTCACAACTAACCCTCAACACAGTGACTAGAACAATTCACAACTAACCCTCAACACCGTGACTAGAACAATTCACAACTAACCCACAATACTATGACTAGAACAATTCACAACTAACCCATAATACAGTGACTAGAACAATTCACAACTAACCCACAATACTATGACTAGAACAATTCACAACTAACCCTCAACACCGTGACTAGAACAATTCACAACTAACCCTCAACACCGTGACTAGAACAATTCACAACTAACCCTCAACACCGTGACTAGAACAATTCACAACTAACCCTCAAGACCGTGACTAGAACAATTCACAACTAACCCATAATACCGTGACTAGAACAATTCACAACTAACCCATTATACCGTGACTAGAACAATTCACAACTAACCCATTATACCGTGACTAGAACAATTCACAACTAACCCTCAACACCATGACTAGAACAATTCACAACTAACCCATAATACCGTGACTAGAACAATTCACAACTAACCCTCAAGACCGTGACTAGAACAATTCACAACTAACCCTCAACACCGTGACTAGAACAATTCACAACTAACCCTCAACACCGTGACTAGAACAATTCACAACTAACCCATAATACCGTGACTAGAATAATTCACAACTAACCCATAATACCGTGACTAGAACAATTCACAACTAACCCTCAACACCGTGACTAGAACAATTCACAACTAACCCTCAACACCGTGACTGGAACAATTCACAACTAACCCATAATACCGTGACTAGAACAATTCACAACCAACCCATAATACCGTGACTAGAACAATTCACAACTAACCCTCAACACCGTGACTGGAGCAATTCACAACTAACCCATAATACCGTGACTAGAACAATTCACAACCAACCCATAATACCGTGACTAGAACAATTCACAACCAACCCATAATACCGTGACTAGAACAATTCACAACCAACCCATAATACCGTGACTAGAACAATTCACAACTAACCCACAATTTGAGTAGCTAGTTGCACTCTTTGGTCGTCCCTGGTGTATTATCAAGCCACAAGCGTCCGATACTGATCGAAACGTTGTTCCTTCTTGGTTTTCAATTGGTAGGCTACTTGTAGATCAAAGTATTTCTTTTAGTGGAAGGCTGCTGAAATTCTTCAGGCTGAAAATATGGCGATAACTGTAGAGTGAGCGAGGCTCCACACTGTCTGATTTCTAAGCTTATTTACTCTCAAAAAGCACTGAAGTTTGTACTCATCTGTTTTTATTTCTGTTTTTCTTAATATGTTGTTTTTCATCATTCAATCACGAATGAGTGTTCTTACTGTTTTTGTTCGTGCCATTGGAGCCTTCCATTTATTGTTGTATTTAAACATTTTCTTATATTTTTCGTGCTAAGTTATAATGTTTAGTTGAACATTTCCTTTTATCTCTGTATCAGAAATTTGTAGCTTCACCCTATCCTCTCTCTGTGTCCCTCCCACATTCTGTGTCTCTGTCTGCCTGTTCTTGGTTTAGTTTTTCCGCTTCTCTCTTCTCCTGGGCTGCAGGTTTGTGCCACGATACGCTGCAGAAGCAGGTCGTTGTGTGTGTGTTATAAGTCGTAAGAGAAGCTTCTCCACACACATCCTCTTGCCAGAGTGCTGTAACGTCTGGCACAGATATGGGGCAAGTGTGTGACTCGGGTCTTAGTGAGAGATGTGTGGGGTGTGTGTGAGTGAAGGTGATATGAGGGAAGTGCATCATAGATGGGGGTTAAACGTGGTTATATGTGGAATGGGTGTACATGGGAAAGTGGTGGCTCAGTGTTAATGGGTATGTGTAGGCGAGTACGCTCCTAGTTGTGTCTGAGGAGATTAGGCTCTATCTCTTGGGCTCTGCCTTTGCTCTTCGAGTAACTCGAGTGATTTATCCCACTCTATTTGGGCTCTGTGAATTCATGCATGAGCTGGCACACACTACTTCCCTTTCTCATGCATTCCATTTTATGTTCACTACCCAAGATACCTTCAAAAATGTTGGTCCAGTTGAACCTCAAATTTCCAATGGTATCTAAACCTGATTCCTCCCATTTGTAAGTTTGTAGCTATCTATATTTCCTGTCTTCATGTATATTGTAAGGTACGGTCATAGCTGCTCTGGTTATGTGACTCCCTCAGCTCTCTAACTAACTCGTACAAGCCTATAATTTTTTTTTATTTTTGTTTTTTGAAGTTTGATGAAGTATAACTTATATCCTGGGATACTATACCCAAATATTTGTCTCACGTATGACGAGCATGCAGATTTCTGAAGGCTATTTTTTAATTAGTTATCTGTGAATGTACCTACGGGATTTTCCTCTGAATGTGTAGCTAATGCAGGAGTTTCAGGAAGAAGTCCTTCCTTAGGTCCTTTTCTCTTTCCAGTATCTAGGAGTTGGGTCTCCCTCAGGCAGAACTCTGGTCTCGGACCTCCTGATCCCAGCCTCGTATCCTTGCATCTGCTGGGCTTTAATTCTACTCACCACTTCTTGTACCATTCCAGTAGTTCATGGTATATATATATATATATATATATATATATATATATATATATATAATATATATATATATATAAATATATATATATATATATATATATATATATATATAAATAATGTATATATACATCCACGTATGCAGCACACAACTCCACCATCAGAGGGTCAACCAGCAAAAAACCTAAAAAGGGCGAGCAGTTTCCGCCCCCTTTCTTGGGGGTGCCAACTTTATTGTATTTATTTTTGATGCTCGTATATAACATATATATACATATATATATATATATATATATTATATATATATATATAATATATATATATATACATACATATATATACATACATACATATATATATATATATAATATATATATATATATATATTTTCCCATACATATATATACATACATACATATATATATATATATATATATATTTTATATATATATATATATATATAGATAGATAGATAGATAGATAGATAGATAGATAGATATATAAATACATGCATACATACATACATACATACATACATACATACATACATACATACATACATACATACATACATACATACATACACGTTTATGTTGCACGTGATAATCGTGAGAGTAGTGTTTGTTCTGTACCACGTACTGTTGCAGGAAGTCTGGCATATTAACCTCGATCACGATAATGCAACACACTTTAATATTGTTGCATAATTAACGAATATAAATAACAATTATTACAACAGTTTTCTAGCTTACATCATTAATTGATGTTCTAATTATACTATTCGAAATAATTATATTGTAACAAACTGGTTGAAAATTTCATGTTGGAATCTATAATTCACCTAATGCGTACGTCAGTTATCCAGATATGGATATCTGACGTATTGTTTATCCGCATTTAATACGTCAGTTATCCAGGTATGGATAACTTTCCACCATGGGTCATATAGTTAGTTGATTTATTGGGTTTAAATCACATCGTCCACACGAAGGTCAAGAATACTTAATTAGCAAAAAAATAGGAACTGAAATGAAGTCTCAGTATCAACACACTAAGTGATACATATGAAGTCTCAGTATCAACACACTAAGTGATACATATGAAGTCTCAGTATCAACACACTAAGTGATACATATGAAGTCTCAGTATCAACACACTAAGTGATACATATGAAGTCTCAGTATCAACACACTAAGTGATACATATGAAGTCTCAGTATCAACACACTAAGTGATAAAATATGAAGTCCCCAGTATCAACACACTAAGTGATACATATGAAGTCTCAGTATCAACACACTAAGTGATACATATGAGTCCCCAATCAACAAACTAAGTGATACAATAAAGCTCAGTATCAACACACTAAGATACTATGAGTCCCAGTATCAACACACTAAGGACATATAATCCAGTACAACACACAAGTGATACCTATGAATCCCAGTATCAACAAACTAAGTGAACATATAAGTCTCAGTATCAACACACTAATGATACATAAAGCTCAGTACAACAAACTAAGTGATACATATAAAGTCTCAGTATCAACACACTAAGTGATACATATGAAGTCTCAGTATCAACAAACTAAGTGATACATATAAAGTCTCAGTATCAACACACTAAGTGATACATATGAAGTCTCAGTATCAACACACTAAGTGATACATACGAAGTCTCGGTTCCAAACAATGTCTTCCCTCAATCTTTCTTCATGCCGAAGTTTTCTAATGTTTTTTATTAATTTTGTCATTCGTCTCTAACAAATTTATATCCATGGAGACCAGAGCTGAGCTGCGTAATCTTGATATAAATCCCAGTAAGCAAAACAAATGTAAGAGAGGCCTGGGGTTGTGACTAATAAGCAGAAAAAATGTTATTTTAGTGCCAGGAATGTCTGTCTTGTTTATTTTCGACCCTATATGGAAATTGGCATCTTTTGAAATTTGTGTGAAATTGGGAAAATTGCCAATTTTTGCCACACTGATACATATGAACTCTCAGTATCAATACACTAAGTGATACATATGAACTCTCAGTATCAATACACTAAGTGATACACATAATAAATCGTTGTTTGCTACACTGAGCTGTTGTTGTATTTATTGTTAATCTTGTTCATTCTGAATAACGTTCATTTCACCACCTACGTTATCCATCTTGTCCTATTCAAACAAGCATGGAAACGATCGATCAGGAAAAAGAATGAAGCTATTGATATTGTCCCTCCGGACGACTTTTGTGATTCTCGTACATAAGCAAAAGGAATAATGGTAGTTGTCTTCTCGTCTATATGAAGAAATACACGCGAGTGTTTGATCACGTATACGATAAAGATTTATTTATTTTCTCTATCTGTTGTAAATAAACTGATAAAGAACCGTTATAAAAATAAACAGTTTTGTTCATTTAACGACAAGAATTGTGAGATGATTTTTTTTTTAAGATATTTACCTGTGTATCGTAATTCAGAACACACACACACACAAAACACACACACACACACACACGCATATAATATATATATAATTATATATATATATATATAATATATATATATAATATAATATATATATAATATGTGGGACCTGACGATCTGTTGGAGTGTGAGCAGGGTAAATATTTAGTGAAGGGATTCAGGGAAACCGATTATTTTTATATAACCGGACTTGAGTCCTGGAAATGGAAGTAACAATGCCTGCACTCTAAGGAGGGGTTTCGGGATATAGCAGTTTGGAGGGATATGTTGTGTATTTTTTATACGTATATGCTTCTAAACTGTTTGTTCTGAGCACCTCTGCAAAAAAAAGTGATTATGTGTGAGTGTGGTGAAAGTGTTGAATGATGATGAAAGTATTTTCTCTTTGGGGATTTTCTTTCTTTTTGGGTCACCCTGGCCTCGGTGGGAGACGGCCGACTTGTTAAATATATATATATATATATATATTATATATATATATATAATATATATATATATATTAATATATATATATATATAATATATATAATATATATTAAATATAATATATATATATATATATATATATATATATATGCAAACAACCAGGGAATCCAGTCAGACCAATTATTAGCTCCATAGGGTCAGTTTCATATAAATTATCCAAATGGCTTGTTGATATTTTGAGCCCTATTGTTGGCAAAATTCTAAACTTTAATGTTAAAAACAACATAGACTTGGTTGATAAATTAAGCTCCTTGACTGACCTAAATGATTTTAACATGGTTAGTTTTGATGTTACTTCCTTGTTTACGAAAGTTCCTGTTGATGATTTATTAAGTTTCTTATCTGAAGAACTCGTTAACTATGTTTACCATTGCCAGTTCCTACTATCATTAAACTTATTAAACTTTGCATTGTTGATGACAAAATTTGTATTTAATGATAAATTTTACACTCAGAAGTTTGGTATGGCAATGGGAAATCCCTCTTTCACCTGTTCTTAGTAACCTATACATGGAATTTTTTGAAACAAGGTTACTTAACACAATCCTCCCTAATAGAGCTAAATGGTTCAGATATGTTGATGATATTTTGTGTCTTATGCCCAAAAATGTAGATATACACCATTCCTTGGAAAATTAAATAGCTTGGGCCCATTCAATAAACTTTACTGTTGAGTTTGAAGAAAATAACTCATTGCCTTTTCTAGATGTTTTAATTATTAAGGGTAATAATGAATTCAAATTTAAAATTTACAGAAAACCTACTAATAACTGTTCCTATGTCCACTATTATTCCTCGCATCAAGATAGAGTCAAACTGTCTGTTTTCTCATCAATGTTTCTGAGAGCTTTACGAATTTGTAGTCCTGAGTTCATAGATGAGGAAATATCCAAAATTTATGAAATAGGTAATGATTTAAAATACCCAAGAAATGTAATTGATAAATCTTTAAAGTTGCCAGAAATACTTTTTACAATCCAAAAGGGACAACCAGCCTTATTCAAATAAAAATATGTTGGTTCTCCCTTACCATGAAAAACTTGGTTGATATGCCTTCTCTTCTTAAGACTTTTAATATTAAAGTTGTATTCAAAAATCTCGATACAGTAAAAAAACTTTTGATAAAGAATTCCCCCCAAAATGCTGATGGATGTGTCTATAAGATTCCTTGTAAAATTTGCGATAAAGTTTATTACGGTCAAACTGGTAAAAATCTCGAACTAAGATTAAAACAACATAAATATAGCATTAGAACTGGACAAGATTCCAATGCTCTATTTATTCATGTAAGAGATTTTAACCATCCAATTGATTTTCAAAAAGTTGAGAAAGCAGTATCAAGCAAGTCCATGGTCGACAGGAATATAATTGAATCTTGTTTCATAAAAAGCAGTTTTGACAATAATATGAATATTTCCTTTGGTTTATATAAATTAGATCCATTTATAATTAATAGAATTTGGGAAGAATTTAATAATACACTGGACAAATAATCTTTAAAATTTCTTATTTCTTGGGTAGAA
>NC_069445.1:11002672-11005172 GCF_026875155.1 Cherax quadricarinatus
AGATAGGGAAGCTGTGATTTTCGTGTATAGGGCAAGGAGGAATAACATCTTGTAGGAGTGAGGAAGAGCAGTTGTGATGTGGGGGAAGTTCTTTGAGGCAGTAGGTAAAATGAAAGGGGGTAAGGCAGCCGGGATTGAGGGGATAAAGATAGAAATGTTAAAAGCAGGTGGGGATATAGTTTTGGAGTGGTTGGTGCAATTATTTAATAAATGTATGGAAGAGGGTAAGGACCTAGGGATTGGCAGAGAGCATGCATAGATCCTTTGTAAAGGCAAAGGGGGATAAAAGAGAGTGCAAAAATTATAGGGGGATAAGTCTGTTGAGTAACCTGGTAAAGTGTTTTGGTAGAGTTATAATTGAAAGAAATTAAGAGTAAGACGGAGATAGATACCCAAAATGAACAAGGAGGCTTTAGAAAGGTAGGGGGTGTGTGGACCAGGTGTTTACAGTGAAACATATAAGTGAACAGTTTTTTAGATAAGGCTAAAGAGGTCTTTTGGCATTTATGGATTTGGAAAAAGCGTATGACAGGGTGGATAGGGGGGCAATGTGGCAGATGTTGCAAGTGTAATGGTGTAGGAGTAGGTTACTGGGAAAACAGGTGAAGAGTTTTTTACGAGGATAGTGAGGCCAAGTTAGAGTAGGTAGGAAAGAGGGAAATTTTTTCCCAGTAAAAGTAGGCCTTAGACAAGGGTGTGTTATGTCACCGTGGTTGTTTTTAAAATATTTATAGATGGGGTTGTAAGAGAAGTTTAAATGCGAGGGTCTTGGCAAGAGGCGTGGAGTTAAAAGATAAAGAATCACACACAAAGGGAGTTGTCACAGCTGCTCTTTGCTGATGACACTGTGCTCTTGGGAGATTCTGAAGAGAAGTTGGCAGAGATTGGTGGATGAATTTGTAGGGTGTGCAAAAGAAGAAAATTAAAGGTGAATACAGGAAAGAGTAAGGTTATGAGGATAACAAAAAGATAGGTGATAAAAGATTGGATATCAGATTGGAGGGAGAGAGTACGGAGGAGGTGAACGTATTCAGATATTTGGGAGTGGAACGTGTCAGCGGATGGGTCTATGAAAGATGAGGTGAATCATAGAATTGTTGAGGGAAAAAGAGTGAGTGGTGCACTTAGGAGTCTGTGGAAAACAAAGAACTTTGTCCTTGGAGGCAAAGAGGGGAAGTATGAGAGTATAGTTTTACCAACGCTTTTATATGGTGTTAAGCGTGGTGGTGAATGTTGCAGCGAGGAGAAGGCGGGAGGCAGTGGAGATGTCATGTCTGAGGGCAATGTGTGGTGTGAATATAATGCAGAGAATTCGTAGTTTGGAAGTTAGGAGGAGGTGCGGGATTACCAAAACTGTTGTCCAGAGGGCTGAGGAAGGGGTTGTTGAGGTGGTTCGGACATGTAGAGAGAATGGACGAAACAGAATGACTTCAAGAGTGTATCTGTCTGTAGTGGAAGGAAGGCGGGGTAGGTCGGCCTAGGAAAGGTTGGAGGGAGGGGGGAAAGGAGGTTTTGTGTGCGAGGGCTTGGACTTCAGCAGGCAGCGTGAGCGTGTTTGATAGGAGTGAATGGAGACAAATGGTTTTTAATACTTGACGTGCTGTTGGAGTGTGAGCAAAGTAACATTTAATGAAGGGGTTCAGGGGAAAACCCGGGATGCCGGACTTGAGTCCTGGAGAGGAAGTACAGTGCCTGCACTCTGAAGGAGGGGGGTTAATGTTGCAGTTTAAAAACTGTAAATGTAAAGCACCCTTCTGGCAAGACAGTGATGGAGTGAATGATGGTGAAAGTTTTTCTTTTTCGGGCCACCCTGCCTTGGTGGGAATCGGCCAGTGTGATAATAGAATATATATATATATATATATATATATAAATATATATATATATATATAATATATATATAAATATATATATATATATATATATATAATATAATATATATAATATAAATATTGCAAATACAAATGAAAAAGCCATAAAAAAATGAACATTAAGGCTTTTTCAGGTATTATTAAATTCTGTGTACACATTCTTATTCATATTTATAAAGAAATTGCACCATACCTGGAGCATAAACCCGGAGCATACCTGGAGCATAAACCCGGAAACATACCTGGAGTATACCTGGAGCTACCGGAGCATACCTGGAGCATACCTGGAGGGTGTTCTGGGGGGCAACACCCCCGCGGCCAGGTCCATGACCAGCCCTCATACCTATAAGAAAAGTTCTGTAAGAAAGCTAACTCTAAACAGTATTATTTTCTCATAAAGAAAGATGGGACTTTTCAATATACAAGTAAGGGTGTGTCTTGTAACTGTTTTAAACAACAAAACAGTTTTTAGAATTTTCGACTCTTTATTCTCAAATATTTCACAAGTGTCTCAGTTTTTCAAGTTGTGTTCTATCTCACACTAATCCTAATCTATACTTAAAATTTTTTACAAGAACAATGCAAAAACCCCTAAAAATTTTTCTACTATAACCGTTCAATGTCAACTA
>NC_069445.1:11007672-11015172 GCF_026875155.1 Cherax quadricarinatus
ATACCAAGCATCATTTCTAGAAGTATATACCTCACTGGGATTAATACCAAGCTCCATTTCTAGAAGTATAACCTCTCTGGTAATTAAAACCAAGCTTCATTTTCAAGAAGTATAACTCTCTAGGGAATAATACCAAGCTTCATTTCTAGAAGATCCTCTCTCTGTATTAATACCAAGCGTCATTTTCTAGAATATAACTCTCCCAGGATTAATACCAAGCTTCATTTTCTAGAAGAAATAACTCTCTGGATTAATACCAATCTTCATTTTCTAGAAGTATACATCTCTGGTATTAATCCAAAGCTTCATTTCTAGAAGATACCACTCTGGTATTAATACCAAGCTTGCATTTCTAGAAGTATACCTCTCAGGTATTAATACCAAGCTTCTTTCTTCTAGAAGTATCCCTCTGGGATTAATACCAACTTCATTTCTAGAAGTATACCTCTCTCGGATTAATACCAAGCTTCATTTTCTAGAAGATACCTCTCTGGTATTAATACTCAAGCTTCATTTACTATAAGTATACCTCTCTGGTATTAATACAGCATCAATTCTAGAATATAACTCTCTGGATTAATACAAGCTTCATTGCTAGAAGTATACCTCTCTGGTATTAATACCAAGCTTCATTTCTAAAGTAAACTCCTGGATTACTACCAACATCATTTCTAGAAGTAAACTACTCATGGATTAATACCAAGCTTCATTCTAGATGTATACCTCTCTGGTACATTAATACCAAGCCTTCATTTCTAGTAGTATACCTCTCTGTATTAATACCAAGCTTCCATTTCTAAAGTCTACCTCTACTGGGATTAATACCAAGCTCCATTTCAAAGAAGTATACCTCTCGAGATTAATACTCAACTTCATTTCTAGAAGTATACTCTCTCTGGGATTAATCCAAGCTATCATTTCTAGAAGTATACCTCACTGGATTAATACCAATCTTCATTTCTAGAAGTATACCTCTCTGGGATTAATACCAAGCTTCATTTCTAGAAGTAAACCTCTCTGGGATAATACCAAGCTCAATTTCTAGAAGGTAATACCTCTCTGGTATAAAATACAAGCTTCATTTTACTAGAAGTATAACCTCTCAGGGATTAATACCAATCTTCATTTCAGAAGTATACCTCTCTGGATTATACCAAGCTCATTTCTAAGAATATACCTCTCTGGGATTAATACCAAGCTTCATTTTCTAGAAGTAACCTCTCGGGATTAATACCAAGCTTCATTCTAGAAGAATACCTCTCGGTATTAATACCAAGCTCATTCTAGAAGAAACAACACTCTGGGCTTAATACCAAGCTTCATTTCTATAAGGTTAACCTCTCTGTAATTAATACCAAGCTTCAATTCTAAAGTAAACTCTCTGGGATTAATACCGCTTCATTTCTAGAAGTCTAACTCTCTGGGCTTATTACCAAGCTTTCATTTCTAGAAGTATACTTCTCTGTATTAATACAACTTCATTTCTCGAAGTATACTCTCTGGTATTAATACCAAGAAGCTTCATTTTCTAGAAGTATATCCTCTCTGGGATTACTACCAACTTCATTTTCTAGAAGTATACCTCTCTGGGATTAATACCAAGCTTCATTCTATAAGTAACCTCTCTGGATTAAATACCAGCTCATTTCTAGAAGTATCCCTCTTCCTGGGAGCTAATCACCAAGCTCATTTCTAGAAGTATACCTCTCTGGATAATACCAACTTCATTTCTAGAAGTATACCTCTCTGGGATTCAATATCCAAGCTTCATTCTAAAGTATACCTCTCTGTATAATACCACGCTTCACTTCTAAAAGTATACCTCTCTGGGATTAATACCAACTTCATTCTAGAATATACCTCTGGGATTAATACCAAGCTTCATTTCTCGAAGTATACCTCTCTGGATTAATACCCAGCTTCATTCTAGTAGTAACCTCTCAGGAATTAATCACAAGCTTCATTCAGAAGTATAACCTCTTCTGGATTCATACCAAGCTTCATTCTAGAAGTATAAACCTCTCGGATTAATACCCAGCTTCATTCTAGAAGTATACCTCTCTGGGATTAATACCAAGCCTTCATTTCTAGAAGTATACCTCTCTGTATTAATACCAAGCTTCATTTCTAGAAGTATACCTCTCTGGATTAATACCAAGCTTCATTTCTAAGAAGTAATACTCTCTGGTATTTAATACCAAGCTTCATTTTCTAAGAAGTATTAATACCTCTCTAGGATTAAACAAATTTTCACCTCTAAAGAATACCGCTCAAGTTCCTCTAGACCATTGTCAACTCACAAATGAGAAGAAAAAGTAAAGAAAGACCTGAAATTAATAAACATTACGGACACTTGGCATTATTCCTAAATTCGAGTGATTTTCAGTCTGTCAAAGACACTAAAATAAAATATTAATCCCTTATTTGTTTTGTAAAATTCTTGGACATACTTAAAACCAATTGCAAAGGGTGGTAATATATATATATATATATATATATATATTATATATATATATATATATATATATATATATATCTATATATATATATATATATAGAAAAATATATATATTATATATATAAATATATATTATATATATATTACTATTGCAAAAAACAAATGAAAAAAGCGCATAAAAACTGAACCATTAAGGCTCTTTAGTGTATTATAAATTCTGTGTGTACATTCCTTATACATATTTACCAAGAAATTCCACCATACCTGGGCATACTCTGGAGCATACCTGAGCATATGAGCTTACCTGGAGGTGTTCTGGGGTTCAACACCCCCGCGCCAGGTCCATGACCACCCTCGGTACCTATATAGAAAAAGTTCTGTAAGAAAGCTAACTCTATCATATTATTTTCTCATGAAGAAAGATGGGACTTTTCAATAAACAAGTAAGCTGTTCTTGTAAACTGTTTAAACAACACACAGTCTTGAGAATTTTCGACTCATTATTCTCAAATATTTCACAAGTGTCCTCAGTTTTCAAGTGGTGTTCTAATCTCACACTAATCCTAATACTATACTTAATTTACTTATAAGAAACAATGCAAAACCCTAAATCTTTAGCTAACTATAACCGTTCAGATGTCAACAAAGAGAAAATATTCTCGATATTAAAAAAAAAAATAATAAATACCGGCTCACCGACCAGCAATAAAACGCTGTAATATATTACTCATCATATTATAGTCAGTATTAACATTCAAACAATTGTGAACTAAGCTTAACGATATCAAAGTAATAAATCTAAATGAGGGAAAATGATCTTTTTATTTCAACTAGTGTATAATGCTTTATTACGCAGATGTGTAATAAAGACACTCATTAACACTGAGATTGCAGTTGTTGTGAATAAAACAAAGCACAGTATTAATATTTTTGGAGGGGGAGAAGTTTCGTAAACGAATGGATTCTTTCTTCGTACTTAAGAAGTCGTTCGTGGTGAAACGATCTGTCAGTAGAATGTTCCAACCTTGCGTTTTGTTTTTTCACTTTGTCATTTGTTTTATTTCCTATCCCCTGTAGATGTTATAATCTTACCCAGCAGGTGTTTTATGTTGCACTTATTGAATCATCTTCCAATAACAGCAATCAGATTCCTCCTGTAAGTCATTTATATAAATCATTAACGAGGAATACTGTAAAAAACATTAGTAATTCGAAACGACCTACGGTGATTACTGAGATACACTACGAATCGAGAGAAAGAGAGACAGATAGTGAGAGATGAGAAATGTATCCACATAGTCTTCAATCTCAGTGAGACTTCAAATTATTCCCCCATTTTTATTTTAGATAATAGCAGGTCATACTAGTTATGGACTTTAGACCTGCGCTAAATAAATATTACTGAACAATACTACTTATATTACAAAAATGGGACGGTACTCGAACTGACGTTCTTATCTTACGGGAAAGTCATTGAAAGACAAACCGTCAACAAATAGGTTGGTCGGTTGTGGGTTTGATGTGTTTTGTTAGTTGGCTGAATGTGTGGTTGATTAATTTAGGCTAAAGTCCAGCGACTATACGAGATCTTTAAGTCTGACAAACCAGTCTACCGGCTCATTACCTCTCAAAAACATTAATTCCAAAGATAAGGATTAAAATACTCTCTCATCAAACTGAGAGACTACACCTCTCAGTGTACATTTCCCCTGACAAACAGCGGTTATTTAGAAATATCTTGAAGTAATCATGAATGTCCTTCAAGCAACGTTTTCGTTGAAGGCGAAGTACTTGTACCTCCTCCATGGCAGACATTGGCTGAGAACCCCCCGGAAAGGAGCAAGCAGAACCCCACTTGAAAAAGGCCCGGACGGGCCATTATACCCGCGAAATCTAGAACAACAATCTGGTTTTCATATCTTCGAGGTTTCCGTCCACTCATGAGACTAATAATCTCACGTTCGAGCATTACATTTTCGATGATGTTGTGATATTATTTTCCGAGGATGTGTGATTAATTTTCTGATGAGTATGATAATTTCCCGAGGAAATAAGATAATATTTCCGAGGATTTTCGGAATAATAATTCCGAGAAGTGTGATAATTTTTCCGAGGATGTATATGATAAATTTCTGAGATATATGATAAATTTCCGAGGAAGTATGAAAAAATTTTTACCGAGGATGTGTGATAAACATTTTTCCGAAGATGTATAATAATTTTTCAAGACTTCGTATAATTCTTACAAATAGAATGAATAATTTTCTCAAGGAATTTGAGATAATTGTTTGGTGTGTGTGATAGCTCCTCAAGCTATAGATTAATTCTTAAAGAC
Organism: Cherax quadricarinatus; assembly: GCF_026875155.1. Taxonomy (NCBI): domain Eukaryota; kingdom Metazoa; phylum Arthropoda; class Malacostraca; order Decapoda; family Parastacidae; genus Cherax; species Cherax quadricarinatus. The sequence goes on from NC_069445.1 coordinate 11,012,466, forward strand.
TGTGAATAAATGCTCAAGGTTGTAAGAATAAATTTCCTGCGCAGACGTGTAGACATTCCCTGCAGCCATGTAGACATCCCTGCACCCATTAGACATTCCTCCAGCCATGTAGAACCTTCCCTGCACCCATGTAGACCTTCCCTGCAGCCATGTAAGACATTCCCGGCAGCCATTGTGCAAAGAGATTAAAAAAATTGAACTCTAGCAGTAAGAGTTCGAAACATTTGTATAAAAAAACCAACATGGCGGCGGCAGAATTCCAGGAGCACGCAATAGACTGGAAAGATACGGCAAGTACGGAAACGCGAGACAAGAGGAACAGAGAAAAAGAAAATTAAGAAAAGGGACTGAAAGAGAAAGCTCTGAAAGAACGAATACACGAAGAGAAAGTGAAGACTTTGGACATACTGTCGTAAACTGAAGAAGAGTAGTTTGTGCAGCTAGGGTATGATGTAAACCGAGATACAGCGATAAATAATGAAGCGATAAAGGGAGGGAGATTAAGGCGAGCGAAGGGACAGGGGGAAAGGAGAGGGATGAGGAGAAAGGTATTGGCAAGGCCAAAAGGATTGATTGAATCAGAGAGGCTCGGTACATATATATATAACAGATTTAAATGGCAACTTTGAAAATTGCTTTGGCAGATCTAAGCCAACAGATAAAGATTCTCTTACTCTCAGTTCTATTTAAATCAGTACTTAAGTAACCTATATTAAGAAAGTAATTTTTTTTTTTTATTTTCATTATATCTACTTTCATAATCTCCTTGTAATACTTATAAAGCTCAATACACTATTATATATATAAATATATATATTATATATATATATATCTATATATATATTATATATATAATATATATAATATATAGATCTATACAACAAGATCACAGTAAAAACAGAGATTACTGAATATCAAAACCAACCATCTCTGAAAGAATAGAGAGAAAATCCAAGCGCTTTTTCGTGATTAACTTCACATTACAAGACTAAGAAAGGAAAGCCAACCAAGAAAGCTATATAAGGGTCTGCCCCATCCCACTATCAGATCCCACAACTGTTTAAGTTTAAACACCTGACCGCGCCCCGACCCAACTTGGATAGCCTTTGCACAACTCACCCACCAACTATTCTACCCACGAAAATTTAAAAAATTATTATTTGTCCATTGTATTATTACGTAAATTCTTCCCAAATTCTATTATATTAAAAATGGATCTAATTTATATAAACCAAAGAAATATCCATATATTGTCAAAACGCTTTTATGAAACAAGATTCAATTATAATCCTGTCGACCATGGACTAGCTTGATACTACATTCTCAACTTTTTGAAAATCAATTGGATGGTTAAAATCTCTTACACAATCAATAAGCATTGGAAATCTTGTCCAGTTCTAATGCTATACATATGTTGTGTTAATCTATGTTCGAGATTTTTAACCCATTTTGACCGTAAAAAACTTTATCGCAAATTTACAAGGAATCTTATAGACACATCCATCACATTTTGGGGGGAATTCTTTATCAAAAGTATTTTTTACTGTATCAAGATTTTTGAATACAACTTTAAAATATTAAAAGTCTTAGAAGAAAGCATATCAACCATTTCATGTAGGGGAGAACCAACATATTTTGTAGTTGAATAAGGCTGGTTGTGCCCTTTTTTAGGATTGTAAAAAGTAATTTCAGCAACTTTAAAACAGATTTTATAATTACATTTCCTTGGGTATTTTAAATCTTTCACCTGTTTCTTAGGTAACCTATACAGGAATGTTTTGAAACAAGGTTGCTAAACAATCCTCCTAAAAGAGCTAAATGGTTCAGATATGTGATGATATTTTTGTTCTTATGCCCAAAAATGTAGATAATACACCAGTCCTTGGAAAATTAAATAGCTTAGCCCATCTATCAAACTTTACTGTTGAGTTTTGAAGAAAATAAATCATTGCCCTTTTCTAGATGTTTTAATAATTTAAGGGTAATAATGAATTCAAATTAAAATTTACAGAAAACCTACAAATACTGTTCGCAATTCCAATATTATTCCTCCATCAAGATAGAGTCAAACTGTCTGTTTTCTCATCAATGTTTTTGAGAGCTTTACTGAATTTGTAGTCCTAGTTCATAGATGAGGAAATAATCCAAAATTTATGAAATAGGTAATGATATAAAATATCCCAAGAAATGTAATTGATAAATCTTTTAAGTGCTAAAATACTTTTTACAATCAAAAAAGGGACAACCAGCCCTATTCCACTAATAAATGTTGGTTCTCCCTTACGCATGAAAACTTGGTTGATATGCCTTCTCTTCTAAGACTATTAAAATTAAAGTGGAATTCAAAAATCTTGAAACAAAATATGTTGTTCCCGTTACCAAGAAAAACTTGGTTGATAATCCTTCTCCTTCTTAAGACTTTTAATATTACAAGTTTTATTCAAAAATTTGATACAGTACAAAAACTTAAGATAAAGAATTCCCCCCAAAATGCTTAAGGATTTGTCAATCAAGATTCTTGTAAATTTGCAATAAATTATATTACGGTCAAACTGGAAAAAATCTCGAACTAAGATTAACACAACATAAATATAGCATTAGACAACTGACCAAGTTCCAATGCTCAATTTATTCATGTAGAATTTTAACCATCCAATTGATTTTCACAAAGTTGAAAAGTAGTATCAAGCAAGTCCATGTCGACAGG
>NC_069445.1:11026040-11041040 GCF_026875155.1 Cherax quadricarinatus
ATATAAATATATATATATATATATATATATATATATATATATATATATATATACATTGCAAATACAAATGAAAAAGCGCATTAAAAACTGAACATTAAGGCTCTTTCAGGTATTATTAAATTCTGTGTGTACATTCTTATTCATATTTACAAAGAAATTCCACCATACCTGGAGCATACCTGGAGCATACCTGGAGCATACCTGGAGCATACCTGGAGGGTGTTCTGGGGGTCAACACCCCCGCGGCCAGGTCCATGACCAGCCCTCGTACCTATATAGAAAAGTTCTGTAAGAAAGCTAACTCTATCAGTATTATTTTCTCATAAAGAAAGATGGGACTTTTCAATATACAAGTAAGCTGTGTCTTGTATACTGTTTAAACAACACACAGTTTGAGAATTTTCGACTCTTTATTCTCAAATATTTCACAAGTGTCTCAGTTTTCAAGTTGTGTTCTATCTCACACTAATCCTAATCTATACTTAATTTATCTTACAAGAACAATGCAAAACCACTAAAATCTTTGCTACTATAAACCGTTCAGATGTCAACAAGAGAGAAAATATTCTCGATATTAAAAAAAATATTAAATACCGGGCTCTCCGTCCAGCAATAAAACGCTGTAATATATTACTCACTCATATTATAGTCAGTAATAACATTCAAACAATTGTTGTTCTAGCTTTACGATATCAAAGTAATAAATCTAAATGAGGGGAAATGATCGTTTTTATTTCAACTAGAGTATAATGCTTTATTACGCTGATGTGTAATAAAGACACTCATTACACTGAGATTAGCAGTTGTTGTGAAATAAAACATATGCACAGTATTAGGATTTTTTTGGGGAGGGGGAGAAGTTTCGTAACGAATGGTTTCTTCGGTACTTAAGAAGTCGTTCGTGGTGAAACGTCTGGTCAGTAGAATGTTCCAACATTGCGTTTGTGTTTTTTCACTTTTGTCAGTGTTTTCTTACCCAGTAGATGTTATATCTCACCCAGCAGGTGTTGTTATTGTTGCACTTATTGAATCATCTTCAAATATACAGGCATTCAGTCCTCCTGGTAAGTCATTTATATAAATCATTAACGTGGAATACTGGTAAAAACATTAGTAATTCGAAACGACCTACGGTGATTACTGAGAAACACTACGAGATCGAGAGATAGAGAGACAGATAGTGAGAGATTGAGAAATGTATCCACATAGTCTTCATCTCTGTGAGAATTTCAAATTATTCCCCATTTTTATTTAGATATTAGCAGGTAATACTAGTTATGGACTTTAGTCTGCTCTAAATAAATATTACTGACATTAATACTTAATATTACAAAAGAGGGACGTACTCGAACTGACGTTCTTATCTTACGGGAAAGTCATTGAAAGACAAACTGTCAACAAATAGGTTGGTCGGTTGATTGGTTGGTTGGTTGTTTTGTTAGTTGGCTGAATGGTTGGTTGATTAATTAGGCTTAAAGTCCAGCGACTATACGAGGATCTTTAAGTCTGACTGTCACCGGCTCATTACCTCTCAAGAATACTTTAATTCCTAAGATAAGGATTAAAATACGTCTCTCAGCACATTGAGAAACATACACCTCTCAGTGTACATTTCCCCTGACAAACAGCGTTATTTAGAAATACTTGAAGCAATCATGACTGTCTTCAAGCAACGTTTCGTTGGAAGGCGAAGTACTTGTACCTCCTCCCATGGCAGACATTGGTCTGAGACACCCCCGGGAAAGGGAGCCAAGGCAGAACCACCACTTGAAAAAGGCCCGGGACGGGCGATTATACCCGCGAATCTAGAACAACAATCTGGTTGTCATATCTTCGAGGTTTCGTCCACTCAGGAGACGAATAATCTCACGTTCGAGCAGTACATTTTCCGATGATGTGTGATAATTTTCCGAGGATGTGTGATAATTTTCTGAGGATGTATGATAATTTCCCGAGGATATATGATAATTTTCCGAGGATGTTTGATAATTTTCCGAGGATGTGTGATAATTTTCCGAGGATGTATGATAATTTTCTGAGGATATATGATAATTTTCCGAGGATGTATGATAATTTTCCGAGGATGTGTGATAATTTTCCGAAGATGTATAATAATTTTTCAAGACTTCGTGATAATTCTTAAAGATAGTATGATATTTTCTCAAGGATGTGAGATAATTGTTTGGTGTTGTGTGATAGCTCCTCAAGGCTATATGATAATTCTTAAAGAATGTGAGATAATTGCTCAAGGTTGTAAGATAATTTCCTCGCAGACGTGTAGACATTCCCTGCAGCCATGTAGACATTCCCTGCACCCATGTAGACATTCCCTGCAGCCATGTAGACATTCCCTGCACCCATGTAGACATTCCCTGCAGCCATGTAGACATTCCCGGCAGCCATGTGCAAAGAGATTAATAAAGATTGGAACTCTAGCAGAAAGAGTTCGAACATTTGTTTAAAAAATCCAAACATGGCGGAGGCAGTTCCAGGAGCAAGCAATAGACTGGAAAGATACGGCAGAGTAAGAAGAAAAGAGAGACAAGAGGAACAGAGAAAAAGAAAATTAGAAAAAGGGGACTGAAAGAGAAAGCTCTGAAGAACGAATACACGAAGAGAAAGTGAAGACTTGGGACAAACTGTAGTAAACTGAAGAGAGGTAGTTTGTGCAGCTAGGGTAGTGATGGAACCGAGATACAGATAAATGAATGAAGCGATAAGAGAGGGAGATTAAGGCGAGCGAAGGGACAGGGGAAAGGGAGAGGGATGAGGATGAAAGGTATTGGCTAGGCCAAAAGGATTGATTGAATCAGGGAGAGGCTCGGGTACATATATATATAACAGTTTTAAATGCAACTTTGAAAATTGCTTTGGGGCAGATCTTAAGCCAACAGATTAAAGAGTCTCTTACTCAGTTCTATTTAAATCAGTACTTTAGTACCTAAATTAAGAAAGTAATTTTTTTTTTTTTCATTATATGCTACTTTCAGTAATCTCCTTGTAATACATTATTAAGCTCAATACACTATATATATAATATAAAATATATAATATATATATATATATATATATATATATATATATATATATATATATATATATATATACAATAAGATCACAGTAAACAGGTGATTTCTGAATATGCAAAACAACCACTCTGAAAGAATAGAGAAATTCCAAGCGCTTTCGTGATTACTCACATTATCAAGGAACTATGAAAGTAAAGCATCCAAGAAAGCTATATAAGGGGTCTGGCCAGCATCTCACTATCAGATCCCACAACTGTTAAACACCTGACGCGCGCCGACCCAACTTGGATAGGTCCTTTGCACAACTCACCCACAAACTATTCTACCCAAGAAAATTTAAAAATTATTATTTGTCCAGTGTATTATTATTAAATTCTTCCCAAATTCTATTAATTATAAATGGATCTAATTTATATAAACCAAAGAAATATTCATATTATTGTCAAAACTGCTTTTTATGAAACAAGATTCAATTATATTCCTGTCGACCATGGACTTGCTTGATACTACTTTCTCAACTTTTTGAAAATCAATTGGATGGTTAAAATCTCTTACATGAATAAATAGAGCATTGGAATCTTGTCCAGTTCTAATGCTATATTTATGTTGTTTTAATCTTAGTTCGAGATTTTTACCAGTTTGACCGTAATAAACTTTATCGCAAATTTTACAAGGAATCTTATAGACACATCCATCAGCATTTTGGGGGGAATTCTTTATCAAAAGTTTTTTTACTGTATCAAGATTTTTGAATACAACTTTAATATTAAAAGTCTTAAGAAGAGAAGGCATATCAACCAAGTTTTCATGGTAAGGGAGAACCAACATATTTTTAGTTGAATAAGGCTGGTTGTCCCTTTTTGGATTGTAAAAAGTATTTCTAGCAACTTTAAAAGATTTATTAATTACATTTCTTGGGTATTTTAAATCTTTCACCTGTTCTTAGTAACCTATACATGGAATTTTTTGAAACAAGGTTGCTTAACACAATCCTCCCTAATAGAGCTAAATGGTTCAGATATGTTGATGATATTTTGTGTCTTATGCCCAAAAATGTAGATATACACCATTTCCTTGGAAAATTAAATAGCTTAGCCCATTCTATAAACTTTACTGTTGAGTTTGAAGAAAATAAATCATTGCCTTTTCTAGATGTTTTAATTATTAAGGGTAATAATGAATTCAAATTTAAAATTTACAGAAAACCTACAAATAACTGTTCCTATGTCCACTATTATTCCTCGCATCAAGATAGAGTCAAACTGTCTGTTTTCTCATCAATGTTTTTGAGAGCTTTACGAATTTGTAGTCCTGAGTTCATAGATGAGGAAATATCCAAAATTTATGAAATAGGTAATGATTTAAAATACCCAAGAAATGTAATTGATAAATCTTTTAAAGTTGCTAGAAATACTTTTTACAATCCAAAAAGGGACAACCAGCCTTATTCAACTAAAAATATGTTGGTTCTCCCTTACCATGAAAACTTGGTTGATATGCCTTCTCTTCTTAAGACTTTTAATATTAAAGTTGTATTCAAAAATCTTGAACTAAAAATATGTTGGTTCTCCCTTACCATGAAAACTTGGTTGATATGCCTTCTCTTCTTAAGACTTTTAATATTAAAGTTTTATTCAAAAATCTTGATACAGTAAAAAAACTTTTGATAAAGAATTCCCCCCAAAATGCTGATGGATGTGTCTATAAGATTCCTTGTAAAATTTGCAATAAAGTTTATTACGGTCAAACTGGAAAAAATCTCGAACTAAGATTAAAACAACATAAATATAGCATTAGAACTGGACAAGATTCCAATGCTCTATTTATTCATGTAAGAGATTTTAACCATCCAATTGATTTTCAAAAAGTTGAGAAAGTAGTATCAAGCAAGTCCATGGTCGACAGGAATATAATTGAATCTTGTTTCATAAAAAGCAGTTTTGACAATAATATGAATATTTCCTTTGGTTTATATAATTAGATCCATTTATAATTAATAGAATTTGGGAAGAATTTAATAATACACTGGACAAATAATAATTTTTAAATTTTCTTGGGTAGAATAGCTTGTGGGTGAGTTGTGCAAAGGACCTATCCAAGTTGGGTCGGCGCGCGTCAGGTGTTTAACCGTTGTGGGATCTGATAGTGAGGTGTTGGCCAGACCCCTTATATAGCTTTCTTGGATGCTTTACTTTCATAGTTCCTTGATAATGTGAGTAGTCACGAAAGCGCTTGGAATTTCTCTATTCTTTCAGAGTGTAGGTACCATCTCTAGAACTTTACTGGGGACCCTCATCCTCAGGGAAGACAATATATAATGTAAATCCGTAACACATGGAGTATGGCATGGCCCTTCGTGGGTCATGCCATACTTAATACAAATAGGTACTCCATATATATAGCTGAACCATGCAAATGAGTGTTTAAAAATATTAAGCACACACACAAACACACACACACACACACACACACACACACACACACACAAACACACACACACACACACACAAACACACACACACACACACACATACACACACACACACACACACACACACACACACACACACACACACACACAAAACACACACCCCACACACAACACAAACAACAAAAAAAGAAAAAGCTCTGAATAGAAAAACTAACATTAACAAAAAAAAAATCACATTTATAGCATAATCCTTAATTAATAATTTCTAAATCACATCCTGACCCACAAATAGCTCATTAGCAGGCCATGCAATATAAGTCGAGATTAGCATGGCGCACTGAGAGCTGGTTGATTGAACCGGGATCAGAGTGCAACTTCATATGGAAGGGCAGACGGCATAATGAGAGTCCTAGGATCTAAACTGGCATTTGATTTCTCAGTAATTCTAACTTGTTCTGTTAAAAGCTTTACGGTTCACTAGAAAATGGATGGTAAATCAATCGAAAGTGGCATTTGGAGGCAAACAAGTGGGACTGGAATGAGTTTCTGGAAATATCTTTGAATGGGGAGTTATTAAATCTCGTAAACGCTTATTCCAGAATATCAGATCGTGAATTAAACAGGAGGTAATTCGTTTCTGATTTTTTTTTTATCATTTGTGTTATATATTTTCTTGTGTAATTCACTAAACAGGTATTATATACGTTTGTCAGGAAATAGTCAAGTGTTTTCTGTTGCTGGTCTTAGTTATATGATGACCCACAACTGGAGCTTTTGGTCATCCGAATGAGGACTTCCGCTGGCTTACCGGTCCACCTCTTTAAAAATCATAGCCATTTTCGAGATAGTTACATTGTAATTCACTCATTTGCTTATGCTTGAGGCACTCGCTGCCCTGGCTGTGTGGTGATCCTTCACCACTCCCGTCTAGAAGGTTGTGGTGAGGGTCGAGTGTGCTACAATTTATTCGACATTTATTACACACCCAATGACATGTCCTCTCGACCAGCAACCTCACAATTCAGAGTATAGCAGTTCTGGGGCCCCTCTGCTGTATTTATTGTCCAGTTCAATCCACGTCATTCCTGCCTGCTTGACTGAGGGAAAGGCTCTCCCTTACACTGGTCCAGTTAACTCCTCCTGTACTGAGTGGTTCTTTGATCTGTTCTATCGTTTTACTGCCAACTTAACTTTGTAAATATTAAACATAGTAGTGAAGGAATATGCGGGTAAAAAAAATTATCTTCTGTGTTTGCCTCGCCCTTCTTTTCATGACTTTGGTTGCGGCCAGGTGCAGCAGGTTTCGTATTGCTACCTGTGTACGTAATAGAGATCAGGGGGTCAGTCCCTCAAGGCGAGATGAGCCTACTACGTTTCGCACACTTTTAATGTAACGAGCAATAAGATCACAGTAAACAGGTGATATCACAATATGCAAAACAACCACTGTGAAAAAAAAAATAGTGAAATTCCAAGCGTTCTCGTGATTTCATGATTGCCAATTCCTTGATAATGTGAGAAATTACGAAAGCGCTTGGAATTCCACTAGTTTTTCACGGTGGTTCTTCTGAATATCTTAATACAATATATTAAATTTTACAATAAAAGGCTAACCATTTTTTTATAAGTTATTTTTAAAGTTATTGCCAAGATCATTAGTATATACAACGAAACCTTGTAAACGTGAAATGCAATGGGTTTGGAAGTTGGAGCTGAGCTCTTGGTCCCTGTGGTTGGGAGGAGTGATGACAAGCCGGGTAATACCAACGTTTTGATCGAGGATAAGCCCTTTTCTATACTCCTACTGCTCTAAGTGTCTATCTATTTCCTATACTGACTTCTATAATTTATATATAATCAAAATTGCTCTTTCATATCATGTATATAATTTGTGAGGAATAAAATACATGTATAACACTTATGGGAAAACAAAAAGGCACAATACCGTGACTGGAACAAAACACGAATAACCCGCACATACGAGAGAGGAGCTTACCACGACGTTTCGGTCCGACTTGGACCGAAGTGTGACTTTGTAAATGGTCTAAGTCGGACCGAGACGTCGTCGTAAGCACCTCTCTCCTATGTCCGGGTTATTTGTGACTTGTGGGTAGCATCGAGTGAAGCCTCGGGTAATGTTTATGTTCAGTGAATCCTGGCGGTGCAGTGAAGCCTCGGGGGAGAGAGTAGAGCTTCAGTACACACAGAGTTGAAGCCTCTGCGATACAGGGTAAGTCTAAGGGTAAAATGAATCTTAATATTACAGTAAAGAAACCTTTCAGAAGGAACTGATGAAAAGTTGTGATACAGTGAAGCCTCAGGTAACAGTGAAACCTTGGGGCCGCTGTTGACTTTATGCAACCGTTGTTTTTAGGAGGTTTTCAGTTAAAACACATAACGGATATTCTAACGTTGCACTGGGTGGTTTATACTCAGTGGCGCGACCTGCGTGGTTCATACTCAGTGGCACATCCTAACTAAAACAAATGTTAAATAAAACATTTGTTTTAGTTAGGATGTGGCTTCAGTTTTAAAAGTCTTGTGGACTTACTTTGGAGTCGCAAACCAAATGTTGAAATATATATATATATATATATATATATATATATATATATATATATATATATATATATATATATATATATATATATATATATATATATATATAATATATATATGTATATATATATATATATATATATATATATATATATATATATATATATATATATATATATATATATATATATATATATATATATATGCAAAACAACCACTGTGAAAGAACAGAGAAATTCCTTGATAATGTGAGTAGTCACGAAAGCACTTGGAATTTCTCTATTCTTTCACAGTGGTTGTTTTGCATATATATATATATATATATATATATATATATTATATATATATATATATATATATATATATATATATATATATATATATATATATATATATATTATATATATATGGATGATAACAGTAATGATAACAACAATAATATTAACGATAAATGATAAATAATGATAAATATAAATAATAATAATAATAATAATAATAATAATAATAATAATAAAAAATAAAATTTTTTAAATTTATCTATAGTGGTGTTTCTATGCATATTTTTATTATTTAATGTTTGCCTGTTTCGTCCACGACAGGGGAAATTTTTTTTCTTTTTTGGCATAGTAAACCCAGAAATTCACATTTCTTCATGAATTTTTAAATCAAAATCCAGTGAGGGAAGTCAAGGGCCATTTAGTAGTTATCACTTACAAATTCAAAATTAGAACCCACGCCAAATCCATTAAAGCCACAACCTCAAAAATTGGTAAAGTCAATCGCAAAAGTTAAAATGTAATGTACTCACGAATGTTTTATACTCTCACAGCAAGTTACTGTGCTGACAATCACCTATAACTCTCAGTCGCTTTAAAAAATGTCGGAGTTCAAGGGGTGCACAGGCTAACTTCTCTCACTCTCTTCTCTCTCTCGTCTCCTCTCTTCTCTCCTTTTCTCTCTCTCTCTCTCTCTTCTCTCTCTCCTCTCTCTCTTCTCTCTCTCTCTCTCTCTCTCCTCTCTCTCTCTCTCTCGTCTCTCTCTCTCTCTCTACTCTCTCTCTTCTCTCGTCTCTCTCTCTTCTCTCTCCTCTCTTCCTTCTCTCTCTCTACTCTCTTCTCTCTCTCTCTGTCCTCTCTCTCTCTCTCTCTCTCTCCTCTCTCTCCTCTCTCTCTCTCTCTCTCTCCTCTCTCTCTCTCTCTCTCTCTCTCTCTCTCTCTCTCTCTCTCTCTCATCCTCCGTGTAAATTATTGGCCGGATTCAGGCATGGGCTTTAGGGGCTGCAGCCCAGGGTTCTCCGTCAGCTGGAGGTCCTCTAGGTGGTGAAACCCAGGGGCCTCACAGTATCTGTAGCCCTGGGGCCTCACAGTAACTGTAGCCCTGGGACCTCACAGTATCTGTAGCCCTGGGACCTCACAGTATCTGTAGCCCTGGGGCCTTACAGTATCTGTAGCCCTGGAACCTCACATTATCTGTAGCCCTGGGACCTCACAGTATCTGTAGCCCTGGGGCCTCACAGTATCTGTAGCCCTGGGACCTCACAGTATCTGTAACCTGGGCCTACAGTATCTGTAGCCCTGGGACCTCACAGTATCTGTAGCCCTGGGACCTCACAGTATCTGTAGCCCTGGGGCCTCACAGTATCTGTTGCCCTGGGGCCTCACAGTATCTGTAGCCCTGGACCTCACAGTATCTGTAGCCCAAGAGCCTCACAGTATCTGTAGCCCTGGGGCCTCACAGTATCTGTAGCCCAAGAGCCTCAATATCTGTAGCCTGAGCCTACAGTATCTTTAGCCAAGAGCCTCACAGTATCTGTAGCCCTGGGCCTACAGTATCTGTAGCCAAGAGCCTCACAGAAATCTGTACCCTGGAAACCTCACAGTATATGTAGACCAAGAGCCTCACAGATCTGTAGCCCTACCTCACAATATCTTTAGCCCAAGAGCCTCACAGTAATTGTAGCCCTGGGGCCTCACAGTATGTAGCCCAAGAGCCTCACAGAAATCTGTAGCCCTGGAAACTACAGAAATAATAGCCAAAGCTCACAGTATATGTAGCCCTGGACCTCACATACTTTTAGCCCAAAGCCTCACAGTACTGTAGCTGGACCTTCACAGTATTGTGCCAACCTCACAGTATTTAGCCAAGAGCCTCACAGTATCTGTAGCCTGGACCTCACAGTATCTGTAGCCCAAGCCTCACAGTATCTTAGCCCTGGGACCTCACAGTATGTAGCCCAAGAGCCTCACATATCTGTAGCCCTGGGACCTCACAGTATCTGTAGCCCAAGAGCCTCACAGATTGAGCCTGGACTCACAGTATCTGTAGCCCAAAGCCTCACAGTATTGTAGCCCTGGGGCCCACAGATCTGTAGCCCAAGAGCCTCACAATCTGTACCCTGGGGCCTCACCAGCAAATGTAGCCCAAGAGCCTCACGAATATTGTAGCCCTGGGACCCCCACAGTATCTGTACCCAAGAGCCTCACAGTATCTTAGCCCTGGGGCCTACAGAAAAATCTGTAGCCCAAGAGCCTTCACAGAAATCTTACCCTGGGCCCCCACAGTTCTGTAGCCCAGAGCCTCACACATCTGTACCCTGGGACCTCACAGTATCTGTAGCCCAAGAGCCTCACAGTATCTGTACCCTGGACCCTCACAGTATCTGTAGCCCAAGAGCCTCACCATATCTGTAGCCCTGGACCTCACAGTATCGTAGCCCAGACCTCACAGTATCTGTAGCCCGGGACCTCACAGTATCTGTAGCACAAGAGATTCACAGTATCTGTAGCCCTGGGACCTCACAGTATCTGTAGCCCAAGAGCCTCACAGTATCTGTAGCCCTGGGACCTCACAGTATCTGTAGCCCAAGAGCCTCACAGTATCTGAAAGCCCTGGGACCTCACAGTATCTGTAGCCCAAGAGCCTCACAGTATCTGTAGCCCTGGGGCCTCACAGTATCTGTAGCCCAAGAGCCTCACAGTATCTGTAGCCCTGGGACCTCACAGTATCTGTAGCCCAAGAGCCTCACAGTATCTGTAGCCCTGGGGCCTCACAGTAACTGTAGCCCAAGAGCCTCACAGTATCTGTAGCCCTTGGGGACCTCACAGTATCTGTAGCCCAAGAGCCTCACAGTATCTGTAGCCCTGGGGCCTCACAGTACTGTAGCCCAAGAGCCTCACAGTATCTGTAGCCCTGGGACCTCACAGTATCTGTAGCCCAAGAGCCTCACAGTATCTGTAGCCCTGGGACCTCACAGTATCTGTAGCCCAAGAGCCTCACAGTATCTGTAGCCCAGGGGCCTCACAGTATCTGTAGCCCTGGGACCTCACAGTATCTGTACCCAAGCCTCACAGTATCTGAGCCCTGGGCTCACAGTAACTGTAGCCCAAGAGCCTCACAGTATCTGTAGCCCTGGGGCCTCACAGTATCTGTACCCCAAGAGCCTCACAGTATCTGTAGCCCTGGGCCTCACAGTAACTGTAGCCCAAGAGCCTCACAGTATCTGTAGTCCTGGGACCTCACAGTATCTGTAGCCCAAGAGCCTCACAGTATCTGTAGCTCTGGGGCCTCACAGTAACTGTAGCCCAAGAGCCTCACAGTATCTGTAGCCCTGGGGCCTCACAGTAACTGTAGCCCAAGAGCCTCACAGTATCTGTAGCCCTGGGGCCTCACAGTATCTGTAGCCCAAGAGCCTCACAGTATCTGTAGCCCTGGGGCCTCACAGTAACTGTAGCCCAAGAGCCTCACAGTATCTGTAGCCCTGGGACCTCACAGTATCTGTAGCCCAAGAGCCTCACAGTATCTGTAGTCCTGGGGCCTCACAGTATCTGTAGCCCTGGGGCCTCACAGTATCTGTAGCCCTGGGGCCTCACAGTATCTGTAGCCCTGGGGCCTCACAGTATCTGAGCCCTGGGCCTCACAGAAACTGTAGCCCAAGAGCCTCACAGTATCTGTAGCCCTGGGGCCTCACAGTAACTGTAGCCCAAGAGCCTCACAGTATCTGTAGCCCTGGGACCTCACAGTATCTGTAGCCCAAGAGCCTCACAGTATCTGTAGCCCTGGGACCCTCACAGTACTGAGCCCTGGCCTCACAGTATCTGTAGCCCAAGAGCCTCACAGTATCTGTAGCCCTGGGGCCTCACAGTATCTGTAGCCCAAGAGCCTCACAGTATCTGTAGCCCTGGGGCCTCACAGTAACTGTAGCCCAAGAGCCTCACAGTATCTGTAGCCCTGGGACCTCACAGTATCTGTAGCCCAAGAGCCTCACAGTATCTGTAGCCCTGGGGCCTCACAGTAACTGTAGCCCAAGAGCCTCACAGTATCTGTAGCCCTGGGACCTCACAGTATCTGTAGCCCAAGAGCCTCACAGTATCTGTAGCCCTGGGGCCTCACAGTAACTGTACCCAAGAGCCTCACAGTATCTGTAGCCCTGGGACCTCACAGTATCTGTAGCCCAAGAGCCTCACAATATCTGTAGTCCTGGGGCCTCACAGTATCTGTAGCCCTGGGGCCTCACAGTATCTGTAGCCCTGGGGCCTCACAGTATCTGTAGCCCTGGGGCCTCACAGTAACTGTAGCCCAAGAGCCTACAAAATCTTAATCTGGTGTAATGAACTATTTACATGTTTATATCTGGTCACAATCGTAATCAGTTATTTATTCAGACCTAATTCATGTCTACATAAATAACTCAGTACGATTGTGACCGGATATAAATATGTAAAATAGTTCATTACCATTGCAACTTGGTCAGCTATCAAAACTCTACGGTCAAGTCCCTGGACCTATTATGTACCTCTGTAATCTATTGACCACCGCCCACAGGATGGGTCTTGGGTGCATGATAAAGACATTAAACTCAATAACTAACTCCTCCAGTGTCAAAGAACTCACCAAGCCTCTTAGGTGGGTGCGCCTTCAACCTCTAGAGGGTTTCTGATCCAAAGAAAACGCTGCTACTTTGCGCTTGCTTGAATCAAATCTGATTAACTCACTTTCCCCAGGCGCTGCGTGATCTTTCTTCGCTTAGCTCTTCCTCTTGAATATAATCATAAAATGAGAGATTTATGTAGAGAATATAATATATTTACAGATATTCAAAATTTGCATTAGCAATACAAGAGTATTTGAAGTCCAGGAGACAGTTTCCGGACCAGGCCTGCAGCCTGTCCAGATCCCTTCGTAGTTCTTCCTGGTCCTCGTCCGATTGAATTCTTTTCATAAACTTCACATCATCTACAAACAGGGACACTTCGGAGTCTATTCCTTCCGTCATGTCGTTCACATATATCAGGAACAGTACCGTTTCTAGGACAGACCCCTGTGGAACCCCGCTCGTCACAGGCGCCCACTCTGACACCTCGTCAGGTACCATAACTCATTGTAGTCTTCCCGACAGGTATTCCCTGATCCATTGTAGTGCCTTCCCTGTTATACCTGCCAGGTCCTCTAGCTTTTGCACTAATCTCTTGTGTGGAACTGTGTCAAACGCCTTCGTACAGTCCAAGAAAACACAATCTGCCCCGCCCCTCTCTCTTTTGTCTTACTGCTGTCACCATGTCATAGAACTCTAGTAGGTTTGCGACACAGGATTTCCCGTCCCTGAAACCGTGATGGTTATCGTTGATAAGCTCATTCGTTTCTTGGTGTTCCACCACTCTTCTCCTGATAATCTTCTCCATGACTTTGCATACTATACATGTCAGTGACACTGGTCTGTAGTTTAATGCTTCGTGTCTGTCTTCTTTTTTAAAAATTGGGACTACATTTGCTGTCTTCCATACCTCAGGTAGTCGCAGTGTTTCGATAGATGTGTTGAAGATTGTTGTTAGTGGTACACATAGCGCCTCTGCTCCCTCTCTCAGGACCCATGGAGAGATGTTATCCGGCCCCATCACCTTTGAGGTGTCTAGCTCGCTCAGCAGCCTCTTCACTTCTTCCTCGGTTGTATGTATTGTGTCCAACACTTGGTGGTGTTCTCCACCTCTCCGTCTTTCTGGAGTTCCTTCTGTTTCCTCGGTGAACACTTCTTTGAATCTTATGTTGAGCTCCTTCCCTCCTTCCTTCCTCAGTCTAATTGCCTGGTCCTTGACTGTTGATTCCTCCCGATGTGGCTGTACAACAGCTTTGGGTCAGATTTGGCTTTCGCTGCTATGTCATTTTCATATTGTCGTGTGTGTGTGTGTGAATACTCACCTACATGTGATTGCTTTATTGTGTGTACTCACCTAGTTGTGATTGCTGGGGTCGAGTCACAGCTCCTGGCCCCGCCTCTTCACTGGTCGCTACTAGGTGTGTGTGTGTGGGGAGGAGGGGGGGGGTTCACGCTGGTCGTAGAAACCTTCACCGCAGATCTCAGGAATATTACACAGGTTTAAAGGTGAATTACACAAGGTTGTGGACTTAAGGACTTGTTAATATTCGAGTAAACTTGATTCTGACCTCCAGAGACTCCCCAAGTTTAATTAACTTTGCCCAGTGTTTATCCACGGTACCGTCTTCACAACGCACTCCTCACGGTACCGTCACTACAGCATACCCCTCCACGGTACCGTCTCCATAACGCACTCTCCACTATACCATCACAGTAACATACTCCTCCACAGAATCAAGAAAATCTTCAAGTATTATCAATCATCAATAACCACTAAACGGATATTGCACATTGCGAATTTTCTTTTCGCTGCACGAGGGCAATAAAGAGCTCCATAAGGGCCTGTCTTGCTCAAAAGAGATTGCAGCAGCGCTGACAGCCTTGGCTATCTACACATAACCAGGTCTTCCATTTGCGCTGAGAGCTGGCCAAGGGGCCCCGTCTTCACCTCTTTGTCATCCTATTTAGTGATATAATTTCCATCGCCTCGCCTTCTTCGGCTCTCCCCGCTCTATTGTGCTCGGCTTATTACGTTTCTTTATGAATTTAGACGTAGTGGATATTGCGTGTTATCCCAATGGGATATTGTAATGACGTAATTTGTTTTGCAA
>NC_069445.1:11053540-11056040 GCF_026875155.1 Cherax quadricarinatus
TGAACGATAGATGGTGAGTGAGGCATTATAATGAACGATAGATGGTGAGTGAGGCATTATAATGAACGATAGATGGTGAGTGAGACATTATAATGAACGATAGATGGTGAGTGAGGCATATAATGAACGATAGATGTGAGTGAGGCATTATAATGAACGATAGATGGTGAGTGAGGCATTATAATGAACGATAGATGGTGAGTGAGGCATTATAATGAACGATAGATGGTGAGTGAGACATTATAATGAACGATAGATGTGAGTGAGGGCATTTAATGAACGATAGATGGTGAGTGAGGCATTATAATGAACGATAGATGGTGAGTGAGGCATTATAATGAACGATAGATGGTGAGTGAGGCATTATAATGAACGATAGATGGTGAGTGAGGCGTTATAATGAACGATAGATGGTGAGTGAGGCGTTATAATGAACGATAGATGATGAGTGAGGCGTTATAATGAACGATAGATGGTGAGTGGCATTATAATGAACGATAGATGATGAGTGAGGCATTATAATGAACGATAGATGGTGAGTGAGGCATTATATGAACGATAGATGGTGAGTGAGGCATTATAATGAACGATAGATGGTGAGTGAGGCATTATAATGAACGATAGATGTGAGTGAGGCATTATAATGAAGATAGATGGTGAGTGAGGCATATAATGAACGATAGATGGTGAGTGAGGCATTATAATGAACGATAGATGGTGAGTGAGGCATTATAATGAACGATAGATGATGAGTGAGGCATTATCATGAACGATAGATGGTGAGTGAGGCATTATAATGAGCGATAGATGGTGAGTGAGCATTATAATGAACGATAGATGGTGAGTGAGGCATTATAATGAACGATAGATGGTGAGTGAGGCATTATAATGAACGATAGATGGTGAGTGAGGCATTATAATGAACGATAGATGGTGAGTGAGGACATTATAATGAACGATAGATGGTGAGTGAGGCATTATAATGAACGATAGATGGTGAGTGAGACATTATAATGAACGATAGATGGTGAGTGAGCATTATAATGAACGATAGATGGTGAGTGAGGCATTATAATGAACGATAGATGGTGAGTGAGCATTATAATGAACGATAGATGGTGAGTGAGGCATATAATGAACGATAGATGGTGAGTGAGGCATTATAATGAACGATAGATGGTGAGTGAGGCATTATAATGAACGATAGATGGGGAGTGAGGCATTATAATGAACGATAGATGGTGAGTGAGGCATTATAATGAACGATAGATGATGAGTGAGGCATTTTAATGAGCGATAGATGGTGAGTGAGGCATTATAATGACGATAGATGGTGATGTGAGGCATTATAATGAACGATGATGGTTGGCATTATAATGAAGATAGATGTGAGTGAGGCATTATAATGAACGATAGATGGTGAGTGAGGCATTATAATGACGATAGATGGTGAGTGGCATTATAATAACGATAGATTGGTATGAGCATTATAATGAACGATAATGTTGAGTGAGCATTGATAATGAACGATAGATGGGGAGTGGGGGCATTATAATGAACGGATAGTTGGTGAGTGAGGCATTATAATGACGATAGATTGTGAGTGAGCATTATAATGAACGATAGATTGGTGAGTGAGGCATTATAATGAACGATAGATGGTGAGTGAGGCATTATAATGAACGATAGATGGTGAGTGAGGCATTATAATGAACGATAGATGGTGAGTGAGGCATTATAATGAACGATAGATGGTGAGTGAGGCATTATAATGAACGATAGATGGGGGATGAGGCATTATAATGAACGATAGATGGTGAGTGAGGCATTATAAATGAACGATAGATGGTGAGTGAGGCATTATAATGAACGATAGATGGTGAGTGAGGCATTATAATGAACGATAGATGGTGAGTGAGGCATTATAATAGAACGATAGATGGTGAGTGAGGCATTATAATGAACGATAGATGGTGAGTGAGGCATTATAATGAACGATAGATGGTGAGTGAGGCATTATAATGAACGATAGATGGTGAGTGAGGCATTATAATGAACGATAGATGGTGAGTGAGACATTATAATGAACGATAGATGGGAGTGAGGCATTATAATGAACGATAGATGGTGAGTGAGTACATATAATGAACGATAGATGTGAGTGAGGCATTATAATGAACGATAGATGGTGAGTGAGGCATTATAATGAACGATAGATGGTGAGTGAAGCATTATAATGAACGATAGATGGTGAGTGAGGCATTATATGAACGATAGATGGTGAGTGAGGCATTATAATGACGATAGATGGTGAGTGAGGCATTATAATGAACTGATAGAGTGGGGAGTGAGGCATTATAATGAACGATAGATGGTGAGTGAGGCATTATAATGAACGATAGATGATGAGTGAGGCATTATAATGAACGATAGATGGTGAGTGAGGCATTATAATGAACGATAGATGTGAGTGAGCATTATAATGAACGATAGATGGTGA
>NC_069445.1:11061040-11078540 GCF_026875155.1 Cherax quadricarinatus
AACCTCCCTCTAACATCCTCCCTCTCACATCCTCCCTCTCACATCCTCCCTCTCGCATCCTCCCTTTCACATCCTCCCTCTCACATCCTGCCTCTCACATCTTCCTTCTCACATCCTGCCTCTCACATCCTCCCTCTCACATCCTCTCTCTCACATCCTGCCTCTCACATCCTCCGTCCCACATCAAGCCATACACATCATGTTTTTCCTCAACATAACTCACATCAACCCTCAAATATCCTCCCTCGCACATCCTCTCTCACAATAGTTCCGTAATTCCCTACTATGATTCCTTCTACGCATTTATCACCCTGTGCTTCTCCTCCTCCTTCTTCTCCTTCACTAGACATAGCTGCAAGGTGGATGAACTCATTCATAACATAGAGCCTCTGGCATCTTAACATTACTCTCTCTCTCTCTCTCTCTCTCTCTTCCCTCTCTCTCTCTCTCATCCTCTCTCTCTCTCTCTCTCTCTCTCTCTCTCTCTCTCTCTCTCTCTCTCTCTCTCTCTCTCTCTCTCTCTATCTACCCATCTATCTATCTATCTATCTATCAATCTATCTATCTATCTATCTATCTATCTATGTATCTTTACTTACTAAACATCCCACAGCCGCAAGTTACAATTACTCTAACCCACAGACCAGTGATCCGCTCTCTAGGGCACTACATCGCCCCAGTGGGCTTAGCGCTTCCCCATCAAATTTATTAACAATAACATACCCCTCTCCCCCCCACAGGAGTTATTATTATTAGACAATTATAATATTAAAGTCAGCCTGGGCGCTATAACTTAAGATAACACTTACGTAAATTTCTCCAGGAGTTACGAAGGTAACTTGTAGGTAATTTCAGGGTGCAATCTGCAGCCTCAGCAGACGATAATAACTCAGTGATATTACCCTCAGTGATATTACCTTGTCTGTGTATAATGTGGCGAGTCGGGTTATTATTATTATTATTATTATTATTATTATTATTATTATTATTATTATTATTATTATTATTATTATTACTGTAATTTATTATTATTTTTATTATTATTATTATGTAATTATTATTATTATTATTAATTTTATTATTATTCTTACTTAATTATTATTATTATTATTATTTTATTATTATTTTTAAATTTTATTATTATCTTCACTGTAATGGTTTCATCATCAAATTATCAATCTAACTTGGAGATGGATCATCTAATTTTTTGAATTAATAAATTTATTTTTTAGAATTGCCACACACACAATCCCACTTTCACACCACACTGGGCCTTCATCATCAATAATCCCTTATATTCAGGAAAAGTCTAGTTTCGTGATTAGAACGGTATTTTATCCCATCACGAAAAACAAAAAAAAAAAAAGCAACTTTTAAATATCCCTTTATTATGATAAATTTTTCGTTTAAAATTTACGTAAAAAAGAAAAAGAATGTAAGGCTTTATTCCTTTCCTTTAGTATAAAAAGCCTTCTGAATTTAACGAACGGAAATGAAAAATGAGCATTCTTTCTTTGTAAAAAAAGGTTGGATTTAATCGCAGGGGGTTCACGACCAGCACCACCAGAGCCTCAAAAGAGCCATATCTGAAACAGGGCCACACCTGCAACGAGAGCCACATCTGGAGCAAGGACCACACCTGCAGCGGGCCACATCTGCAGTGGGGGGCCACATCTGGAGCAGGGGCCACACTCGGAATGATCGCTACCTTAGACTCGGAATAAGAAGCCAGGTGCTTTTCTATTTTCCTTGCAGCTCTCTCTCTGAATATTTAATACACACCAGACGCAAGGGAAGGTGGAAAAAAACGTAAGTAAAGCTGATTTATCCCGAGGGAAGGAACGGGAAGTGGAGGAGAGGGAAGTGGGGAAGTGGGGAATATTTGGTAGAAGACTAGGGAATGGAGGACTGAAAGATGAATCGGGAAAATGTGAGTAATTGAGTGATGGGATAGGTCGAAATGAAGGGATCGCAGAGAAAGGAGGATCAAGAAAGAAGGAGAATAACATAGAGGGAAAGGAATAATGCAGAAGATAATGAAACATTAATAACATGAGACGCAGTGATACACATTACCTTCACTGAAGTTGAGAAACTGTTTTTGTTAATTATACATTAAAATCAATAATAAATTTTGCAATCATTCTGTAGCAAAAGAGATAAAAATACGCTAATTCTCGAAAGAGGAATTACAATATACTCTCAGCAAATATACCCTAACAGATGCACGAGTCTATATATACAGTATATACCTTCCAAGTAAGGACTCTTGTCTAACCAACAAATAAGCAAGAACAAGAACAAACAAGAAAATGAAGAAGCAAGGACATGAACAAACAAGTGAGCAAACAAGAATATGAACAAACAAGCAAGTGAATAAGCAAGGCCATGAACAGACAAGCAAGTGAACAAGTATGAACACGAGCAAACAAGCAAATAAACAAGCAAAATCGTGAACAAACAAGCAAGTGCATAAAATAATATAAATCATGGCAGTAAAAACTTTATTGTTTGGAATTAAAGTAAAGTCGGATGAGAGTAAATAAAGACAACACTCCAGCTGTCTCGAGATGTCTCAAGATGGCTTATTGGAGATTAATGTCTTAGTTTAGTGTTTACTGGCTTTTGAAAGCAAGCATTATGTTTGGAGGAGGAGAGGGAGGAGGAGGAGATGGAGGAGGAGGAGATGAGGAGGAGAGGAGGAGGAGGAGAGGAGGAGGAGGAAGGATGGAGAGAGAGATGGAGGAAGGATGGAGGAGGAGATGTAGGAGAAATTTTTATAAGAAGAAATATGATATTAGTGTTGCCTTCTTTGATTATTATTATTATTATTATTATTATTATTATTATTATTATTATTATTATTATTATTATTATTTTATTATTATTATTACTATATTATTATTATTATTATTTATTATTATTATTATTATTATTATTATTATTATTATTATTATTATTATTATTATTATTATTACCATTACTTTTTATTGTTATTATTAATAATATCATTATATTAATATAATTTTAATATCATTATTTTTATTATTATTCCTTTTACTTTCATCACTTTCTCTTTCTGTGCTTACTTTCATCTTACTTTCACACACCGTACAAGACTCGTCCACCAACCACCACGACTATTTTTCCAAAACTCCCGGAAAACAACTGCGTCATCAGCAAACAGTAACTGTGACAACCCTTCCCCATTATTTACCAGCATTTAAGTCCATACCTCCCTCCAACAACCACCTCAATAAACATTTTAAACGACACCCGTGCATAGACTCGCTCTTACTGGAAAGTAATTCCTTTCTCTATTATGTACCGTAACCACAACCTTCAACAGTCTTCGACAGTGCCGGCACCCAACACATAGCTGCTTTAACCACACTCTCATATATCCTTTATATAATCATAGATGCAACCAATAGCTAGATGGTATTGTTGAATGTTTGTTCACGTATATTCTTAGGTGCAAACACTTGATCCACAAATTCCCCTTCTCTACTTAAATCCATTTTAATCCCCAGCAATCCTACTTTTCTTTTAATCCCCCAGACGCCATATATACTAGCTCTGTTGTACACTGTTCTTGGTATATTCAGTAGACTTGTTTGAGAATAAATCTACATTCATTATAATTGATGTTACTATTACTATTATTGTATTATTTTTGCTATTATTATTATTAGCAGTAGTAGTAATAGTATTTTTGCTATTATTATTATTGATATTATTATTATAATTATTATTATACTATCTTCCACCTTCACCTGCCTCCAGATAAACACAGTCACTCAGAAAGTTTACCCTCACTCCGTAACACATTTATCAGCGCTAAAACTACCTATCCTGCTTTCATTAATCTCTCTGATGTCCCGGGAGGGGGGGGGGCGACGCCCCCTCCCCTGTTACCACTGAAATTGCAATCAGAATGTTGCAAAGTCTCCCACATTTATCATTTTCAAACGTTATCCCTCCCTCTTTTCCCAGGCTTGTGGCCAGGATTGTGTTAGGAGAAAGGTCACGGGTGGAAGTTCATCACCGTCCTGCTAGGTGAAACGAAGCTCCAATGAAGGCTTATACTGGTTCATGTGGCTTGGCGTGCAGAACGTTTGATGATTATCCAGCATCATGTGTACTCATGCAGCATAATGTTTGGTAATATGCTATATACCATCCCTCGCTCATCAAAGGCCTGATTAATGTGATACAAATTGCGTATATATATATTATATATATATATATATAATAATATATATATATATATATATATATATATATATTATTGTAACAACGAACGAGTGGTATTGATAATTAACAACACTGCACTAGCCAAGGATTCGAACCCATGTTGTACTGGCCTGCCTCATGGTAAGCGAGAACCACATGAGGCTTTAAACCACAGGACCACCCAACCCTACAAAAATGGCGCAGCCAGCACACAGCTAGCTGTTGGGCCGCCATGTTCTTGCTACACAAATCTTTCCGTAGTTCTTGTTTCTTAAATCAGTCGTGGTTCTACACCTCAAATCTGCCTTGGTTCAGAGCGAAAGCCTTCATCCACATTCCTGAAGAAGTTTTGAGGTGCAATCGAAATCTTTGTATTATAACTTTTGTCTTCCTGGGGAGTTTGATTACATATTAATATGCGAACAAGATTGGGATTGATGTATAACACGAAGGAACGGAAATGTTAAGATGACTTCACGAATACATTAAGAAAGATACCCATGGAGAAAGCAGAAGAGGGAAAGTGAGAAAATGGAAGAGATGTGAAGAGAGAGAGAGAGAGAGAGAGAGAGAGAGAGACAGACACACAGAGAGTTGGAAGTAGAAGAAAGTTTGGAACGGAAGGGAAAGAAGTAGAGGATAAAGGAGGAAACTGGAGAGGAGGGGAATTAAGATAAATGGAGATCTGCCAGATCTGTGAAAAGGCTCTGAAAATGTCTGATTATGGCACATGAGTAAGACAAATGTGCAATAGTCTTGTATCATTATGGGGGAAACGTATCGCCTGCTCAGCAGGATTCGTCAGCCACGTATAGAAAAGGCTTATACATTTTAAAGTGTGCTATCAGCGAAACCTATGTGCTGTTTATCGCTAATAAAATATATACAGGTGCAACACCTGGGTATTTTTTATTATTAATACGTTTAGCCAACAACTCAGGTGTTACACCTGTCTAATTCACTAACCTACAGTTATTGTATACCCTTCGTGTAATAATACATTAAACATAAACACATGAATAAAAACATATGCAAGACTTGTGTATATGTTTATTGTGGAGACGTGGCTTCATTAGTCCAATGAAGAAGTAACTGAGGAAGATGTGAGGTAATCAGTCCCTCAGCCTAGTATTACTAAAAAAGATTTTGATGTACAAGGAGAGGATGAGATGTCTCAAGAATAAGATCACAGTGATCTTGGCATCCATCAAGTGGAGGGCTAATTAATGGGTAATTACCTGCTTGGTACACACAGTAAGTGGCAATTAGTTTTTAATATACTGTCTGACAAACAGGCTTCTCGAAGATGCCGGTGATGCAGGGGCGCTAATAAGGCAAGTATGCTATTGTCAATTTGTAATTGCTTGTTTCAAGGTTGAGGGAGTGAGCTCTGGGGCCATGGTCAGCTTCCTACTAAACTTTAGCTCACCGTGAACACTCTACCAAGCTCTATGCCATAGTCAGTACTCTACCAAGCTCTAGTTTAGCGTAAACACTATACCAAGATCCATGCTATGGTCAGTACTCTACCAAGCTATGTGGCCACGGCCAGTACTCTGCCAAGATCTATGCTATGGTCAGTACTCTACCAAGCTCTAGTTTAGCGTAAACACTTTACCAAGATCTATGCTATGGTCAGTACTCTACCAAGCTATGTGGCCACGGCCAGTACTCTGCCAAGATCTATGCTATGACTCAAGAAATCGTAATGACACGATTGCAAACAAACCATACCCCCGGCCGGGATTGAACCCGCGGTCATAGAGTCTCAAAACTCCAGCCCGTCGCGTTAGCCACTAGACCATGTTGACGGCAGTGAAGGGACTTGAGCTAGAGTTCGTCACGGCCACGCTAGCTGGAGATTCGTCTGTAAAAACTTGCATTTGTGGTCACAGTGGTGCCTGTGCTAACCTTCCTATGGTGTAGAAATATACCTAGTTGGATGAATCTTATTGTGGCTAGCTGGTCTAGTGGCTAACGCGACGGGCTGGAGTTTTGAGACTCTATGACCGCGGGTTCAATCCCGGCCGGGGGTATGGTTTATCTATGCTATGGTCAGTACTCTACCAAGCAATGTGGCCATGGTCAGTACTCTACCAAGCTCTAGTTTAGCGTAAACACTATACCAAGATCTATGCTATGGTCAGTACTCTACCAAACTCTGGGCCATGTTTGGGGGGGTGGGTCATTGGGCTAGTCCGGGGGGGAGGGGGACATGGACCTGCTACGCATGGGTCAGTAGGCCTGTTGCAGTGTTCCTTCTTTCTTATGTTCTTATGTTCGGCTCCATACGAAGCTGTAGTTCAGCGTAAACACAACCAAATTCCGGATCATGGTGAACATTTGTCCAAACAATTATCATTGCACCTACACTGCAAAAAATTAATCAAGCTACTACACTCAAACACTACATCCAGTATATTGAAATAGTTTACCTCCCTTAATATGTCCAGCGCGTTTTCTCAAAGTCCATTTCGCTGCTACTAATCAAAACAAAAGCGTAGTCTACATTTTTGTGACCCAAACATTTGTAATTTAGCGAAGTACTAGATTAAATTTTCCAAATGGGCTGCCCTTTTATAATGAAAAAAATACATAAAAAAAGTATTTTAAGTTAAAAGAAAAACACCGTTTTACTGTTGAAAAGCAATATTTGGGATGCAACTCGAGGTTTGATTGGTTTGTTAAGGTTGAATGTCACATGCACACCAAAAGTTTATCATGATTTGATCTCCGAAACATAGACTAATAGACAACGTTTCGCTCTTTTCAAAGACAGCTAATGGTGTTATTCTTATCGCTATTTTTAGCTTGTAAATGGTACTAAGCATACAGTGCTAATTTTCTTACTGAACTTCACTAAGTGAATATAATATATATATATATATATATATATATATATATATATATATAAAATATATATATATATATATATATATATATATATATATATATATATATATATATATATATATATATATATATTTAATATCTCAGTATACTCAAATTCTGAATGGAATATAGCGAGCATCAATGTAATTAGCAGTTAAATACTGTTTTAGATAACGTAGGACTTAGCAAAAAGATGGGAGCTTATTTAGTTCTGGTATAGAACAAGGTTTATAATATCACTGCGGCTTAAACAATCTTACTAATTTCGGACGAGTAAATTCAGTACAGTGGACCCCCGCATAGCGAACGCCTTGCATAGCGAACAATCCGCATAGCGAACGCTTTGTTCGCTGAAATTTTGCCCCGCATAGTAGACAAAAACCCGCTCAGCGAACTTCGTCCGAGACGCGTCCAATGTGGGCCCTCAGCCAGCCTCACATGTGCCGCCCGTCCCATTGTTTACCAGCTAGCCTCCGCGGTAACATTCAAGCATACACTCGGAATATTTCGTATTATTACAGTGTTTTCGGTGCTGTTTCTGGAAAATAAGTGACCATGGGCCCCCAAAAAAGCTTCTATGCCAACCCTGTGGTAAAAAGGTGAGAATTAGTATGGAAATTAAGAAAGATTTTGAAGGGTTTGGGGCTAACCCTGAGAAGCCTATGCCAGTTGTGGGAAACCATTGTGCCTACTTCAAAAATTAAGGAAATGTGTGCACAGTGGGTTGAACTGCAAACCTTTATGGATGAAAATCACCCTGACACAGCTGTTGCAAGCCGTGCTGGTGACTATTTCAATGACAATGTTATGGCCCATTTTAGGAAAGTCTTGAAGGAACGGGAGTACAGAGCTCTATGGACAGATTTGTTGTGCGACAGAGGTCCAGTGACTCTCAAGCTGGTCCTAGTGGCATTAAAAGAAGAAGGGAAGTAACCCCAGAAAAGGACTTGCTACCTCAAGTCCTAATGGAAGGGGATTCCCCTTCTAAACAGTAAGAAGATAATGCTCCCCCCTCCCTCCCATCCCATCAATCATCCAGATCTTAAATTTAAAAGTAAGTGTCATGTAATTGTGCATGCCTTTTTCAGTTTGTGTGTACTAAAATTAACATTTTTTTGTGGTAAAAAAATTTTTTTTTCATACTTTTGGGTGTCTTGCACGGATTAATTTTATTTCCATTATTTCTTATGGGGAAAATTAATTCGCATAGCGAACATTTCGCATAACGACCAGCCCTCTTGCACGGATTAAGTTCGCTATGCGGGGGTCCACTGTATTACTACTGCAGCTTGAGACAAGTAAAAATTATTATCGGAGCTTGGGACGAGTAAACAGTATTTCTGCAGCTTGAGTAGAGTAAACACAGCATTACTGGAACTTGGGACGAATAAACACAATATTACTGGAGCCTTGGAGGAGTAAACACAATATTACTGGAACTTGGACCGAGTAAACACAATATTACTGGAACTTGGGACGAGGGAAACACAATATTACTGGAACTTGGAACGAGTAAACACAATATTACTGGAACTTGGGACGAGTAAACACAATATTACTGGAACTTGGGACGAGTAAACACAATATTACTGGAACTTGGAACGAGTAAACAAAATATTACTGGAACTTGGGACGAGTAAACAAAATATTACTGGAACTTGGGACGAGTAAACACAATATTACTGAAACTTGGGACGAGTAAACACAATATTACTGGAACTTGGGACGAGTAAACACAATATTACTTGAACTTGGGACGAGTAAACACAATATTACTGGAACTTGGGACGAGTAAACACAATATTACTGGAATTTGGAAGAAACACATAATTACTGGAACTTGGGACTAATAAACACAATATTACTGCAGCTTGGGACGAGTAAACAGTATTACTGCAGCTTTTTAAGAGAGAGAGAAAAAAATATTTCGTATTTTTTTCATATTTTAATTTTGTGAGAAACTTTGTTGTCAAAATTGACTTGCTAATGTCCATCCTCTTCCCTTCACTTACTCTCCCTTCACCACTCACTCCATCCCTCCCTAACCCCTCCTTATTTTGGCCCATCCCTTGTTTAACCCCTTCCTGCTTCAACTTATTCTCATTTACACAACTGTGGTCACACCCTACCTCAATATTCCTTCCTCTCTCTCTCTCTCTCTCTCTCTCTCTCTCTCTCTCTCTCTCTCTCTCTCTCTCTTCTCTCTGTCTCTCTATCTCTCTGTCTCTGTCTCTGTCTCTATCTGGCTGTCTCTCTCTCTCTCTCTCTCTCTCTCTCTCTCTCTCTCTCTCTCTTCCTTGTCTTTTTTACGTGGTAAATCATTTACGACGAGAATTCCCTGGGGCGAGAAAGTAAATTCGACAGACATATTTTTTTTACCTTTTGAGATTTTTCTGGTGGTCTCACTTGAGATCAAAATTTTTTGGAAATCAATCCAAGGCTTTTACTCCCTGCCTCCCTCCTGCCTCCCTCCTACGTCCCTTCCTCTACCTCCCTTCCTCCCTCCTGCCTCCCTCCTACGTCCCTTCCTCTACCTCCCTTCCTCCCTCCTGCCTCCCTCCTACGTCCCTTCCTCTACCTCCCTTCCTCCCTCCTGCCTCCCTTCCTCCTTCCTACGACCCTTTATCTACCTTCCTTCCTCCCTCCTCCCTCTCTTCCTCTCTCTTCTTAGTCCTATCTTTCCTTGAACAACTCTTTCACATAGGATCATAAGAAAGGAGGAGCACTGCAGCAGGCCTACTAGCCCATACTAGACAAGTCTTTCTCAAACCCCAACTCCCTAACAAAAATATTTCGCCTCTCTTTCTTCCTCTGTTTTTTTTATAATTTGGTTCCTCCTACAGTCTTCTTTCTTCCAGTTCTTTCTCATTTTCCATATTTCTTCTTCGTCGTTTCCTTCGTCGTTTCCTTCATCTCCCTCCCTCCCCCTCCATTCACTTCCCCACCTCCGTGTTCCCCCTTCCCCACGCAGTACACGTCCACCCCCATTCCTCCCCTTCCAGCTATACAATTTTCTTTGGATTTCAGAACGATTTTCCTCTCTCAAGTGCTTTATTTTTTATAGTGTGTGTGTGTGTGTGTGTGTGTGTGTGTGGTGTGTGTGTGTGTGTGTGTGTTGTGTGTGTGTGTGTGCGTGTGTGTGTGTGTGTGTTTTGTCTCATTTCTCATCAGTCACGGAATTTAATATCTAGAGGCGGTGAGTCCATTCTCATCTCGTTGAAGAAATGAGAAAAATATGAGAGCATAGTTCCTTTGCTTCCTCCGTTTGTCCTCTCCCTTCGCCCCTTCCTCTCTCTCTCTCTCTCTCTCTCTCTCTCTCTCTCTCTCTCTCTCTCTCTCTCTCTACTCTATCTATCTATCTATCTATCTATCTATTTCTATCTCTCATTCTCCCTCTCCATCTTCTTGAAAATCTTGAGACAATAATATCAAGTAATAAAGACGATCTAACGTAACATTGGAATTATTTTTTTTCTTGTTCAAGTATCTGAAATATCTGCCAAATTTAAGATTTGACATTATCATTTACAGTATTGAAATTGGGAACACTGACATTGCCATTTACACCATTGAAATAGGGAACATAACTAACTATAAGAGAATACTTTCATCATCCTCTGTTGCACGCTGTTTCGCCCTCATCATGATCCGCTTGAAGGTTTGTTTCCTTGGTTGTTTCTTGAAAATTTGCGCGTATTTCACACTTTTCTCATAAACTTCCAAGATTATTCCTCCTTTAAACGTAATTATTTACTACCTCAAGCTGATTAACGTCATGTAGTAAATGTATTGTATAACATATTAAACATATCCTCTAAGACTGATTACATCGTCACGTGTAGTAACGTGTAGTAACATGTAGTAACGTGTAGTATTGCATAAACATATCCTCTAAGACTGATTGACATCGTCACGTGTAGTAACCATGTGAAGTGAAAGTCAATGTTTGTAATAAGAACTTCACTCTCAAAAATATTTTATTAATATATAAGATAAAAAAAGGCACAATACCTTGACTGAAACAATATACAAAAAACCCGCACATAGGAGAGAGACTAATGACGACGTTTCGGTCGGACTTAGGCCATTTACAAGTTACACTGACTGAAGAGGGTGTGTGAGCCAGTATGAATAGGCGAGGACTGGAGAAAGAGAGGATGGAAAAGAGGAGGAGGAAAGAGAAGAGGAAAGAGAGGAGGAAAGAGAGGAGGAAAAAGTAGTGGTAATGCAAGTGATAATAGGTGAACCCATTGGCATGCCATAAACTTGGCTGTAAAAAGCCCCTTCACATGAGAAATGTCTCTGGGAAACAAAGAGTTCCATGACACTCAAGTCCATATCGCAGGTCAAAAGAAAATTCTGATTCCTTTCAGAGAATTCGCGCTCAGAAATTAAATTATATCGTCAACAGAAATGCAGCTGAACAGACTATCTGTTTTCAAGATTTCCCTTATGTATAGGATTTCAAAAACGCGTGAAATTAATATTCGGTGGATTTTACTATCATTAATAGCTTCATTTCTTTCACAGGTTTAAATTTAGAAGATTTTATTTGTAAATCAAGAAATACCAACTTTGAAAGCAGAGCAACAGTTAGCTTAGATGTGGGTAGTTCAGTAGCTGGAATCCTGGAGGTGAATCATCACTCTTGAGTATTTCCACTCCGCTTCTCTGGTTAGCAGTGATCCTTTATTGACTACCAGGGAATTTTTTTACCAGTGTATTGAAACACCAGAAATGGACTGATATATTTAGAAATATTATATATTTTATGTATGTAAGATACCCCCTCCCCTTCCCATCTCTCGGTCCCTGCGTCTCTGGCTCTCTACTCCTCTCACTCGCCCTTCGTCCCACACACTCTCTCTTCCTCTCTTAAACATTCATCTGCTGTTTTCCAACACGATCCAATTGCATTTTACTCACAAAACTCGGCAATCACAGATATCTGAATCACTTTCTAATCACTCCAGCGCCTCCACATCCACTCTATCATGTATGTTTCTCTCTCACTTCGTATATATCTCTTTTTCACTTTGTATTTTTATGCCTCATCTCGTACCTTTTTATAGCTCAACCTATGTATGGTTCTTCAAGTGTTTATCAAGTTTGCTTCTGTTCTTTGCGCCTCACCTGGTGGAAACACCTGTATTTTCCACCCGCTTTATGTGGTTACTTACTGTGTGGGTGTTGCTTACTGTGTGGGTGTTGCTTACAGTGTGGGTGTTACTTACTGTGTGGGTGTTGCTTACTGTGTGGGTGTTGCTTACTGTGTGGGTGTTGCTTACTGTGTGGGTGTTGCTTACAGTGTGGGTGTTTGCTTACTCTGTGGGTGTTTGCTTACTGTGTGGGTGTTACTGACTGGTGGGTGTTGCTTACTGTGTGGGTGTTGCTTACTGTGTGGGTGTTGCTTACTGTGTGGGTGTTGCTTACTGTGTGGGTGTTACTGACTGTGTGGGTGTTGCTTACAGTGTGGGTGTTGCTTACTGTGTGGGTGTTGCTTACTGTGTGGGTTTTTACTGACTGTGTGGGTGTTGCTTACTGTGTGGGTGTTGCTTACTGTGTGGGTGTTGCTTACTGTGTGGGTGTTGCTTACAGTGTGGGTGTTGCTTACTGTGTGGGTTTTACTGACTGTGTGGGTGTTGCTTACTGTGTGGGTGTTACTGACTGTGTGGGTGGTTGCTTACTGTGTGGGTGTTACTGACTGTGTGGGTGTTGCTTACTGTGTGGGTTTTACTGACTGTGTGGGTGTTGCTTACTGTGTGGGTGTTGCTTACTGTGTGGGTTTTACTGACTGTGTGGGTGTTGCTTACTGTGTGGGTGTTGCTTACTGTGTGGGTTTTACTGACTGTGTGGGTGTTGCTTACTGTGTGGGTGTTACTGACTGTGTGGGTGTTGCTTACTGTGTGGGTGTTGCTTACTGTGTGGGTGTTGCTTACTGTGTGGGTGTTGCTTACAGTGTGGGTGTTGCTTACTGTGTGGGTTTTACTGACTGTGTGGGTGTTGCTTACTGTGTGGGTGTTACTGACTGTGTGGGTGTTGCTTACTGTGTGGGTGTTACTGACTGTGTGGGTGTTGCTTACTGTGTGGGTTTTACTGACTGTGTGGGTGTTGCTTACTGTGTGGGTGTTGCTTACTGTGTAGGTGTTACTGACTGTGTGGGTGTTGCTTACTGTGTGGATATATACGGAGTGTACAAACAGTGAGAGATGCACACCTCGTGGTATATACAAGCTGTGAGATACACTCCTTTAATTTTATATACTCTGATAAATACACATATCCTAATGTATATACACTAAGATAAGAATTACTCTCGGTGTAGAGATCTCTAATGAATTAATTTCATTTTTTCAAATATTCTTTCATTACATTTCTTATTTCTTATCTAACTTTATCCTTCTTTTCCCCACTTCTTCCTCAGGTTCTCTAACTCGGTCATTTCTCGTTCGTTTGGGTCTTGAAAATGGCTCAGGATGGATAGAAAGGGCGTGAAAGTTATTTTTACACTGCTCCAACCACAGTATCGTGACTTTTAATTTTCTAACTTTATCCACTAGATATCTAACAATTATCTCTAAGCATATCTAATTGACTTATAGTAGTTTGACATTGTTACATATGTACAATATAAGTGATAAACTTTGATATCTAAATTTATTCTCTCTTTCCCTCTCTCTCTCTCTCTCTCTCTCTCTCTCTCTCTCTCTCTCTCTCTCTCTCTCTCTCTCTCTGGAAAGTCGCCCATCCACTCATTATTTACCTTCATTATTCACGCTTAATGTGTGTTCTCACAGCATTTATTCCTCATTATCATCGTTTATTAATGTTGTGTATCTTCCTACATTCTCCCATTCATCTTTCTAGTCATTCATTAGCTTTCTGAGTGTGTTCCCACGTTCATTCGTCGTTCTGGTCATCCATTACAGTTAAACGTTCCCATATTCCTTACGTTCATGCGCCTGCAATCATTTCAGGTCCCTCGTGGAATTATGCAATATTAAGACATGTTAAACTGCAGGCAATTAGCGCTCATGCTTCTAGCCTCTCCCCGAGTCTTGTGTACGTCTGTACGTGATGCGGTTCCCAGGTCAGTCAAAGGTGTATATGGTTGCGTGATGTGGTTCCCATTATCCGTGTATGTGTGTATGTGATGTGGTTCCAAGGAATCTCATGTATTATTATTATTATTATTATTGTTATTAAAGATTCGCCGGTATTCTCCCTGCCCGGGCGTTTTCCAAGAGGTGGCCCGGCCTTGGCTCCCTCTCTAGGGAGTGTCTGAGACCTAAGTCTCCCATGGGAGGAGGCACAAGTACCCCCTCATCTTAGGGAC
Organism: Cherax quadricarinatus; assembly: GCF_026875155.1. Classification (NCBI taxonomy): domain Eukaryota; kingdom Metazoa; phylum Arthropoda; class Malacostraca; order Decapoda; family Parastacidae; genus Cherax; species Cherax quadricarinatus. The sequence continues at coordinate 11,075,505 of NC_069445.1, forward strand.
CAACTGTCCCCAGGCCTAGCTTCTCATAGGAAGAAGCTAGGCCTTTCTGGTCTGCCATCCCCGCCCCAAGGGGGGCTAATGGGAATGACAGTCTTGTGAGCTGTAAGCTCTGGCTCAGGCACCTACCCTACCCTGGAAGAGCTGGGCATGGTGTCGATGTCTCATGTGTTGTATATGCATAGGTAATGGGGTCTCTATATGGTCTCTAGATTCCACATTTGTGTACACTATGTGGTTGACAGGTTTGCGGTTTCTACATGTGTGTTTGTGACGTAGACTCACAAACCTTCTATTTCGATTTTTTTCGTTTTAACTTAAAAAAATTAAGGGATTTATAGGTATGTGTATAAATATATTTATTCCTGATTTGTTTCCAAATTTACTTAAGTGTATGTTAAAAATACAATTTCGAAAATTTTTGAAAATGAAAATCTACGATAAAAAAACACACACACACACACCCACACACACACATACACACACACACACACACACACACACACACACACACACACACACACACACACACACACACACACACACACACACACACACACACAGCCAGAAAGTATACACACACTCTCATTAATAATTCAATACCCTAAAGTTTGGCATTTAGCTCTCCACCCCAGAAAAATGTGATTCCACTGGCTTACCTCCTCCATCCTCTGGCTACCCATTACAACATTTGCAGAATTTGAGGCAAAAAAAAAAAACCAGGGCGCATCAGCAGTGCGAGTCAGTGATAAAAATAGTGGAAGAGTAATGAACCAAACAGCTCACGGTTCATTTACAGTCTCGATATCTGCTTCGTTCTAGTAAGGAAACATTGAAGCGTTGACACAAAGTTCTCTCGGCTCAGAAACTGACTGGAAAACGTCCGATTTGACAAGAAATAAAAAGGCACAGTGACTGGACCAATATGCAAATAACTCGCACATAGTATAGAGAAAGAGAGAGAGAGAGGCTTATGACGACGTTTCGGTCCGACTTGTACCATTGGCGCAAACAGTGAGAGTTACACATCAAGAGGTGTGTATTATCGTTCGGATTTCAGGAGAAACGCTGACGAGAGATGAGTAGAAACCATTGCTGGCTTCCAACTGCTACGCGATGCTGTCATGAGAAGCGATCCTCGCACGAGGTGACGCACTTCGAGAACGTAAATCCAGACAAACACAGTATTTAGGGAATTGCATGAGCGCCTCTCCGTTTCTCACTGCTTTTATTATTATTAGTAGTAGTAGCAGTAGAAATATTTATATAATTATTTGGGTCGGGAAGGTCTAAAACCGTAGGGGTCAAGTACCTCCTGGGAAATGGGAGATGATTAGGTATTATCCAAGAGAGTGTTTGGTAGCTCCAACTCCCTGCATCAAGGCAGGTACACATTACATTAATGGTATACGATACCGGCCTCTGTCTGGCGGCAATTTTCTTTTAAGAATCCGACTGAAAGAAATCCACTGGTTGGCGAAACGTCTCAACATTAAAGATGCCTTGATGTTTCTTCAGGCTTGAGGGTCTGACCACCTCCTTTGTAGGCTGAGGGACGTTTATGTTCGCCTCTATTCGACTGAAGAAGCCTGTTTAGCAGGAGAAACGTTTCGGCAATGTAGACAGCCAAGTTTTTCACATGTGTCTAATTCATTCTCTATACCAGCGTTGAACATGTGTCTTATTCATCATTTATCCCAGTGTTGCACATACGTCTAATTCCCCCATCAAAGGTATTGTAATCTTACTATTGTGTGATGCATCAGTAGTGACATAAAAGGAAGACAAACAACACATAACCTTGTCTGGTCCTCCACTGCTTTCATAATTAACAAAACAGTTCACAATGAACACACAAACTTAAGATTATAACTAGATAACGTTTCGGTCGGTTTTGGAGTATCACCATGACCGAAAAGCCATCGAGTTCTCTCTAATTAGTGGACTACAATATCTAGCTATTGCATGTGTATTGTCGAATCTGAGCGAGGAACTTACCCAAGTCATGCACGCTTGTTTCCCTCGTTAACTTGTAGACAGTGTGTACCATTTATTGTGAAATCTGTATAATAGTCTTTCTATTGTTAGTTGTTGAGTAATTGACTTATTCTTAATACACGTCTATCTGTATGTATCTTTGAGCGTGATGGCAATATAAACACAAATGCAGTATAATGTGATCACATTATACTGCATTTGTGTTTATATTGCCATTGTGTCGGTATTTTATACCATTTATTTCCACTTTGAGCGTGATGTCGACCACCAAGGAGCGTCTGAGAAGGAGTCAGCAGCCTCAGTATTCCAGCACAAGGCATAAGCTGCTTATGTAGGGGGATTTGCCACAGTAAAGTTTAGATAAGTGTGTTCACGAGTGTTCGGATTTTCTTAGGACAGGTTTCCTTCCTCCTGGTCTTACTGGACTTGGAGACGGACCATAACAGTCTTGCTCCTGCGTAACTAGAAGTTTTTTTTTTCGTTTACACCGTTGAATTTGTTGAGTAAACGCTTTTTTATCGTATGTAAACAAACAGGTAGACTATAGAGGTGTATACATGTCACATGGTTGGCTAAGCTCTCGCTTCACACGCTGAGAGTCCAGGTTCGATTTCCGGCAAGGGTGGAAACATTGGTTGTGTTTCCTTACACCTGTTGTCTATGTTCACCCATCAGTAAAATAGGTACCTGGGTGTCAGTCGACTGGTGTGGGTCGGAACCTGGGACAAAAACTGACCTAATTTGCCAGAAATGCTCTGCATAACAAGGGGCTTTCTGTATAGTAGTATGTCATTGATGTCAGCTATAGTCTGTATACCTTGTACATGTACTTGTAGAAATAAATATATATATTATAACAAGGGACTGATCACCCCAAAACTAGTTCTTCAACGCTGACTGATTTATCAGGTCATCTTTACCTCTCCACTGCATTCTATGGAAGAATCCTCCACTGTAGACGATGCGTAGCAACAAACATACCCAGCTGTCGCACATGTGTCATATTCATCGAGATTAAGGTATACTAAGGTACACTATCTT
>NC_069445.1:11083540-11091040 GCF_026875155.1 Cherax quadricarinatus
CACCAGCCAGCGGCTTCTTCAGTCCAATATAGGGAAAGGTTGAAAGTGAGGAGGAGTTTGAGGCAATCAATCCCTCAGCCTGGAATCAATGGATTGTTGCATAACTTTTTGGTATCGTACAATTATCGTTGGTATGTCATACTACAACCACTGTAGTATGACACACCAACCATTCTGGCATTATACATCAACCATGGCATAATACAGCAATCACGGCACAATACAACACTAATTGTATAATACAACAATCATTGTACAACCCAATTAATCACCAAAACAATGACTTTTGTCTAATAAAACAATGCAATTAGAATCTATATCAACAATCAGGTTGAACATATTTATTACTCTCTTTAATAAGTTGTACACAACCAATGGAACTAATTACGGAGCTGACTAAAGTATTTATTTCATTGTATTTATTAAATCATATCTAAAAGTTAATGATGGCCTGGCTGTGATGATTTTTTTAATTAATTTACCCTTCCCTTTCAATATCTTTTTTTTTTTTCATTAAAATTACTCATAAATTATTATTATTATTATTATTATTATTATTATTATTATTATTATTATTATTATTATTATTATTATGATTGTTGTTGTTGTTATTATTATTATTATTATTGTTATTATTATTATTATTATTATTATTATTATTATTATTATTATTATTGTTATAGTAGTAGTAGTAGTAGTAGTAGTATAGTATATTAATAGTAGTAGTAGTAGTAAGTAGTAGTAGTATTAATAGTAGTAGTAGTAGTAGTAGTATTAATAGTAGTAGTAGTAGTAGTAGTAGTATTAATAGTAGTAGTAGTATTAGTAGTAGTAGTAGTATTAATAGTAGTAGTAGTAGTAGTAGTAGTAGTATTAATAGTAGTAGTAGTAGTAGTAGTATTAATAGTAGTAGTAGTAGTAGTAGTATTAATAGTAGTAGTAGTAGTAGCAGTAGTAGTAGTAGTATTAATAGTAGTAGTAGTAGTAGTAGTAGTAGTAGTAGTAGTAGTAGTAGTAGTAGTAGTAGTAGTAGTAGTAGTAGTAGTAGTAGTAGTAGTAGTAGCAGTATTGTTGTTGTTGTTGTTGTTGTTGTTGTTGTTGCTATTTCCAAATGCATTTAAGAAACAAGATCGACAAATCTCTTTTATGTACTCTACTCATGACGGTGGTGCATAAACCACACTCTAGGGTGGAGTACATTCTTCCCCAGGCACTCTCACGACACCGCTCGACACCCAGGCACTCTCACGACACCGCTCGACACCCAGGCACTCTCACGACACCGCTCGACACCCAGGCACTCTCACGACACCGCTCGACACCCAGGCACTCTCACGACACCGCTCGACACCCAGGCACTCTTTACGACACCGCTCGACACCCAGGCACTCTCACGACACCGCTCGACACCCAGGCACTCTCACGACACCGCTCGACACCCAGGCACTCTCACGACACCGCTCGACACCCAGGCACTCTCACGACACCGCTCGACACCCAGGCACTCTCACGACACCGCTCGACACCCAGGCACTCTCACGACACCGCTCGACACCCAGGCACTCTCACGACCCCCGCTCGACACCCAGCACTCTCACGACACCGCTCGACACCCAGGCACTCTCACGACACCGCTCGACACCCAGGCACTCTCACGACACCGCTCGACACCCAGGCACTCTCACGACACCGCTCGACACCCAGGCACTCTCACGACACCACTCGACACCCAGCACTCTCACGACACCGCTCGACACCCAGGCACTCTCACGACACCGCTCGACACCCAGGCACTCTCACGACACCGCTCGACACCCAGGGACTCTCACGACACTGCTCGACAACCCAGGCACTCTCACGACACCGCTCGACACCCAGGCACTCTCACGACACCGCTCGAACACGCAGGCACTCTCACGACACCGCTCGACACCCAGGGACTCTCACGACACCGCTCGACACCCAAGCACTCTCACGACACCGCTCGACACCCAGGCACTCTCACGACACCGCTCGACAACCCCAGGCACTCTCACGACACCGCTCGAACACCCAGGGACTCTCACGACACCGCTCGACACCCCAGGCACTCTCACGACACCGCTCGATACCCAGGCACTCTCACGACAAACCCCTCGACACCCAGGCACTCTCACGACACCGCTCGACACCCAGGCACTCACACGACACCGCTCGACAACCCAGGCACTCTCACGACACCTCCACTCAGCACCCAGGCACTCCCCACAAACACCTCCACTCAACACCCATGCACTCGCACAACACCTCCACTCAAAACACCCAGCACTCACACAACACCTCCACTCAACACCCCCGGCACTCACACAACACCTCCACTCAACACCCAGACACTCACACAACACCTCCACTCAACACCCAGGCACTCACACAACATCTCCACTCAGCACCCAGGCACTCACACAACACCTCCACTCAGCACCCAGGCACTCACACAACACCTCCACTCAGCACCCAGGCACTCACACAACACCTCCACTCAGCATCCAGGCACTCACACAACACACTCCCCTCAGCACCCAGGCACTCACACAACACCTCCACTCAACACCCAGGCACTCTCACAACACCTCCACTCAACACCCAGGCACTCACACAACACCTTCACTCAACATCCAGGCACTCTCACAACACCTCCACTCAACACCCAGGCACTCACACAACACCTCCACTCAGCACCCAGGCACTCACACAACACCTCCATTCAACACCCAGGCACTCTCACAACACCTCCACTCAACACCCAGGCACTCACACAACACCTCCACTCAACACCCAGGCACTCACACAACACCTCCACTCAACACCCAGGCACTCTCACAACACCTCCATCAACACCCAGGCACTCACACAACACCTCCACTCAACACCCAGGCACTCACACAACACCTCCACTCAGCACCCAGGCACTCACACAACACCTCCACTCAGCACCCAGGCACTCACACAACACCTCCACTCAACACCCAGGCACTCACACAACACCTCCACTCAACACCCAGGCACTCACACAACACCTCCACTCAACACCCAGGCACTCACAACCCAAAACCTCCACTCAACACCCAGGCACTCACACAACCCCCTCCACTCAGCACCCAGGTACTCACACAACACCTCCACTCAACACCCAGGCACTCTCACAACACCTCCACTCAGCACCCAGGCACTCACACAACACCTCACTCAACACCCAGGCACTCACACAACACCTCCACTCAGCACCCAGGCACTCACACAACACCTCCACTCAACACCCAGGCACTCACACAACACCTCCACTCAGCACCCAGGCACTCACACAACACCTCCACTCAGCACCCAGGCACTCACACAACACCTCCACTCAGCATCCCGGCACTCACACAACACCTCCACTCAGCACCCAGGCACTCACACAACACCTCCACTCAACACCCAGGCACTCACACAACACCTCCACTCAGCACCCAGGCACTCACACAACACCTCCACTCAACACCCAGGCACTCTCACAACACCTCCACTCAACACCCAGGCACTCTCACAACACCTCCACTCAACACCCAGGCACTCTCACAACACCTCCACTCAACACCCAGGCACTCTCACAACACCTCCACTCAACACCCAGGCACTCTCACAACACCTCCACTCAACACCCAGGCACTCACACAACACCTCCACTCAGCACCCAGGCACTCACACAACACCTCCACTCAACACCCAGGCACTCCCACAACACCTACACTCAGCACCCAGGCACTCACACAACACCTCCACTCAGCACCCAGGCACTCACACAACACCTCCACTCAACACCCAGGCACTCACACAACACCTCCACTCAGCACCCAGGCACTCACACAACACCTCCACTCAACACACAACACGATTCTCATGTTGTCTACGTGTTGTCTACGGGTATAAATTGATGTCATCATATACCTCTTTTATGCCTTGCTGTGCAGCGCCCCAAGCTAACACTCTCTGTGTCTCAGTCTTTCTACTGAGGACTGAGTGCTCGGTACTTTGATGTCTGCTAATCTCTAATGATGTTTACTGTTATGTTACCCCCTTGACATCTACTTTAGTTGATTTGTTGTGAAGTCATCTATGGCTATCCTGGGATATTTTTCTTTCTTACTCTCACGTGTGATTGATATCTGTTACTTTTTCCTTTGATTTGTGTTCCGCTGCTTTCATGTGTGATTTGTGTTCTGCTTTCATGTGCGAGTAGTGTTCTGCTTTCAAGTGTGATTTGTGTTCTGCTTTCATATTTGAATTGTGTTCCACTGATTTCATAAGTGATTTATGTTCCTCTGCTTCCATATGTGATTTGTGTTTCACTGCTCATATGTGTGATTTGTTTCACTCTTCTTATATGCAACTTACATCTTATGATTTCATGTGTGATTTATGTAGCAAGATTTCAAGAGATATTTATTTACAAAATATTCAAGTGTGCGAAGGGCTTGGACTTCCAGCAGGCATGTGTGAGCGTGTTTGATAGGAGTGAATGGAGACAAATGGTTTTTAATACTTGACGTGCTGTTGGAGTGTGAGCAAAGTAACATTTATGAAGGGGTTCAGGAAAACCGGCAGGCCGGACTTGAGTCCTGGAGATGGGAAGTACAGTGCCTGCACTCTGAAGGAGGGTGTTAATGTTGCAGTTTAAAAACTGTAGTGTAAAGCACCCTTCTGGCAAGACAGTGATGGAGTGAATGATGGTGAAAGTTTTTCTTTTTCGGGCCACCCTGCCTTGGTGGGAATCAGCCAATGTGTTAATAAAAAAAATATATGCATATATATTTTATTTGTGACTTATATCCACTTTTTCATGTGTGACTCAAACCTTCTGTTGTTATGTGTGATTTAATCACATATGTACCATTGGAAAGCCTCCACATAGACTGGACACGACGAATTTCCTCTCGGTACTTTGGTCGCTACAAATGATTTACCGAGTCCACGAACTTGCATAATGTCGTCCAATGGTTTGTCCGCTACGCCGGCTCAGAACTCTTTTGAGTACAGGTTTAAGATTATGATCAATAAAGTATATTGTCAAGACGATGTTATCAGTCTCCAAGATGTTATCAGTCTCTCCTCAGGAAGTCAAAATTACAACTGGATTTTCTTCTCGTGCCATTATTGGCTCGGAGTCTAAGCAGAGCTGAATCGGGATAGCAAAATATGATTCCTGCTTCCTACTTACCAATTTACATTAGAGTGTACCCAACAGAGTAGGTTTACAACAACAACAACAACAACAACAACAACAACAACAACAACAACAATAATAATATTAATAATAATAATAATAATAATAATAATAATAATAATAATAATAATAATAAATTATTATTTATTATTAATTATTATTTTTATTATTATATTATTATTATTTATTATTATTTATTATTATTAGTAGTAGTAGTAGTAGTAGTAGCAGTAGTAGTAGTAGTAGTAGTAGTAGCAGTAGTAGTAGTAGTAGTAGTAGTAGTAGTAGTAGTAGCAGTAGCAGCAGTAACAATACTACTACTACTACTACTACTAATAATAATAATAATAATAATAATAATAATATACTCGTCCCAGCTGCACTGGAGGCCACATTCTGTGTCAGTCTTATTATATTTATAGTTATTCAGTCACATCACCTTGGTCTACCTCTCTAGGAATTTATTTTTTTGTATTCTCGAGTTCAAAGCTCTTTTGTGCCAGTATCCGATTCTATATTTTTTCTCTCTTCAACTCTTTTCGCTAAAATGTCCTTCCTGCCTGCTATAAACTGGCCTGCGTCTCGCAAGTGCCTGGGGGAACACTTCAACCTCTCTCTCTCTTTCTTACTCCCTTTCTCTCTCTCTCTCTCTCTCTTCTCTCTCTCTCTCTCTCTCTCTCTCTCTCTCTCTCTCTCCCTCCCTCTCTTCCTCTTGCAATCCTTTCTAGCCTTCCAAAGGGATAGGTTTATTAAAATAATCATCTTAAGAATTTAGTACCATTCGGCTTCCTCTCAGACTCCTAACTCATTTTCCTTTATTCTTACTGACACATTTATGTACCCCTGACTTTGTTCCTACAATATTATTTTTATTAGTAGTAGTAGTAGTAGTATTATAAGTGATAGAAGTAGCGTAGCAGTAGTAGTAGGAATAGTACTATTACTAGTAGTCTTAGCAGTAAGTAGAGGCTTGACAAATATCCTGGAGAGCGAAATGTTGCCACAATAAAATATTACATTAGTTGCATTTGTGTCTTTTACCTAACAGCATTAGTAGTAGTAGTAGTAGTAGTAGTAGTAGTAGTAGTAGTAGTAGTAGTAGTAGTAGTAGTAGTAGTAGTAGTAGTAGTAAACAAAAATAATAATAACATTAGTAACAGTAGTAATATAAAAGCAGTAATATTAAACGGAACAACAACATGTAAATATTAAATATAATAATGGATGTATTTATATTTTCATTTGGAGCATATTTTCAAAGAGAGAAATAATGGACATGAAATGTATAATGGCAGTATAGAATGATTGGCAACGTCATGTATTTTTTTCATTATTGATATTTGGTGCTACATTTGCTTTGAAATATTCTACGTTATATTACCCGTTAATATTTGACAGAATATTATCCTTTGTTATTTAAATAGGGTAGAATGTTAGGATGGGTACGGTGACGGGTGCTGTTACCCGACGGATACACAATATATACACCAGTAACCAGCACATAGGAAAGAGAAGCTTACGACGATATTTCAGTCTTACTTGGATCAGTGACTAAGTCACACTAACACAAAAAGAGAGAGAGCCAGTATATATAGGCGAGAGAGACAGGGATGGTAATAAGAGAGGATGGAAAAGAAGTAGTTGTAGTGGTAAGACTGGCAGTGGAAATCGTAGTAGAAGTAGCAGTAGAGAGTAAAGAAAAAAGTAGTTTAATTGGGTCAAGAGATAGAAAGGGGAGTGAATATAGAGCTCAATATTATCAAGCATAGTTACTTGTAGGCGTCGAGCATAAGTTAATTTAGGGAAATTGTCTACTTCAAATATCCTAATGAATTAAAAAATGTGACATACCTGGTTAACTAGAGAATAAAAAAAATGGAGACCCTTAGTTGCTGTTTATACTGTCTGCTAAACTGTTAACGTGAAATACCTCATATCAAGTTCCTTGCTATGTTTCGGCTGCCTAAAAATATAAAACACCTTTAATTGCTTGATGTCATTCAAAGCCTCTTGATCCATTGAACTGGAGTTACCTTTCCATACCTCGGATCAAAACTGACTGCTTCTATTCTCGAGGGGTTGTATAACACCTAGGAATTTAACACAACTCTAGCACACCTCGCTATGAAAAACGTATGTCACATCCACGGTAACAATCGAAGATTGACGAGTACAGCGCTCTCGCCAGACTTTTAATTATTCAGTCCAATGCTTTAAACATTTTGCCGAAGAATTGTCTTGGTGTCTGGAACAAACCT
>NC_069445.1:11096040-11133540 GCF_026875155.1 Cherax quadricarinatus
CAGCCCTGGTATGATCTTCAAAGACACTCTCGTGACTCATACCAGTTCCCTTTTACAATTCCCAATAATAATAAAAATATAATAATAATAATAATAATAAATAATAATAATAATAATAATAATAATAATAATAATAATAATAATAAACAATAATAATAATAATAATAATAATAAATAATAATATAATAATAATAATAATGTAATAATAAAATAATAATAATAATATTAATAATATACATGAATTCCCGACACTTCCGAGATGTTCCTGCTTATGTATATAAGTATTACTTTACATTTATACATGTATCCATGTATATATGTAGTAACAACACATTAAGAATTATTTACAAAGATGTAGACAGGGAAGCCCCAACAATGTATAACAGATTCCATATTACATTATTCATAGATGATCGTACACTACACTGTTATCTCTCAATATTTCGTACACACCAGTAAATCTTATTATGAAATTTGCAGTGGGTCGAGACCACCTAGAGTAATAGTGGTGAGGGAGAGTGATGATTGTGGTAGTGATTGTTGTGGGGATGGTGGTAGTGGAGGTAGTTGTTGTGATGTTGAGGGTGACGACTGTGGTGGTGCTAGCGGTTGTTGTGTGATGTTGGTGAGACTGGTGGTAGTTATAGAGGTGGTGGTGTTGGTAATGGTTGCTGTTGTGGTGTTGGTGGTGGTAGTGGTGGTGACAGCAGTACCAATGGTGGTGATGGTGGTATCTGAGAGCTGATGATGGTGATTGCGATGACTAATGGTACATTCTGTTCCAACACGCTAATACTTCCCATCGACCGTCAGGGTACTGTTAATTCGGTCAATACACTGGCTAGCCTTTATGTATAAGCATTGTTACGAAAATTAATAATCGAGGAATACATTGAAATTTAATATTTATACATTATTAATAACGTTGATGGCCTCGATGCACATTACAAAACGATTACAAAAATATTTCACAAACTCTTTGTTAAATTTCTCGCCCCGGAATCTCACCTTCTTATATAATGACATCAATGAGCTGGTGACGTCAGATTCGTTGACAATATTAATGACGTCACATTCGTGGCGAATTAGTTTGGGAAATGAAAAACTGGCATTTTATTCAAATTACTAATCTCAATAAGATCTTCTAAGTGAAAGCTCTGATGATTAAGCTACAGTGAGTTTATTGATGATGAACTGTGTTGGTGGTTCTGTGCGATGGTCTGTCTTGGTGTTCAGAGGCAGAGCGGCAGCTGGAAGGATGGTAGAGGGTAAAGGGACTAGTTCCACTGTCAGGATCGTGAGCTGTAGGCAGTGATGCACTCCAACAATAAAAGTGTTGACATTAGACAGAAGGAAAGAAAGGGACTTTCTCTCATCCACCGACACTGCTTTTCTCTCCCTCCTTTCCCCAGTATCCACCTATCAAGCATCCCCCACTCCCCTACATCCATTCCTCCCCTATCCTCACACGCTTGCATACACTGAGCTACCTCCTACACACAACCCCGACACCATTTTTCACCTCCATAAAAGTATCGTTACACTCGTAGCTCCTGTTAAGTGTTCTGATATTGCGGTCCTGTCACCCTGAATTACTTATAAACGGCTATATAAAACTGCACCTGTGTACTCGGAATGAGTAGTAAGAGAATTTACATTCGCACCTCACGCCGGGCTGCTGCTATCCTGGCTGTTCCACGGAGTGCTTCGGTAAATAGGTATGAGAAAGGCCGCTGTGGATGGGAAGAGAACCTTTTGTGTATCTCTCAATGGTTGTGAGAGCTCAGAGTGGCAGGGAGGAGCTGGGTTTATCATGTTGCATCCCTTTATCTGAAGGTTTTTGATGATGTCTCCTGCTTTCTGCGTTGTGTGGAGTTTTTGCCCCTCGCGTTTTCTATGATTTGTGATGAGATTCTCCATTTTCTGCGGTGTGTGACATCAAATGTTCCCTGCAATGTAGAGGTCTGTCATTGCTGGTTTATTCGTCAGGAAAATACCATGATATGAATCTTTGCCATGAGCTGATCCGTTCACTGATGCCGGAGCTATAACTAGTGTGCTTCGAGTCAGAGTACACATAACGGTGGTATAAGTACACATAACGGTGGTATAATACACATATGGTGGTACTGCCGATGGTCTTAGCGGATAAGTCCCAACCACCAGTGGTCTCAGTGGTTCTGATTGTTTCTGTAGAGAAATTGATTTCCAGTGTGGGAACGTATAATTCCACTAGCTATGTTATCAGGTTATAGGCATAGTACTACATATTTTTAACAGTATCTCTGATACAATCCAGCATCTACCTGATTTTCATATTACTGTTTCAGTTTTCCGCGGTGTAGTGTAATCGTGTGTTCTTCCCGTAAGATAGAAAAAATAAACACTTCTATGATTTTTACTGTCAAAATATTAAATGCTTAAATGTAGTAATGGTGCATTAGACGTCCGGTTCAGGACACCAACATCTCCTTTATGTAGGATGGCAGTTGTCACACACACTAGATATCGCTAATTTGTATAAGATCTAAGACTGCACAAATTTCTTTTGTTGTTGGGGGTCAGGTAAAGGATAATTAAGAAATATTTACGTACGGTCAAGTACTAATTATGAAGTGACATAAACGTATAATAATAATAATAATAATAATAATAATAATAATAATAATAATAATAAATAATAATAATAATAATAAGAATAAGAATAAGAATAAGAATAATAATTTTATTATTATTATTATTATTATTATTATTATTATTATTATTATTATTATTATTATTATTATTACCAAGAGTTTCTGTCGCAGTGTTACTTCTTAACAGTGTTTCACAGAAGACACAATTCACGCAAGATCACATAATTAAATAATATAAATAATAATTTATAATCGTAGCCCCACTACCCTCTCCTCAGGATATAATTTTAGAAGTTATTTTCTAGTTTCAGCTTCGAGAATTACAGAGAATTAATGAAAGAAGAGGATTAAAAAGAGGCAGGGGATTAATGAGTAGATCGACAGGGATAGTCAGGCCACGAAGAGGTTTGCCAGCAGCTTACAATTTCCTGTGTTTTCTTATAGAAATGTGAGATTTGTGTATTGCAAACTAGCAAGACCTTAAATTTAACAAGGTATTTTTTTTCTCTTTATTCACAAATTCTGTATAATTATCCTCATAAACTCAAGGCGTCGAAAAAGGTTAAGTCACAAGCACATATTTACATTTATTTTGTATATTCACTAAGTTTATTCTCTATTTGAGGATTAAATTATTTCTTGATGTTAGGACAGGTGAGACACAACCTTAACAACTCATGTGCATTTGCAATTCTTGTAAACCTTGAAGTCTTCCCGTGTCTTCCTCTCATAGCCTGAGCTTCGGCTGGTCAATAAAGACAAGTGGATGAATTTCTTTACATCTCGACATCGGGAGCACGAAATTGGTTTTGGTTTTTCTGTGTGTGTATATAATTTTTACTCTTTATGTATTTACAAGGAGGAAGGAACTAGGAGTAAAGATTCTCATGGGTAAAATCTTCCAGTGGTTCCTGGCGTTTTGATGTGAGGGAATATAACACATCTCGTGTTATTTTGTGTTATCTGATTTTAATTACGTTTGGGCGTGGATGTTGTTGCGGATTATATTATTTAGAAGATTTCACAGTTGTCTTTATGTATGATGTCTAATGACACAATAATATTAGGTGTCCAAGAATAATATTCGCTACAGTGGTTTGTCGGTAATAATTTTTTTCTTTATCGATGAAAAATTAAAGTTAATCTGATGTATTATTAATTTATCGTGTGAAACCAATAGCAAAAATTTTTTTAATAAAAATGATCAATTTAGGATTTACACTGTCCAGAAACCGAGGAGACTTTTTTTCTTTTGAGTAAAATATACGTCAGTGTTGAAAATTTAAATCTTATTAGAAGAGGTATTGAACAACTCAAGAAAGTGTAATGAACACTTGCCATTGCTCAGAAATAACCCACATGGAGACACCAACTCAGAAAATTAGCCGATCTGTATTTTTCGACCCCCTGCTGGGGTCCTCTTTAGCTGGGGAGGACCCTAGCAAGGGGTCGAAATATAAAAAAAATCAATTATTTTCCTGGGTTTCCCTCTCCATGAGGGTTATTACTGAGCGGAAGAGATATTCAGGTATTATTTACACATTCTAAAAATTTAATGAACCTTTCTATAGTCTAGAATCTTTAGATGCATCAGTATTTGAAGATAGAATTCGTCCGCAAGAAATATGGAGTGACTGCAAGAGAAAAGACACATCATATTCTTCTTAAAATTTGCAAATGGGTATTTAAGTAATCCGTTAAAAATTCGAACCTTTCTCTACATAGCAAACACCAGCTTTAAAAGTTTGAAGCCGATCAGAAGAGGCATTCTCAGCATATCACAAAGTAACCGCTATGCTATATTCTTGCATAAAATTGGCAAATTGCACCTAAATAGGGAAATAAGAATGAGAACCTACACAAGGGTCCCTCGCTGATCGTAAAACACAATAATGACGTTGGTAAGGGAATTAAACCCCTTTTATTTCCAAAAATTTGTACTTAGATTTCACTTTGCACTTTTCCGTCTTGTAGAGCATGCACAGAGAGAAACGTTTGCATATCTTATTTGTCCTTGAAGTTCAGCGGTGTTAGTTTGATAGTGTTATGGATCATATCACTACCTGAATACTTAAAAAAAGTCAAATTATAATAACGATATGGTGGAAGAATTAAACTGAAAATGAAAAGTGTAGTATATAAGTGTTTCGTTCTCATTATTATGACATAATGGAGCTTAATATCCACACAGGGTTCACAGCTTATTTGCAAATGCGATATTACAAATGTATGTATGTATAAGTTTTTTTTTTTTTTTTTTTTTTTTTGAGGGAAGAGGGAAGGGGGTTCGAGCCGATGGTGTGTCATTAAAAATGAATACTAATTGGTCAAATTAATTTAATAGAGGTTATTAAAATGACCTGATCAGCGGCTGGAGACAGGGAGGGGCAGTCGCCTGCTTCGCAAAACCGCTAAAAGGCTAAGCTTTGAAAATACTTTAAATATATTTGGCCTAATTGGTCTAAAATAATTAACATACTCAGCTAATTATCCACAGTGACGGACTTCCACGTTGGAGGTACGAGTTAAAAATACCCTCAGTGCTCTTTCTCATATATATATATATAAATATATATATATATATATATATATATATATATATATATATTATATATATATATATATATATATATATATAACATAATATATGGAGGTACCACCTCCAGAACCGGACTGGGGACCCCTCAGGGAAAACTCAAGGCTCTCCCCGGAGCTGTTTGAATATTTGTCATGTGGGGGAACACACGTTGGATATTCTAGTATATTGAGTGGAATATATGGGAAGCACCAGTCCTGACCTACGTCTCTCTGCTCTCTATCCTTAAGACTGACTCACGAATGATGCCTAGGGGTGAGCGGCGTTCAAAAACATGCTATGGTCAGCTGCAACAGTGAATAACAAGTGATTCACACAAACGGTGTAGTTAGTGATTCATACTACTGGTAACTGGTTACTGGTAACTGATACTACTAAGATATTTTCTTCTCCTACTACCCCCTATATTTTTAAGCTACACATGAACTTTATTAATAGACAGAATACATTGATAGAAAACACAAACATGAATACATTGGCACAATATATCAAAGGTTATGAATCTCCTCCAGCTCCTCCGAAGCTGGACATTATATATATAATATATATATATAAATATATATATATATATATATATATATATATATATATATATAATAAATATATATATATATATATATATATATATATATATATAAATATATATATATATATATATATATACCGAATATGCAAAACTTGCGATCTTGGCTTAAATAGCAACGCTCATCTTGCCTAATAAAACGAGCAAAAATTTGTGTATGCAATAATTTCGCAAAAAATCATTCTGAACCTAACGAAAAAAATGTTTCATTGTCTTTGATTAGTATTAAATTATTGTTAACTTATCTAAAATATATTTAGTTGAATTAGGCTAAAATAAACTGGGCTTGTAATAATAAGGTTAGGTAAGTTTTCTAAGATTCTTTTGGTGCAAAATTACAAATTTTTACATTAACATTAATGAAAAAAATGCCTAAACGTATAAGAGAAAATTTTAGAAAGAACTTAATTTTAAATGTGTTCTTGATAATTGACCAGTTTTATATATTTGGCAAGACACACACACACACACACACACACACACACACACACACACACACACACACACACACACACACACACACACACACACACACACACACACACATATACATATATATATATATATATATATATATATATATATATATATATATATATATATATATATATATATATATATATATATATATATATATATATATAATATAATGTGAGAGAGCATCAATATTTTGTTTATTCAGTTTTTTTTTTGATAATATTTTGGCGTTTAATTGTCTTTAAATGGTATCCTCTGTTCTACTTCGTTAATTAGGTTTTTTTGTGTGTGTATTTTATGGTGTTAATGTTAAAAAAAATATATTTCAGAAATTACAAACATCTAACTTTGATTTCAGAAATGTAGGGATAATATCAAACATATTCCTGTATAACGGAAGGAAAAATTCACTTCTGGTTCGTCCGAAAAAATGAAGAGGGTTTTCAAACGAGAGGAAAGTCGATCGAGTAGCACGGACTGCATCGCAGAGTTTTCTTTTCAGATTGAAGCTCGAGAGAGAGTAAAATAATATTCCCCTTTTCATTTATGTCGGCAAGAGACTCACAGAGGCCAGGTGAAGGCTCCTTCAGGTGATCTCCTCCCGTCTTGGTCATTAGTGATCCAGGATCTCAACGCTGGAGGAAAGAACCGAATGAGAAACTGGGTGATGAAGTGGGGAAAATGCAATGGAATAGAGGAAGAGAGAGAGAGAGAGAGAGAGAGAGAGAGAGAGAGAGAGAGAGAGAGAGAGAGAGAGAGAGAGAGAGAGAGAGAGAGAGAGAGAGAGAGAGAGAGAGAGAGGTTAGAGCCACACCCATGCAAAATGAAAGCCATTCGTATATTTGTTCTCTTATTCCCTTAAAAAAGGACAGAGTCTTGACGTTGGTTAATAACCCTACCATTCCCAATCTCTCTTCCATTCCCCATCATCCCATATAATAATCACAGTAATAACAATTATATTGGATATGTGTATTTGTCGAACAAAAATCGCTAAAATAAATCTTTAACGTTCTCTAGTCTCCTGTAAACACGAACTCATTAATTATATAAACAAACTTGGCTTACAACTCTGATTCGGAATGAATCACATAATTTCCTTCATCTTCCAGACAAATATGAGTTTCAGTAATTGCAGCCAGTTTGGAGAATTGTTAATGATGAGAATAATGAAGTGGCCCATTATATTTTTTTTTTTACTTCGGGTCTTTCCTATCGGAGTTTATGGGTAAACTGAAGAGAGTAAGAGTACACCTTCATTATAGCTTCCAAAATTTATTCTAAAGTGCAGAACACTATGATTCAATAGACCACTGACTCTCAACATCCGTACCGTATTTTCTAAATATTCTCAGTTTGCATTTCGCCTCCAACACCGATTGACGACTTTTTCTGAGACTCTCCGTAGATATTATCACGCTCTCTCACAGTTCAGTATCACAGCTAATCTCAGAAAGTCTCTAGCTTCCAGGTTACTCCAGTCTAATACTCTCACTTATGCTTGCTGGAGGTGTAATCCAGTATGGTCCAAGGGCAGGCACGGAAGACACATCGATGTCAACAAGGCTACAGCTGAGTGCCAGTCGACCTGATGGGATCACTATTTATATACAAATAAACCGCGGGTTATTTGTGTAGTGTTCCAGTTACGGTATTCTGCCTTTTGTTCTACATCACTATTATCCTTGGAAGAGAGATAGACTGGTGTCTGACCATATCTGCGTAATATACTCGGGCTAACGCATATATCCGTTTAGTGTCATTCAAAAGGATGCTACTGATAATGTAACGGGGAAGAAGCTAAACTCATCAAGTATGTTAACTCGGGCCATTGGTAATACATTGTCCCAGGACGACGAAGTACTATTGAACCTTGATACATCCGGCGTCCTCTCAGTGAACTCGGTTCCTTGTTCATCGCCACTACGAGAGAGTCCTGGCCTGCCACCTGCCTATACCAGTGTCTTAGTATGGTGGCAGTATAGCATCAGATGAACTGCTTGAGATTCATAATCTAGTTTTAAAAGTATACACGTACTGTATACATTTGTTTATTAATAAAGTAAGATGTGAAGAATATGGTGGAAGGTGAAGCAAATATTGAAATTTGCTCCGGGAGAGAAATCAAATTCTATCCCCGAAGGCACTAAATTTTTTTTCCACTGTTGTTGGTCCATAACATCGTCAGAGATAGTGTGTACACACACACACATACACGCACACACACACACACACAAACACACACACACACACACACACACACACACACACACACAAAACACACACACACCCCACACACACCCCACCACACACACACACACACACACATATAATATATAAATAATATATATATATAATATTTATATATAAATATATATATAATATATATAAATATATATAATAATATATAATATATATATATATATATATATAATAATATAGATATATATATATATATAATATATATATATAATATAATAATATAGATATAATATTTTTATATATATATATATATAATATATATATATAATATATAAAATATATATAAAAATAATATGATTATTATATATAATATAATATATATATATATGATAATATATATTATAATTATGTATATAATATATATATATATATTAAAGTATAGGTTGGTAGACAGCAACCACCCAGGGAATACTAACGTCCTGCAAGATGACTGTGAAACAAAAAACCTGTAAATTGTTTGGCATGATGGCTGGGGATTGCTGGTTTCTTTTTCTGTCTCAAAACAGCTAAGATAACAGGGATATCTTGCTAACTCCCCCTAACATTGGTCACACTCACAGACACGCACATGCAATATAATATATACAACATCTAGTTTTTCCCTTTTGCTAAATAGCTCTTGTTCTTTTTATTTCTTCTAATTGTCCATGGGAAGTGGAAAGAATCTTTCCTCCGTAACCATGCGTGTCGTATGAGGCGACTAAAATGCCGGGAGCAATGGCTAGTAACCCCTTCTCCTGTATACAATTATAAAAAAGAGAAAGAAAAAAACTTTAAAAACTGGGTTGCTTAAATGTGCGTGGATGTAGTGCGGATGACAAAACAGATGATTGCTGATGTTATGAATGAAAAGAATTGATGTCCTGGCCCTAAACGAAACAAAGCTGAAGGGGTAGGAGAGTTTCGTGGGGGGAAATAAATGGGATTAAATCTGGAGTATTGAGAGAGTTAGAGCAAAAGGAAGGGGTAGAGTAATGTAAATGACAGTTATGGAAGGAAAAAGAGATAGAATGTGTAAATTCAAAAATTATGTGGATTAAAGTAAAGGTTGGATGCGAGAAGTGGTCATAATAAGTGTATGCACTGGAGAAGAGAGGAATGCAGAGGAGAGAGAGAGATTTTGGGAGATGTTAAGTGAATGTATAGGACCCTTTGAACCAAGTGAGAGAAATTGTGGTAGGGGACTTGAATGCTAAAGTAGGAGAAACTTTTAGAGGAGTGGAGTAAGTTTGGGGTGCCAGTGTAATGAAAATGGGACCCCTATTGATTGAACTTGTATAGAAAGGGGTTTAGTATAGGTAAACATATTTAAGAAAAAGAGGATAAATAAGTTACACGATATGATGTAGGGCGAAATGCGTATTTGTTGGATTATGTATTGGTAGTTAAAAGACTGTTGAGTAGACTCGGATGTACATGTTTATAGAGGGGCCACGAATTATCAGATCACTTTCTAGTTGTAGCTACATGAGAGTAAAAGGTAGATGGGATACAAGGAGAATAGAAGCATCGGGGAAGAGAGAGGGGGAAGGCTTATAAACTAAAAGAGGAGGCATTTAGGTAAGATATAAACAGCTATTGGAGGATAGATGGGCTAAGAGAACATAGGCAAGGGGGTCGAAGAGAGTATGGGTAGGTTAAAAATGAAAGTGTAGAGTGTTCAGCAGAAGTTTGGGGTTTACAGGAAAGTGGGTGCAGGAGGAAGAGGAGCGATTGGTGGA
This sequence comes from Cherax quadricarinatus, assembly GCF_026875155.1. Taxonomy (NCBI): domain Eukaryota; kingdom Metazoa; phylum Arthropoda; class Malacostraca; order Decapoda; family Parastacidae; genus Cherax; species Cherax quadricarinatus. The sequence goes on from NC_069445.1 coordinate 11,106,316, forward strand.
ATGATGATGTAAAGAGAGTAGTAAGGGAGAAAAGTTAGCATATGAGAAGTTTTTACAAAGTAGAAGTGATGCAAGGGGGGAAAGATTATATGGAGAAAACGAGAGAGGTTAAGAGAGTGGTGAACAATGTAAAAGAGAGCAATGAGAGAGTGGGTGAGATGTTATCAACAAATTTTGTTGAAAATAAGAAAAATTTTGGAGTGAGATTAACAAGTTAAGAAACCTAGAGAACAAATGGATTTGTCAGTTAAAAATAGGAGAGGAAGTTATTAAATGGAGAGTTAGAGGTATGGGAAGTGGAAGGAAATTTTGAGGAATTGTTAAATTTTGATGAAGATGGGAAGCTGTGATTTGGTGTTAGGGCAAGGAGGAATAACATTGTAGGATGAGGAAGACCAGTTGTGAGTGTGGGGGAAGTTCGTGAGGCAGTAGGTAAAATGAAAGGGGGTAAGGCAGCCGGGATTGAGAGGGATAAAGATAGAAATGTTAAAAGAGGTGGGGATATAGTTTGGGAGTGGTTGGTGCAATTGTTTAAAATGTATGGAAGAGGGTAAGGTACCTGGGATTGGCAGAGGCATGCATAGTTCCTTTGTATAAAGGCAAAGGGGATAAAAGGAGTGCAAAAATTATAGGGGGATAAAGTCGTTGAGTGTACCTGGTAAGTGTATGGTAAGATTTTAAATTGAAAGAATTAAGAGTAAGACGGGAATAGGATGCAGATGAACATGGAGGTTTAGGAAAGGTAGGGGGTTGTGTGGACCATGGGTTTACAGTGAAACATATAAGTGAACAGTATTTAGATAAGGCTAAGAGGTCTTTGTGGCATTTATGGATTTGGAAAAGGCGTTTGACAGGTGGATAGGGGCAATGTGGCAGATGTTGCAAGTGTAGAGTGTAGGAGTAGGTTACTAAGCAGTGAAGAGTTTTTACTAGGATAGTGAGGCTCAAGTTAAGTATGTAGGAAAGAGGGAAATTTTTTCCCAGTAAAAGTAGGCTAGACAAGGATGTGTGATGTCACCGTGGTTGGTTAATTTTTATAGATGGGTGTAAGAGAAGTAAATGCAGAGTGTCCTTTTGCAGAGGCGTGGAAGTTAAAAATTTAAAGAATCACACACAAAGTGGGAGTTGTCACAGCTGCCTTTGCTGATGACACTGTGCTTTTTGGGAGATTTGAAGAGAAGTTGCAGAGTTTGGGTGGATGAATTTGGTGGGGGCAAAAGAAGAAAATTATGGTGAATACAGGAAAGAGTTAGGTTATGAGGATAACAAAAGATTGGGTGATGAAAGATTGAAATATCAGATTGGAGGGAGAGGAGATGGAGGAGGTTGAACGTATTCAGATATTTGGGAGTGGACTGTCAGCGGATGGGTCTATGAAAGATGAGGTGAATCATAGATATTGATGAGGAAAAAGAGTGAGTGTGCATTAGAGTTGTGGAAAAAAGAACTTTGTCCGGGAGGCAAGAGGGGAATGTATGAGAGTATAGTTTTACAAGCTCTTAATGGGTGAGAACGTGGTGATGAATGTTGCAGCGAGGAGAAGGCTGGAGGCAGTGGAAAATGTCAAGTCTGAGGGCAATGTGTGGTGGAATATAAGCAGAAAATTTCGAGTTTGGGAAGTTAGGAGGAGTGCGGGATTACCAAACTGATGTCAGAGGATGAGGAAGGGTTTGTTGAGGTGGTTCGGAATGTAAGAAGAATGGAGCGAAACAGAATGACATTCAAGAGTGTAAGTCAGGTCGGGAGGAAGGAAGGGCGGTAGAGGCGGCCTAGGAGGGTTGGAGGGAGGGGGTAAAGAGGTTTTTGAGTGCGAGGGGCTTGGACTTCCAGCAGGCATCTGAGCGTGTTGATAGGAGGAATGGAGACAAATGTTTTTAATACTGACGTGCTGTTGAGTGTAGCAAAGTAACATTTATGAAGGATCAGGGAACCGGCAGGCCGGACTTGATTCTGAGATGGGAAGTACAGTGCTGCACTCTGAATGAGGGGTGTTAATATTTGCAGTTTAAAAATGTAGTGTAAATGCACCTTCTGGCAAGACAGTGATGGAGTGAATGATGGTGAAAAGTTTTTCTTTTTCGGGCACCCTGCCTTGGTGGGAATCGCGGTGTGATAATAAAAAAAAAAAAAATATATAAAATATATATATATATATAATATATATATATATATATATATATTATATATATATATATTTTATACATATATATAATATACATTATTACAGTTTGGATATATAAATTTAACATTGAGCTTAATAGTGAGCTTACCCACAGTAACAACTCAATAAATATGCCATGTATGACTTCATTTGCATATTAAGTGACGTGGAACACCTGATATATATGGAAAATATACACGTTGCTTCCCTCATGCCAGAATGATGTTAGAGAGAAGCACAGGAAATTCTACAGAGGATTTTGGCATCCTCAACGTCATAATTTTTATACCCCCCAAACTGATGGCTAGATTTTAGACTATTTTTCTCCCCGAAGTTCCTTGGTGGCTGGAAGTTAAGTAGTTACTTGATACAGTTATGTTTAGTTATCTACGGAGTTTAAAAACTTCACATCAGAGGTTAGAAAAGATAAATATTTCTGCTAGAAGGTGTGGAGGAGGAATGTAGGGAATGGTAGGGTGGAGCAGGGTGGTGAGTGGGCGTGTCGGGGTGGGGTGAGGTGAGGCGAGGCTGGGCTGAGGTTGAGTAAGGGCAAGCACGTCAGGACGTCTTCATTAATATTCAGAGTCAGCTAACTTCCACTGAGGTGAAGTTCAGAAGCAACTTTTAATTATAGACGAATGCTGCAAAGATCTTTGATAATTACCACTCCTTGTCAAGGTCGACCAAGCTTGCCTCCCACTCACCTTCACTCCTCTGTCTGCCTCCCACTCACCTTCACTCCTCTGTCTGCCTCCCACTCACCTTCACTCCTCTGTCTGCCTCCCACTCACCTTCACTCCTCTGTCTGCCTCCCACTCATCTTCACTCCTCTGTCTGCCTTTCCACTCACCTTCACTCCTCTGTCTGCCTCCCACTCATCTTCACTCCACTGTCTGCCTCCCACTCACCTTCACTCCTCTGTCTGCCTCCCACTCACCTTCACTCCTCTGTCTGCCTCCCACTCACCTTTCTCTGTCTGCCTACCACTCACCTTCACTCCTCTGTCTGCCTCCCACTCACCTTCACTCCTCTGTCTGCCTCCCACTCACCTTCACTCCTCTGTCTGCCTCCCACTCACCTTCACTCCTCTGTCTGCCTCCACTCACCTTCACTCCTCTGTCTGCCTCCCACTCACCTTCACTCCTCTGTCTGCCTCCCACTCACCTTCACTCCTCTGTCTGCCTCCCACTCACCTTCACTCCTCTGTCTGCCTCCCACTCACCTTCACTCCTCTGTCTGCCTCCCACTCACCTTCACTCCTCTGTCTGCCTCCCACTCACCTTCACTCCTCTGTCTGCCTCCCACTCACCTTCACTCCTCTGTCTGCCTCCCACTCACCTTCACTCCTCTGTCTGCCTCCCACTCACCTTCACTCCTCTGTCTGCCTCCACTCACCTTCACTCCTCTGTCTGCCTCCCACTCACCTTCACTCCTCTGTCTGCCTCCACTCACCTTCACTCCTCTGTCTGCCTCCACTCACCTTCACTCCTCTGTGCTGCCTCCCACTCACCTTCACTCCTCTGTCTGCCTCCCACTCACCTTCACTCCTCTGTCTGCCTCCACTCACCTTCACTCCTCTGTCTGCCTCCCACTCACCTTCACTCCTCTGTCTGCCTCCCACTCACCTTCACTCCTCTGTCTGCCTCCCACTCACCTTCACTCCTCTGTCTGCCTCCCACTCACCTTCACTCCTTGGGCTGCCTCCCACTTACTTCACTCCTGGGCTGCCTCCCACTCACCTTCACTCCTCTGTCTGCCTCCCACTCACCTTCACTCCTCTGTCTGCCTCCCACTCACCTTCACTCCTCTGTCTGCCTCCCACTCACCTTCACTCCTCTGTCTGCCTCCCACTCACCTTCACTCCTCTGTCTGCCTCCCACTCACCTTCACTCCTCTGTCTGCCTCCCACTCACCTTCACTCCTCTGTCTGCCTCCACTCACCTTCACTCCTCTGTCTGCCTCCCACTCACCCTTTACTCCTCTGTCTGCCTCCCACTCACCTTCACTCCTCTGTCTGCCTCTCACTTTACCTTTACTCCTCTGCTGCCTCCCCCTCACCTTCACTCTCTGCTACCTCCCACTCACCTTCACTCCTCTGTCTGCCTCCCACTCACCTTTACTCCTCTGTCTGCCTCCCACTCACCTTCACTCCTCAGTCTGCCTCTCACTCACCTTTACTCCTCTGGCTGCCTCCCACTCACCTTCACTCCTCTGTCTACCTCCCACTCACCTTCACTCCTCTGGCTGCCTCGTACTCACCTTCACTCCTTGGGCTGCCTCCCACTCACCTTCACTCCTCTGTCTGCCTCCCACTCACCTTCACTCCTCGGGCTGCCTCCCACTCACCTTCACTCCTCTGTCTGCCTCTCACTCACCTTCACTCCTCTGGCTGCCTCCCACTCACCTTCACTCCTCTGCTAAACCCCCCACTCACCTTCACTCCTCTGGCTGCCTCGTACTCACCTTCACTCCTTGGGCTGCCTCCCACTCACCTTCACTCCTCGGGCTGCCTCCCACTCACTCCTCTGGCTGCCTCCCACTCACCTTCACTCCTCTGGCTGCCTCCCACTCACCTTCACTCCTTGGGCTGCCTCCCACTCACCTTCACTCCTCGGGCTGCATCCCACTCACCTTCACTCCTCGGGCTGCCTCCCACTCACCTTCACTCCTCTAGCTGCCTCCCACTCCACCTTCACTCCTCTGGCTGGGCCTCCCACTCACCTTCACTCCTCTGTCTGCCTCCCACTCACCTTCACTCTCGGGCTGCCTCCCACTCACCTTCACTCCTCTGGCTGCCTCCCACTCACCTTCACTCCTCTGGCTGCCTCCCACTCACCTTCACTCCTTGGGCTGCCTCCCACTTACCTTCACTCCTCGGGCTGCCTCCCACTCACCTTCACTCCTTGGCTGCCTCCCACTCACCTTCACTCCTCTGCTGCCTCCCACTCACCTTCACTCCTCGTCTGCCTCCCACTCACCTTCACTCCTCTGTCTGCCTCCCACTCACCTTCACTCCTCTGTCTGCCTCCCACTCACCTTCACTCCTCTGTCTGCCTCCCACTCACCTTCACTCCTCTGTCTGCCTCCCACTCACCTTCACTCCTCTGTCTGCCTCCCACTCACCTTCACTCCTCTGTCTGCCTCTCACTCACCTTTACTCCTCTGGCTGCCTCCCACTCACCTTCACTCCTCTGTCTACCTCCCACTCACCTTCACTCCTCTGTCTGCCTCCCACTCACCTTACTCCTCTGTCTGCCTCCCACTCACCTTCACTCCTCAGTCTGCCTCCCACTCACCTTACTCCTCTGGCTGCCTCCCACTCACCTTCACTCCTCTGTCTACCTCCCACTCACTTCATCCTCTGGCTGCCTCCTACTCACCTTCACTCCTTGGGCTGCCTCCCCCTCACCTTCACTCCTCTGTCTGCCTCAAACTCACCTTCACTCTCGGGCTGCTCCCACTCACCTTCACTCCTCTGTCTTGCCTCCACTCACCTTCACTCCTCTGGCTGCCTCCCACTCACCTTCACTCCTCTGACTACCTCCCACTCACCTTCACTCCTCTGGCTGCCTCGTACTCACCTTCACTCCTTGGGCTGCCTCCCACTCACCTTCACTCCTCGGGCTGCCTCCCACTCACTCCTCTGGCTGCCTCCCACTCACCTTCACTCCTCTGGCTGCCTCCCACTCACCTTCACTCCTTGGGCTGCCTCCCACTCACCTTCACTCCTCGGGCTGCATCCCACTCACCTTCACTCCTCGGGCTGCCTCCCACTCACCTTCACTCCTCTAGCTGCCTCCCACTCACCTTCACTCCTCTGGCTGCCTCCCACTCACCTTCACTCCTCTGTCTGCCTCCCACTCACCTTCACTCCTCGGGCTGCCTCCCACTCACCTTCACTCCTCTGGCTGCCTCCCACTCACCTTCACTCCTCTGGCTGCCTCCCACTCACCTTCACTCCTTGGGCTGCCTCCCACTTACCTTCACTCCTCGGGCTGCCTCCCACTCACCTTCACTCCTCGGGCTGCCTCCCACTCACCTTCACTCCTCGGTCTGCCTCCCACTCACCTTCACTCCTCGGGCTGCCTCCCACTCACCTTCACTCCTCGGGCTGCCTCCCACTCACCTTCACTCCTCTGTCTGCCTCCCACTCACCTTCACTCCTCTGTCTGCCTCTCACTCACCTTCACTCCTCTATCTGCCTCCCACTCACCTTCACTCCTCGGGCTGCCTCTCACTCACCTTCACTCCTCTGGCTGCCTCCCACTCACCTTCACTCCTCTGTCTACCTCCCACTCACCTTCACTCCTCTGGCTGCCTCCCACTCACCTTCACTCCTTGGGCTGCCTCCCACTCACCTTCACTCCTCGGGCTGCCTCCCACTCACTCCTCTGGCTGCCTCCCACTCACCTTCACTCCTCTGGCTGCCTCCCACTCACCTTCACTCCTTGGGCTGCCTCCCACTCACCTTCACTCCTCGGGCTGCCTCCCACTCACCTTCACTCCTCTAGCTGCCTCCCACTCACCTTCATCCTCTGGCGCCTCCAACTTCACCTTCACTCCTCTGTCTGCCTCCCACTCACTTCACTCCTCGGGCTGCCTCCACTCACTTCACTCCTTGGCTCCTCCCCTCACCTTCACTGCCTCTGGCTGCCTACCACTCACCTTTCCTCCTTGGGCTGCCTCCCACTCACCTTCACTCCCCGGGCTTTCCTCCCACCCACCTTCACTCCTCGGGCGCCTCCACTCACCTTCATCCTCGGTCTGCTCACACTCACCTTCACTCCTCGGGCTGCCTCCCACTCACCTTCACTCCTCTGTCTGCCTCCCACTCACCTTCACTCCTCTGTCTGCCTCATCAACTCACCTTTTACTCCTCTGTCTGCCTCCCACTCACCTTCACTCTCGGGCTGCTCTCCACTCACCTTCACTCCTCTGGCTGCCCCCCACTCACCTTCATTCCTCTGCTGCCTCCCATCTCCTTCAACTCCTTGGCTCTCCCCTCACCTTCACTCCTCGGGCTGCCTCCCACTCACCTTCACTCTCGGCTGCTCCCACTACCTTCACTCCTGTCTGCTCCCACTCACCTTCCTCCTCGGTTTTGCCTTTCCTTCCCTTCACTCCTCGGGCTGCTCCACTCACCCTTTACTCCTCCGGCTGCCTCCCTCTCCTTCACTCCTCCGCTGCCTCCCACTCACCTTCACCCCTTGGGCTGCCTCCCACTCACCTTCACTCCTCGGCATGCCTCCCACTCACCTTTCACTCCTCGGGTGCCTCCCACTCACCTTCACTCCTCGGGCTGCCTCCCACTCACCTTCACTCCTCGGGCTGCCTCCCACTCACCTTCACTCCTCGGCTTTCCTCCCACTCACCTTCACTCCTCGGGCTGCTCCCACTCACCTTCACTCTCTGGCTGCCTCCCACTCACCTTCACTCCTGCGGGCTGCCTACCCCCTCACCTTCACTCCTCGGCTGCCTCCACTCAAACTTCACTCCTCGGGCTGCCTTTCCCCCTCACCTTCACTCCTCGGGCTGCCTCCCATCACCTTCACTCCGGCTGCCTCCCACTCACTTCACATTTCTCGGGCTGCCTCCACTTTACCTTCACTCCTCGGGCTGCCTCCCAATCACCTTCACTCCTCTGGCTGCCCCCACTCACCTTCACTCCTTTGGGCTGCCTCCCACTCACCTTCACTCCTTGGGCTGCCTCCCCCTTCACCTTCCACTCCTGGATGCTCCCACTCCCTTCACTCCTCGGGCTGCCTCCACTCACCTTTACTCCTCGCTCTCCCACTCACCTTGCACTCCTCGGGCTGCTCCCACTCACCTTCACTCCGGGCTGCCCCCACTCACCTTCACTCTCGGGTTGCCTCCCACTCACCTTCCTCTCGGGCTGCCTCCCACTCACCTTCACGCCTCGGGCTGCCTCCCACTCACCTTCACTCCTCTGGCTGCCTCCCACTCACCTTCACTCCTTGGGCTGCCTCCCACTCACCTTCACTCCTTGGGCTGCCTCCCACTCACCTTCACTCCTTGGGCTGCCTCCCACTCACCTTCACTCCTCGGGCTGCCTCCCACTCACCTTCACCTCACCTTCTAATGTTTCAGCAACTTAAAAAAAAACATTTCGTAATAATATTTTCTCAGCATTTTTATGTAAATATTATAATATTAATGCATTTTTAAGTATTTTCTCATTAATATCTTCATATTATTTTCATCAAGCAAAAAAACTGATTTTTTTTTTAATTTTTTTTTCCATTTTTTTTTTTTTTTGTATTTTCTTTATTTTTTTCCACTTAAAACTTAAAGTTATAGAATTCACAAAATATTTAAGTCAATTAATTCTTGTTTTAGCATTTTGTTCCCTGTATTGATTGTCATTTATTTTCCAAACTTTGTATTTTCCTGTCTCTCTTTCTCTCTCTCTCTCTCTCTCTCTCTCTCTCTCTCTCTCTCTCTCTCTCTCTCTCTCTCTCTCTCTCTCGTATAACTGACAAAATCCCCAAGGCAATAAAAAAAAAAATCAAAATATGGTTTCTACGGGTTTGGAAATAAAAAAAACTGTCAACTTCGATAACAATGCTCCTAAAATAAGGCAAAATTTCTAACTTATAAAGCAGGAAAGATAATCTTCAAGTTTCTAAGAATCACATCAATCTCAGCGACGACAAACAAAAGTTTAATCTAATCTGAGTAAAATAAAACGTAATCATGTAGAACAGAAGGTCACAATACCGTGACTGGAACAATACACAAATAACCCCGCAAATAGGAGAGAGAGGAGCTTACCACAACGTTTCGGTCCGACTTGAACCATTTACAAAGTCCAAGTGAGACCGAAACGTCGTCGTAAGCTCCTCTCTCCCATGTTCCTGTTACATGTGTTTTGAGAAAAATGTAATTTGTAAGAGGTACCTGACACATTTGCTCCAGCTTATTGTTCTTGCAGCACAGACAAATTTTCTCAGAATATGGGTGGTAATTACCTTAATGGAAGATTGTGAAATGTTACAATATAGATTCACTTCTACCTTTACCGCTAACTGTAACCTTTATCCTGCCTTCTCTCTCTCTCCACAATTCCTTTCCCCATTCACCGCTCCAACTTTATCTGTGATGATTCTTTCCTGTCACTTAATACCATAAACTACGCTCCCTTCGTCTCCCGGGAACTTGAACATTGCTGAGTAACCACGTGTGGGAACAGGGTGAGAGAGACAGGTAGCACACCCCAGAGACTAAGTAACCACGTGTGGCACTGAGGTGAGAAAGGTATCACGCCCCAGAGACTAAGTGACCAAGTGTAGGACCGGGTTGGGACAGGTAGCACGCCTCAGAGACTAAGTAACCACGTGTGGCACCGAGGTGAGATAGGTATCACGCCCCAGAGACTAAGTGACCAAGTGTAGGACCGGGTTGGGACAGGTAGCACGCCTCAGAGACTAAGTAACCACGTGTGGCACCGATGTGAAGCAGGCAGCACGCCCCAGAGACACTCTGACAACCCCAGCTAAATAATTCACCCCCTGCTGGTTGCGGAGATGCACGGGGTAGCCACAGGAGATCATCCCCGTTTACACGGGGATGCTTAGAATGACAGATGTGCTTATCTGGTAAAGGTTATCACCCGCACCTAAAACCTGAATATTTGAAATTCCCGTAGTTCCCCAGATGGAGAGGAAAACAATGTCTAAAGTTGACGATCTGTATAGAAAGAAAATGGAAGACAGTACTGTCGCATAACAATAAATACTACGAAATGCCTCCTATTCAGTAGAAATACATCAACTTTCTTCAACATGTGACATAAATACGTACAATACGAAACCCAACTCCTCCGTTAAAACTTACGAATCGAATTTCTGTACAACTTTCATCCTTACCAAATATCATTGAAATGAGGTTTTGTAGCCTGAAAATGAAAATCCCATTAAGCAGGGAAAGAATTCTCAATTTTAGCTTTGACTGACTACATAAAGAAAGAGACTACTGTAGAGATACTTACCATGGGCGACGGTGGGCGGGGTGATGAGTCCGTGGGCGGCAGCGAGCTGGGGGGTGACTCTGTGAGTATTTGCACACACGCAAAGGACCAGGAAGCAGACCCGTGGTATGCTTCCCCAGACATCCCGCATGTGTACCAGAGCTGGTAACAATCTCATTATGTGACTTGCTATCTTTCTGATGAGGATAAGTATGGCCAGCTCCTAAGTAGGTAGGGCAGGACTGCCCTGCCCCTCGTGTGAAGAACACGTCTGACCTTTCTTAACACATATCCACACCCATGATGGTAATTCTACTCTCTTTATCAATATTTCAGTTTAATCAATGTAAATGTTGCTTTTTTTAATCACAATATACACTAAGGAAAGATCTAAACTTAGTTATAGAGATACTTTTTTGGTCATTGATCAAATGAATCTATAATTTATAAGACGTTTAAATATTTTTTTAAACCATAAGGTTCAAGTCATCATCAGGTTTATACAACATTAAACTATCAAGTTATCAGGTGTTCAGGTCGTTTTTTTAAACAATCAGTGTTCAAGTCAACTTTCAATCAGATTATACAATTATCAGATCTCAATCCATGCTTTATTCAACCTGTCAATTTACATATCAATTGGGTTTCAATCAATCTGGTGCTCAATTAATCAGATTCTCTTGGTTTCCACCGAAATTAACAATAAAACTGAAGCTGCCTTCCTGTAATAACGAAAGAGGAAATTACACTAATTAACCTGGGGACCCTCAGCTCTCCTTCAAGCAATTAGAAAATTAAGGTGGTGGCAGGGTGTAATCACGAGAGGTAATACCAAGTCTTCTGACGGAGATGCCAAGGTTGGTCTCCCTCCCTCCCTCTCTCTCTGGGGTTTAATCTCTCAATCTCTTCGATGGTGCCATCTTGCCTTAACCCCCCCTCCCACGTAACACCAACCACCTCACCTCCCTTTTGACTTCCCACGTCTCCCCCTAATCGTTCCCTATCTCCCCCTCCGTCAACCCTTCCCTTTCACTGCTCGCATCACCATTTAACCCCTTCACTCACTTACCTAACTCACCAAATCTTTTAAAAGTCTTGGGTAGTGAGGCCAGCAGCCTCATCACATTACCCTCACCATCACTACAACACACCATTATCACATCCATCACTATCCTCACCATCACCATCCCCTCACCATCGCTGCACCGAACACTGTGTTGCTGGCTCCTGCTTTATCCTCTTTCATTAAGCGATTAATGTGTCTCAATAATTCACCCTTGTTTTGTTGACCCACAATAGATGACTTTAATTAAAGACTCTGTCCAAATCTAAGATGTAGCTCTTATTTTTTTATATATATTTCCTGATGCATCTTTTTTGCTTTTAACAAGAGAAACACATGAACATACTTTGTAAAAAACACACAAGTTGCGAACTGGAGCAGTTTGCCTCTTCAATATAATAATAATAATAATAATAATAATAATAATAATAATAATAATAATAATAATAATAATAATATATAAAAATAATAATAATAATAATTATTATTATTATTATTATTATTATTATTATTATTATTATTATTATTATTATTATTATTATTATTATTATTATTTATTATTATTTAGAGTTTCTTAAACCACCAGCATCCCGTGTGTAACAACCAGCATCCCGTGTGTAACAACCAGCATCCCGTGTGTAACAACCAGCATCCCGTGTATAACAACCAGCATCCCGTGTGTAAAAACCAGCATCCCGTGTGTAACAACCAGCATCCCGTGTGTAACAACCAGCATCCCGTGTGTAACAACCAGCATCCCGTGTGTAACAACCAGCATCCCGTGTGTAACAACCAGCATCCCGTGGGTAACAACCACCACCATCCCGTGTGTAACAACTACCAGCATCCCGTGTGTAACAACTACCAGCATCCCGTGTGTAACAACTACCACCATCCCGTGTGTAACAACTACCACCATCCCGTGTGTAACAACTACCAGCATCCCGTGTGTAACAACTACCACCATCCCGTGTGTAACAACCACCACCCTCCCGTGTGTAACAACTACCAGCATCCCGTGTGTAACAACTACCAGCATCCCGTGTGTAACAACCACCATCCCGTGTGTAACAACCAGCATCCCGTGTGTAACAACTACCACCATCCCGTGTGTAACAACTACCACCATCCCGTGTGTAACAACCACCACCATCCCGTGTGTAACAACTACCACCATCCCGTGTGTAACAACTACCACCATCCCGTGTGAAACAACTACCAGCATCCCGTGTGTAACAACTACCAGCATCCCGTGTGTAACAACCACCATCCCGTGTGTAACAACCAACATCCCGTGTGTAACAACTACCACCATCCCGTGTGTAACAACTACCAACATCCCGTTTGTAACAACCACCACCATCCCGTGTGTAACAACTACCAGCATCCCGTGTGTAACAACTACTACCATCCCGTGTGTAACAACTACCACCATCCCGTGTGTAACAACTACCACCATCCCGTGTGTAACAACCACCACCATCCCGTATGTAACAACTACCACTATCCCGTGTGTAACAACTACCAGCATCCCGTGTGTAACAACCACCACCATCCCGTATGTAACAACTACCAGCATCCCGTGTGTAACAACTACCACCATCCCGTGTGTAACAACTACCAGCATCCCGTGTGTAACAACTACCACCATCCCGTGTGTAACAACTCCCGGCTCCGTTGAACAACTACCACATCCCGTGTGTAACAACTACCACAATCCCGTTGTAACAACCACCACCCTCCCGTGTGTAAACAACTACCAGCATCCCGTGTGTAAAAAACTCCAGCATCCCGTGTGTAACAACCCACCATCCGTGTGTAAAAACCCATCATCCCGTGTGAAACAACTACCACCATCCGTGTGTAACAACTACCACCTTTCCCGTGTGTAACAAACCACCCCCATCCCGTGTGTAACAACAAACCACCATCCCGTGTGTAACAACTACCACCATCCGTGTGAAACAACTACCAGCATCCCGTGTGTAACAACTACCACATCCCGTGTGTAACAACCACCATCCCGTGGTAACAACCAACATCCCGTGTGTAACAACTACCACCATCCCGTGTGTAACAACTACCAACATCCCGTTGTGAAAACAACCCACCACCATCCCGTGTGTAACAACTACCAGCATCCCGTGTGTAACAACTACTACCATCCCGTGTGTAACAACTACCACCATCCCGTTGTAACAACTACCACCATCCCGTGTGTAACACTCCCAAACATCCTTTTGTAACAACCACCACCTCCCGTGTGTAAAAAACTACCACATCCCGTGTGTAACAACTACCAGCATCCGTGTGTAACAACCACCACCGTGTAACAACCATCATCCCGTGTGTAAAACTACCACCACCCGTGTGTAAAAAACTCCACCATCCCGTGTGTAACAACCACCACCATCCCTGGTGTAACAACTACCCCCAAATCCGTGTGAAAACAACTACCACCCATCCCGTGTGAAACAACTACCAGCATCCCGTGTGAAAACAACTACCACAATCCCGTGTGTAACAACCCCCAAACCATCCCGTGTGTAACACCAATCCCGTGTAACAACACCACATCCCGTGTGTAACAACTACCAACCATCCCGTTTGTAACAACCACCACCACCCCTTTGTGTAACAACTCCCAAAGCATCCCGTGTACAACACTACCACCCGTGTTAACAACCCCACCACCCGTATTAACACAAACCAGCATCCCGTGTGTAACAACTACCACCATCCCTTTGTGTAACAACTACTACCACCCCGTTGTAACAACCACCACCATCCCGTGTGTAACAACTACCACATCCCGTGTGTAACAACAACCAACATCCCGTGTGTAACAACTACCAGCATCCGTGTGTAACAAAAACCCATCCCAATGTGTAAAAACTACCACCATCCCGTGTTGTAAAAACACCAAATACCCGTGTGTAACAACACCACCTCCCGGTGTGTAACAACTACCACCATCACGTGTGTAACAACTACCAACATCCCGTGTGTAACAACTACCCAGCATCCCTTTGGTAACAACTAACACCATCCCGTGTGTAACCAACTACCACAATCCCGTGTGTAAAAACCACCACCCTCCGTTTTTACAACTACCAGCATCCCGTGTGAAAACAACTACCAGCATCCCGGTGTAACAACCACCATCCCCGTGTGTAACCAACCATCATCCCGTGTGTAACAAACTCCCACCATCCCGTGTGTAACAACTACACCATCCCGTGTGTAACAACCACCACCTCCCGTGTACAACTCCCCCAAACCGTGTGTAACAACTCCCACCATCCTGTGTGAAACAACTACCAGCATCCCGGGGTGTAACAACTACCACATCCCGTGTGTAAAAAACCACCATCCCTTTGTGTAAAAACCCAACATCCCGTGTGTAAAAAACACCACCATCCCGTGTGTAACAACCACCACCATCCCGTATGTAACAACTACCACCATCCGTGTGTAACAATTTACCAGCACCCGTTTTGTAAAAACCCACCACCACCCCGTATGTAACAACTACCAGCATCCCGGGGTGTAACAACTACCACCATCCCCGTGTGTAACAACTACCACCATCCCGTATGTAACAACCACCACCATCCCGTGTGTAACAACTACCAGCATCCCGTGTGTAACAACTACCACCATCCCGTGTGTAACAACTACGAGCATCCCGTGTTGTAACAACTCCCACATCCGTGGTAACACTCACCATCCGTGTGTAACAACTACCACCATCCCGTATGTAACAACTACCACCATCCCGTATGTAACAACTACCACCATCCCGTGTGTAAAAACTACCACCATCCCGTGTGTAACAACTACCACCATCCCGTATGTAACAACTACCACCATCCCGTGTGTAACAATACCAGCATCCCGTGTGTAACAACCACCACCTTTCCCGAAATGTAACAACTACAGCATCCCGTGTGTAACAACTACCACCATCCCGTGTGTAACAACTACCACCATCCCGTGTGTAACAACTACCACCATCCCGTGTGTAACAACTACCAGCATCCCGTGTGTAACAACTACCACCATCCCGTGTGTAAACACTACGAGCACCCCGTGTGTAACAACTACCAGCATCCCGTGTGTAACAACTACCACCACCCCGTGTGTAACAACACCCCCATCCCGTGTGTAACAACTACCACCATCCCGTTTGTAACAACTACCACCATCCCGTGTTAACAACCACCACCATCCCGTATGTAACAACTACCACATCCCGTGTGTAACAACTACCAGCATCCCGTGTGTAACAACCACCACCATCCCGTATGAAAACAACTCCCCAGCTTTCCCGTGTGTAACAACTACCACCATCCCGTGTGTAACAACTACACAATCCCGGTGTAACAACCACCCCATCCCGTGTGTAACAACTACCACCATCCCGTGTGTAACAACTCCCAACATCCCGTGTGTAACAACTACCAGCATCCCGTGTGTAACAACTACCACCCATCCCGTGTGTAACAACTACCACATCCCGTGTGAAAACAACCACCACCATACCGTGTGTAACAACACACCTTCCCGTGTGTAACAACTACCACATCCCGTGTGTAACAACAACCAACATCCGTGTGTAACAACTACCCAACCCCGTGTGTAACAACTCCCACATCCCGTGTGTAATAACTCCCCACCATCCCGTGTGTAACAACTACCACATCCGTGTTTTAACAACTCCCACCTTCCCGTGTGTAACAACCCCACCATACCGTGTGTAACAACTCCACCACCCCGTGTGTAAAAACCCACCACCCATACCGTGTGTAACAACTACCACCACCCCGTGGTAACAACTACCACCATCCCGTGTGTAACAATTTACCACCATCCCGTATTAACAACTACCAACATCCCGTGTGTAACAACTACCAGCATCCCGGTGTACAACTCCATTATCCCGTGTGTAAAATACCACATCCCGTGTGTAACAACCCCACCATACCGTGTGTAACAACTACCACCACCCCGTTGTAACAATTTACCACCTCCCGTGTGAACAACTACCACCATCCCGTGTGTAACAACTACCACCACCCCGTTGAAACAACTACCACCATCCCGTGTGTAACAACTGCCACCATCCCGTGTGTAATAACTCCCAAACCATCCCGTATGTAACAACTACCACCATCCCGTGTGTAACAACTACCCCATCCCGTATGTAACAACTACCTCCATCCCGTGTGTAACAACTACCTCCATCCCGTATATAACGACCAGCATCCCGTGTGTAAAAAACTACCAGCATCCCGTGTGTAACAACTACCCCCATCCCGTGTGTAACAACTACCACCATCCCGTGTGTAAAAACCCACCCCCATCCCGTATGTAACAACTACCACCATCCCTTTGTGAACAACTACCGCATCCCGTGTGTAACAAACCACCACCATCCCGTTTAAACAACACCAGCACCCCGTTGTAACAACTACCACCATCTCGTGTGTAAACAACTACCACCATCCCTTTGTGTAAAAACCCACCAAACCATCCCGTGTGTAACAACTACCAGCATCCCGTGTGTAACAACACCCCATCCCGTGTGAAACCACTACCAGCATCCGGTGTAACACTACCAGCATCTCGTGTGTAACAACTACCGCATCCCGTGTGTAACAACTACCAGCATCTCGTGTGTAACAACTCCCAAAACATCCCGTGTGTAACAACTACCACCATCCCGTGTGTAACAATACCACCATCCCGTGTGTAAACAACTACCACCATCCCGTGTGTAAACAACCACCACCCATCCCGTATGTATCAACTACCACCATCCCGTGTGTTAAAAACTACCAGAAACCCCGTGTGTAACAACCACCACCATCCCGTATGTAACAACTACCAGCATCCCGTGTGTAAAAAACTACCACCATCCCGTGTGTAACAACTATTTACCATCCCGTGTGTAACAACCACCACCACCCTGTGTAACAACTACCACATCCGTGTGTAACAACTACCAACATCCCGTGCGTAACAACTACCAGCATCTCGTGTGTAACAACTACCAGCATCCCGTGTGTAACAACTACCACCATCCCGTGTGTAACAACTACCTCCATCCCGTTTGAAACAACTACCAGCATCCCGTGTGTAACAACTACCAGCATCCCGTGTGTAACAACCACCACCATCCCGTATGTAACAACTACCAGCATCCCGTGTGTAACAACTACCACCATCCCGTGTGTAACAACTACTACCATCCCGTGTGTAACAACCACCACCATCCCCTGTGTAACAACTACCACTATCCCGTGTGTAACAACTACCAACATCCCGTGTGTAACAACTACCAGCATCTCGTGTGTAACAAC
Source organism: Cherax quadricarinatus (assembly GCF_026875155.1). Taxonomy (NCBI): domain Eukaryota; kingdom Metazoa; phylum Arthropoda; class Malacostraca; order Decapoda; family Parastacidae; genus Cherax; species Cherax quadricarinatus. Next base: position 11,123,892 of record NC_069445.1, read on the forward strand.
TACCAGCCTCCCGTGTGTAACAACTGCCACCATCCCGTGTGTAACAACTACCTCCATCCCGTTTGAAACAACTACCAGCATCCCGTGTGTAACAACTACCACCTTCCCGTGTGTAACAACTACCACCATCCCGTATGTAACAACTACCACCATCCCGTATGTAACAACTCCACCATCCCTGTTTTACAACCCTCCTCCGTGTGAAAACAACTCCCACCATCCGTAGTAACAACTACCCCCATCCCGTGTGTAACAACAAACCCACCTCCCGTGTGTAACAACTACCACATCCCGTGTGTAAAACTACCACCATCCCGTATGTAACAACTACCACTATCCCGTGTGTAACAACTACCACCATCCCGTGTGTAACAACTACCACCATCCCGTGTGTAACAACTACCACCATCCCGTATGTAACAATACCAACCTGTGTGAACAACTACCCCATCCCGTGTGTAACAACTACCACCATCCCGTATGTAACAACTACCACCATCCCGTGTGTAACAACTACCACCTTCCCGTGTGTAACAACTACCACCATCCCGTATGTAACAAACCACCATCCTATGTAACAACTACCACCATCCCGTGTGTAACAACATACCACCATCCCGTATGTAACAACTACCACCATCCCGTATGTAACAACTACCACCATCCCGTATGAAAACAACTCCCACCATCCGTATGTAACAACTACCACCATCCCGTGTGTAACAACTACCACCATCCCGTTGTAAACAACTCCCCACCATCCCGGTGTAACAACTACCACCATCCCGTTGTAACAATACCACCACCATCCGTGTGTAAAAAACTACCACCATCCGTGTGTAACAATACCACCATCCCGTTGTAACAACTACCACCAATCCCGTGTGTAACAACTACCCACCATCCCGTATGTAACAACTACCACCTCCCGTGTGAAAACAACTACCACCATCCCGTGTGTAACAACTACAGCATCCGTGTGTAACAACTACCACCATCCCGTATGTAACAACTACCAGCATCCCGTGTGTAACAACTACCCCCCATCCCGTTTTGTAAAACTACCACCATCCCGTGTTTTAACAACTTACCACCATCCCGTATGTAACAAACAAACCACCATCCCGTGTGTAACAATTTACCACCATCCGTTGTAACAACTACCACCATCCCGTGTGTAACAACTACCACCATCCCTTTATGTAACAACTACCATCCATCCCGTATGTAACAACTCCACCATCCCGTATGTAACAACTACCACCATCCCGTATGTAACAAACTACCACCATCCCGTGTGTAAAAACTACCACCATCCCGTGTGTAAACACCACCATCCCGTGTGAAAACAACTACCAGCATCCCGTGTGTAACAACTACCACCATCCCGTATGTAAAAACCCACCATCCCGTGTTAACAACTACCACCATCCGTGTGTAACAACTACCACCATCCCGTGTGTAACAACTACCACCATCCCGTTGTAACAACTACCACCATCCCGTGTGTAACAATTTACCACCATCCGTGTGTAACAACTACCACCATCCCGTGTGTAACAACTACCACCATCCCGTATGTAACAACTACCACCATCCCGTATGTAACAACTACCACCATCCCGTATGTAACAACTACCACCATCCCGTATGTAACAACTACCACCATCCCGTGTGTAAACTACCACCAATCCCGTGTGTAACAACTACCACCATCCCGTATGTAACAACTACCACCATCCCGTGTGTAACAAGTCCCCAACATCCCGTGTGTAACAACTACCCATCCCGTATGTAACAACTACCACCATCCCGTGTGTAACAATACCACCATCCCGTATGTAACAACTACCACCATCCCGTATGTAACAACTACCACCATCCCGTTGTAACAACTACCACCATCCCGTATGAAACAACTACCACAATCCCGTGTGTAAAACTACCACCATCCCGTGTGTAACAACACCATCATCCCGTGTGTAACAACTCCCACCATCCCGTATGTAACAACTACCCACCACCGTATGTAACAACTACCACCTCCCGTATGTAACAACTACCACCATCCCGTATGTAACAACTACCACCATCCCGTATGTAACAACTACCACCTCCCGTAGTGAAAAACTACCACCATCCCGTGTGTAAAAACTACCACCATCCCGTGTGTAACAACTACCACCATCCCGTATGTAACAACTACCACCATCCCGTGTGTAACAACTAGCACCATCCCGTGTGTAACAACTATCACCTCCCGTGTGTAACAACTACCACCATCCCGTATGTAACAACTACCACCATCCGTATGTAACAACATACCAAAATCCCGTATGTAACAACTACCACCTCCCGTGTGTAACAACTACCACCATCCCGTATGTAACAACTACCCCCATCCCGATATGTAACAACTACACCATCCCGTGTGTAACAACTACCACCATCCCGTATGTAACAAACTACCACCATCCCGTGTGAACAACCCACCATCCCGTAGTAAAACTCCCACCATCCCGAGTAACAACTACCACCACCCCGTATGAACAACCCACCATCCCGTGTAACACTACCACCACCCCCGTGTGTAACAACTACCACCATCCCGTGTAACAACACCACCTCCCTATGTAACAACTCCCACCATCCCTTTTGTAACAACTACCACCACCGTTGAACAACTACCACCATCCCGTATGTAACAACTACCACCATCCCGTGTGTAACAACTACCACCATCCCGTATGTAACAACTACCACCATCCCGTATGTAACAACTACCACCATCCCGTATGTAACAACTACCACCATCCCGTGTGTAAAAATATTCCTCTATTTCATATGCATCATTGATTTTAGTTGCCTCATAAACAAGAATTTCTTATTGTCCTCAGACTGCAACATATATATATATATATATATATATATATATATAAGCTACAACACTGAGCCACGAAGCTTACAATAGGAAGACTTTACTAACAACACTTGTTGCATCATGTGCTAATGTAATCACTGTCATAAACTCTTATGGACTTTTAACGCCTGAAACAGAAATGCTGAAATTCGACCGTGTTAGAGCCCCTGCTCTGAGCAATCACAGAATTAGCTTCAATACGATGTATTCAGGGGATCCGGGTAGCCGGACTTGAGTTCTGGAGGGGGTGAGTACAGAGGAAATGCAAGACAACGACTGAATGAATGCTGGTGAATGTGTTTCGTCTCTTTATTTTTTTGGTACACTCTTCCTCGGGGGCAGACTGCCATTGTGCTATGAAAAATGATTAGACAATAGGGATCCAGTAACCAGGATAAGATGAGCACTAAGCCTTCCTTTCACAGCAGTTCCATCTTGTTGTTGGTCCCCTAAACACGAATTATTATTGCAGTCAGACGTCTCTTTGCATACATCTCATTTATCTCGCTATCCCATTCCGATAAAGGCTAATTCTCCCACTGCCGAGTCATTACATAAAGCAATATTAACAACATTATTGTCCTGGATGAGACAATTCTCGGAGGTAATTTGTCCCTACGTCTCGCAGTATCTTGTTCTTGAAGACGGTCACACAGATAGGCAGGAGCAGACATCTGGTAGTGTCTCTGTGGATGAGGGCTCTATTAAGGCACCCTGTAGGAGAGCAACGTAACTTATCGTGAACTGAAGCTGAGGCAGCAAGCTAACGAGACGCGAAAAGCAAAGTAAAACTATGCTTCAGAGCTTTATCAAAACTTTACTTCAGAGCTTTATCAAAACTTTACTTCAGAGCTTTATCAAAACTTCTCTCAGTACTGAGCGGTGCGGTGGCTTTGCATATAAAGGCTGACTCTGCATTAAGTGGCTTAATGCATGTAGCTGGGTTTTTTTCTCGTTAATAACTTTTGTGTTTTATGATTTTTGGATACCAGCAAATGTACACCAGAGACGTTCTTCCAGCTTCACAAAATACTTGCAGAAGAACTTTGAGCACCACAAACGCTTATAAGAGCGCTTATACGAACACTAACACAATTCCAGAAGTACCTCAAGCAACACACTTCCAGAATCACTTCCAGTAACCCTCACAGAATCACTTCCAGCAACACTCACAGAAGCACTTCTAGCAAGACACTTCCAGTAAGACACGCTCACAGAATCACTTCCAGCAACACGCTCATAAAACTATGGATCCTACAATTCTTGTGTGTACTTGGGAAAGAGATTTATGTCCATCAAACATTTCCCATGAGCAGTAGCTAGAGTCAGTGTGATTGATCTGTGTTACCTCATAGTGATTTGTGTGTTGCTCCTAGTTAATTATGCTGTCAGCAATAGCAGTGTGCGTTAATTATGCTATCTGCTAGACACTGCTCACATATATATATATATATATATATATATAATATAATATATATATATTTTATATATATATATAAATATATATATATAATATTATATATATATATAAATATATATATATATATATATATATAAAATATATTATAATATATATATATATATATATAATATATATAAATATTTTATATATAATAATAATATATATATATATATATATGTTTATATATAATATATATGGTGGAAGGATTTTTGTTAAAGCTTTTTTTAAGAACTGTTTAGGAACTACTGAAGAAAAAGAGAAAAAGATGATGTGTATTACATCAGTCTTGTAGCATATTTAAGACATTTTTACAAATGCAAATTGTTCGTGCCAGCACCGAAAAAATGTAATTCATTTATTAAATAGATAGCTGGTACCAACTTGCTAGTTATACTGATACATACACCGAGTGTGTATGTCGAGTGGTTTGTCTCGTTGTGTATATACCCTGAGAATTTACTTTAATTCTGGTGGTGAACAGGTTACATGCAGCCTTAGCGACCTTCGTATAGTCGATAGGCTTTAAACTCCCTTTAAGTACCCAACCATTTCGCGTAATTCATTGTCAAATAAAGGCGTCAATGTCCTTTCTGCCCTTGAAAAATAATTATGTATGCACTTAAAGCACTTCAGTTACCACACACTCAACAAACTTTTTGATAGTATCACAGACGTTAACGAAAGCAGATCACCAGTTACAATCGCTATTATAGCGACTTTCGGTAGAATGTTTTACGACAGTGGAATGTAAGCACAATACTTCTGTGTTAAATACACTGACACGGGAAAACCACCGGTCTTGTCCCCCTCCCCCGGTATAGATAGCATGCAGGAAGCCAGTGTTCGCGCCACGGACCACCGTCACACACGTCCTTACATCTCGCACTCCGGGGGGAAACTGGAAGCTCTCAACGATTCCAGCTGTCCTGTACCTCCCTCCCTCCATTCTTCCCTTCCTCCCTCCCTTTCTCCCTCCCTTCTTTCCCCCTCTATATGCCCCCCATCCCCCCATACCCACAGCTGCCACCGCAAATGCCTTTATTCTCCCTGTTTTATTCTGTGACAGGATCTCAGTCAGAACGACTTCTGCAGCAGCAGCTGTGACTGCACTTCTCTGACACCACCTACGCTCCTTTTTCTATGCTGGTGTCAGCCTTCGTGAAAGTACATATACACTCGCGGATTATTTATAAGAGGCCTCGTCCATCAGTGTACTGGTTCATGAATGAGGATTTGTCTGGTGTGCTCTCATAGTGCTCGCTCTGTCTTCAGTTGGGTGGTCATGGCGAACTACTGCTCTTAACATAGACGGAGCAAACGTTATAGAATAAGCTTTCATTGAGACAATGTTATGAGACAATGTAGAGCTTCATCAAGTCATAACTTAATAAGACTCTTCATATGTCGAAACACTGTTCCAGTGAAACATTGCTTTGCGACCTTTCTTCTCTTCATTACATTGTGTACACAAATTAGATCGATCATGCTATAACCCTCACTCTGAACAAGTCATAAGGGTTGAAACTGCTTTCTTCATATATTTTTTTTATGAACGATTGGGTTGTGGTAGGCGCAACTTGGAACTCCACACTGTATTAAGTCCCCTTTGTTACTCTGTTGTCCCGCTAACATAATTCATCTAATACTGCTCTGTGTAACTGTGGGCTGGAATTTAGTTTTTCCCCATATACAACAATCTGTTACACTGCGCTGCGGGGAGGCTCAAACGAGTGCGCTGTGTGTGTGTGTGTGTGTGTGTGTGTGTGTGTGTGTGTGTGTGTTGTGTGTGTGTGTGTGTGTGTTTAATTGCAAATTTATAATTACCTTTATGTTGCTGCAGGATCAGTGTTATGCTTGTTGTTTTCCGTCTTTAATATTTTATCATGCGTTTTTCTATAATTTCCATTGGTTGTGGTATTTACAACTTGACACTTTAATACATTCCATCTCAGAAATAAAAAGTTCTGTTGTCTGTTCCTCTCCACTTTTTTCTCCATTTACAAACTGTGGACTCTTGCTTTCCCTGTGTGTGTACTTAATTATATCTGGTTACTGGTCGCTTTTGGATTCGATAGTCTATTGTACCTCTTCTTAAAGCTATGTATGGGCACTGCCTCTAACACTCCACTGTCCAGGCCATTCCACCTTTTGACTACTCTAAGGCTGAAGAAATGTTTCCTAACATCCCTCTGACTCATCTATGTTTACAACTTCCAGCTATGCCCTTGTGTTTCTGCTTACCGTCTTCCGAATAATTTATCCCTCCTAACATACCAATACCTCTCAGTATTTCGTACGTTATCAAATCACCTCTAGTTTATTTGTCCTCCAATCTTATAAGGTTTATTCCCTTTAATCTCTTTTCAAAAGTCTTAATACTTAGCTCTGGAACAAATCTCATTGCAAGAATCTTCACTTTCTTTAGTTTCTCGACATGCTTGATCAATTTTGACTTCCATGTTGGTGTTGCATACTGCAACATGACCCTGACTGTTTAGGTTCCTGAAAGCTATTTAAGATTTGCCAGACGTGCGTTTGATGTGCACCTCAGGTGATATACTAAGTACCGTGGTCATACCCGAGGTCATCCCGAGGACCTTCTCCTTGTGTGAGGTTAGTAGCCTCTGACCCCACACTAGTATTCCGTTTTTCGATCTCTTTTGCCTGTCCCTAATTCTCAGAACTTTGCATTTGCTGAGGTTATATTCTAATAACCACTTTTCAGACCACACCTGCGGCCTGTATGTGTGTGTGTGTGTGTGTAATGAAGTTTAAAAATAGGTAAAACTTGTCGGTATTACCTTAATTAACAACCAAATTAGCTGGCATGCAATAAAATTATTTCTTTGATCCTGCTTTGCTTCAATAAAACCCCTCAATTCCACTTCATTAGTCTGGTTTGTTTGCTCTTGACAAAACTTGATGAGCTTAGCCAGGCTCTACATAGCAGAGGTCAGAATATGTTAAACGAGGTTAGATGGAGTGCTTCAAGTGTGTGTGTGTGTGTGTGTGTGTGTGTGTGTGTGTGTGTGTGTGTGTGTGTGTGTGTTTGTGTGTGAAGTAAGCACTCTACGGTCCTCATATACATGTCAAGTCAAACATTAAGAACTTAAATATTTTGTTCAGCTTTTCACTCTACTGAAATGTTGGCTGTTCCCAATGTACACAATGTACACAATGTACACAATCTTTACCATGGTAATAAAGTGGGTGCAGGATTTTCCTTAATTGTCCTGTTAAGGTAAGAGATTGATTGTCTCTTTTTAAACTACACTACTTGCAACACTGATCTCGTGCAAGGACTCACATGACCGTGACACATGCTCATAGAGCATCTAGAATCAATTAAAGTGTTGATGCAGAGATACAGAAGCAAGATGCCACCAGCCCCTCTGGAGGGCTGAGTCCCTCAGAGAGCTGAAAGGGCTGAAAGGGGCTGAAGGGGGCTGATACCCCCCTCCTGGAGAAATTTCTCCACAGGCCTCGCCTTTCCCTGATAAACGACCTAGTCTCGTATTTCCAACATAAACGACGTGGTCTCGCATTTCCATCACAAACAAGGTGGCCTCGTACACTCGCATCCAACAATCAGGTCTCGTAGCCTTCCCTAATAAACCCTCTTTCATGCAATTCCTCTCCGTATAATTTTAAAACAAATGCACTCAAAAAATTCTACTAATTATGCATAACTTTTGACGAAATAATAATAATAATTAATACCCCGCCCCTCTTTGCTCTTCATAATTTTCCATTATCCTTTTATGGTGCAATTTTGCTCACTTGCTGCTACCATGTAAAGTTATTTACATAATTAAATCCCCTAAATTTATGGTTATTTCCCTTCATCATAATACTCTATTGCTCTCCTATATTATAAAGCATAATATATATATATATATATATATATATATATATATATAAATATATATATATAATATATATATATTATATATATATATATAATATATATATATATATATATATAATACCTGGAGAGAGTTCCGGGGGTCAACGCCCCCGCGGACCCGGTCTGTGACCAGGCCTCATGGTGAATCAGCGCCTGATGAACCAGGCTGTTACTGCTGGCCGCACGTAATCCAACGTACGAACCACAACCCGCCTGATCAGGTACTTAACTCACTCTATCATCAGGCACTTCTCAAAATCAAAGAAAATAAACAATGGGAACCAGATTTAAACATATTCTGAATATCAATTAACATGATAGAAAATATATAATAGCAAGGAATAAATATGAAATCAATAATTCTAGACACAAAGTAATACCCAGGGAAGACATGTTTAGTGGTGGAGGCTCGATTCTCCGTCTGACAATCGCGAGACCCGTCCCTGCCGGTGTGGCTGCGAATAATTCAGAGCCTTCGACTTTATTCACTAACTATTGCATGAAAGCTTTACTTTTAATAAGCTTTCCCTGTTGAACCAGCTTAGTTGGTGCATCAGGTCACACCGTGGTGTTCAGGGAGGTGTTCTGAGCGCATGCTCGGAAAGAGTACAGGGAATGCAAAGAGAATTGAGAGTAGTACACAAAGAGTGAGGCAAGTACAAAATTAACGGGAGAAAATAAACCCTAGAGATAGTACCGAAAGCACTGAGAGTACAGAGAGTACAAAGAATATTAAGAGTACAGAAAGCACAGCAAATGAAATATGAATTTCGCCACTGCAGCAAAAACATTCAATATCGATACTAAAACATACAATATTAGCAATAAAACACACACAGCATCATTAATAAAACACAGTATCGTCATAAAACACAATACCACAATAAAACACACTGTTAGCAATAAAATATATAGTATGAATAATGACAAGGGCAGGTTAAAGAAAAGGAGACGAGTACATAAGGAAAACAGACGAGTACATAAGGAAAACAAACGAGTATATAAGAAAATCAGACGAGTACATAACAAAAACAAGCGAATGCATAAAAAATAGACGAGTACATAAGAAAAACAGAAGACTACATAAGAAAAACAGATGAGTACATAAGAAAAATACACGAGTACATAACAAAAATAAACGAATGCATAAAAAATAGACGAGTACATAAGAAAAACAGAAAACTGCATAAGAAAAACGGACGAGTACGTAAGAGAAACAGACGAGTACAAAACAAAATATTCTTTCATATTAAGGTGCGTCATTTTGTTGCAGTGTTGACAGAGGGAACTACAAAGTTTCATGAAATGCAAATTACTTTGTCATAATAAGTGCAGAATCATGTCTGACATTCGTTAATAT
>NC_069445.1:11138540-11151040 GCF_026875155.1 Cherax quadricarinatus
GATAATGGCATTGTCTTTATCCAGCTAAGGACGATTTAAATCACCGTTGACTAATGAATGAAGGCATTTCCTAGTGAAATCTGGAGATACATCCCCGCAGATTTACAAGCATGGACAGTACACTCGAGTTGAGAACAAATAAATGTATTGATAACTAAATCTGTCTATCTATCTATATATATATAATGATAAATGCAGTCATAAGATAATCTATATTGACGACGTTTCTCCGAAACTGAAAGTTGGCTTACAGCCTGAGCGAAACATCAAAAAAGAGGAATACTATATAACTTCGACTTTTTCCTCTTTACCATCGTATCGGTATCTCATATCAGTACCGAATCTTCAGAACTGAGTGTGAGATTACCATAACTTAGCACAGAATTCAATTTTCACTCAACTAAATTTACAAGCTAAGAACAGTTATTCTATATTAGTTAATTGAAAGCCCAACCACCAGTAAGGTAAACAATAAAACCTCCAGGAATGTATACCACAACAGTTGGGGTAACACCAGGTGTACCTATTTACTGGTAGGTGAACTGGAGCATCGGATGTAAGGAGACAATGGCTTTAGTCATGACTCCCAAATTTCAACATGGGTTTTTTGGTTTTGAGCCGAAGACAATGCCAGTGAACTATGAACTGTCAAGATTGCTTCTTTCATGGTACTGAGAAATTCTCATTTCACGGCAGGAAGTATTTGCACGCTAGACGTATGTTTGTGTATGCTTCAGTATGTCTCACTGAACAAGCCGTATAGCTCCTGAGCAAGGTAAATACACACACACACACACACACACACACACACACACACACACACACACTGGTGATTCGTTATTTAATCATGCTGAAAACCGCTGTATATTCGTTGCATGTATTCTGTAGTATTTGTTGCATATATGCTCCTCCATCTCCTGCATATATAACGCTTCATCTGAACATAATATAATGCGCCATCTGATTCACTGAATTATTTATAATCTATTTTCATCATTTATTTTTAATTTTCAAGACACTCTTTTCCCATAATCTCGGTTCTCTTGACTATAGCTACTATTTTTCTCTAAAAACTGAAATTTCAAATACAGCCAGCAACTTTTCCCGTGGTCCCTGTCTTCCTGATTACAGCCAGTAAGTTTTCCCGTGATCCCTGTCTTCCTGACTACAGCCAGCAACTTTTCCCTTGATCGCTGTCTTCCCGACTACAGCCAGTAAGTTTTCCCGTGGTCCCTGTCTTCCTGACTACAGCCAGTAAGTTTTCCCGTGGTCCTCTCCTGCTACAGCAGTAAGTTTCTGTCCCTGTCTTCCACTTACGCATAGTTGTTCCTGTCCATTTTCTGACATACAGCAGCAACTTTCCTGATCGTGTCTCGACTACAGCATAATTTTCCCGTGTCCCTGTCTTCCTCTACAGCCAAAACTTTTAAACGTGTCCTGTACTGCACTTTTCCTGTATTCCTATTTTGTTCCTTACAAATTTCATTACAATGAACACACTATGTAAGGCGTAGCTAACTTCCCCCCCCAAAAATGCCAGTTCTTATTCTCCTAACTTATTCCACAATCGCTTTAAGCGCTTGCTTTGCAATTTTTTTCGATAATTCCACGATCTTTACTCTGTGTTCCTCTTTTTTCTAATCGCTTTTCTTACAACCGGGAGGTTACTCAAGAAACTGAAGGTATAATCCTAGTTGAGAATAATTAGGCAGCGTGACTGTCTCGCGATTAACGTAAGGAGGATCAGGTATGCGACTTTTGATGGTACTGTAGCGACACTTTCAGTGTGGAGGGGGGAGGGGAACTTGGTCAACATTAGCTTGACTTCTTTTGCAGCTTTTGTTACCATTCAGTTGTTGCATCAACCATCTTTTCCATTGGTTGACAAACATGCATGAAGCAACTTAAGGTTTCATTACAACGATGCTTCGCTCGTGAGCTTTACCAAATTATCAGCTTTATCATCTTCAAGCTTTGCTTGGGCGAAAAGCATCGAGATGATAAATTCTGGAACATGCTTTGTTATCTATTTGTCGAGTTGTTGCTTAAATATCCACTCTACTGCCATTCATATTATTTCTGGTTCGCTTCTTTCAGTGAATCTTGTTTTTCGTCAAAGCAGTAACTGTTGTGAGTATGTGATGTTCAGACAGTGTTTTATGGATGCCATGAAATACTGTGAGCAGATTTAACAACGAATCAATAAACGCTCTTACCGCAACCACCGCACTTATTTTGTAACACAAGCACTGAATAAAGTGTAACGAACACTTTTTAGTGCTTAATATAACTGACATGGCTACTGAAACACAGGAGGATGATGGATCTTTGCATTTCGACCCCCTTCTGGGGTCTTCATCAGAGGATCCTAGAACTTCATGGCATCTATAAATGTACTGTTTTTATTCTGTCTGCTAAATCATACATATTGTGGTGAACAGTACTTCTTTAGACGTACTCTCTGATAGCCCATAGTTCTGAGTAAATTTGTAATAGACATCTGATAGACAATAATGTTCAATACTACTGCTTTCTTTAGCACAAACATTTTTAGATGGAATTACGAGGCGAGTCTCATAAGGTGTTATTTTGGATTTTATTAAATCAAGAATGTCTTCTGGCTTTGTTTGGTCTGGTAAAAAATCTTAGTAACATCTTCTATCTTCCGTTTTTTCTTTCCTGGTTTTAGTTATCTCCGTATTAATGACTTTTCTGCAGTGCTGCAGATGCACAAACACTCAGATCACTTCCAGTGTTACATCTTGATCAAGAATTAAAATTTGCCCGGTATCAAATCTTGCCCTGAGTCAGAGCTTCCCGTGTTATATCTTGCTTATGTGTTAGATCTTCCACTCTGTTATATCTTACCCTGTGTTTGGTCTTGTAGGTGTTAGTGCTTGTCCTGTGGAGAGGTCAACAACATGAGACGCGCTCCAGGCAGGTCCTGAGGCCTGGCCTCACGCACGTCTCGAGGATTACATCAACTTTATTGAAGAACTAAGGGAATTCTGCATGCTCGTAGTTCTAACATTCTTACTCTTCCTCCTTCACACGAGTTATTCTTGGTTACTAAAGAATATACTTGAAACAAAGACTTCAGATAAACAAAGAAAATACGATACAACCCCAATTCAAGATGAAAAGAAAAAATCTACAGCTAAAATCGATGTATTTTTTAGTTGCGGTTGAGATGCTACTCGGATTTAATGGTTATCAACTAAACGAAGGTCATGTAACTTGTTCACCACCAGTCAAGGATACGCTAATCTCTACAACAGGAATTACAGCGAACTGTCTGCAAATACTTAGAGACATATATCTATCAGAATGTATGGCCATTTTAAGCACTGAATAGCGAAAAAATAACACTGCATGTATATTCAAATAAGGGGATGTTTATGCAAAAAAAGGGATGTATATACAAAAAAGGGGTGTATATACAAAGAGGAGATGTAAGTAAAAAAGTGGGTGTATATATACAAAGTGGGATGTATATACAAATAATGTGTGTATATATAAAAATGGGATGTTTGTACAAAAAAAGGGATGTTGATAAATTAGACACATGTGCAACTCTTGGGTATCTTTATTGAGGAAACGTTTCGCCACACAGTGGCTTCATCAGTCCATACCAAAGGAGAATCTTGAAGAACAGGAGGAGAATGAGGTAATCAGTCCCTCAACCTTGAGTCGATGTGGTCAGTCCATCAATCTTGAATAGAATACGGCATACGTGTGGAGAAGGAGCTTATAAACCGTAGGCAGGAGAGGTGCAACAGTCGTAGGTGGTGTCACATTTGTTCACATTTGGGCACGACCTACTTCCACATTGAACAAATGTGACACCACCTACGACTGTTGCACCTCTCCTGCCAACGGTTTATAAGCTCCTTCTCCGCACGTATGCCGTATTCTATTCAAGATTGATGGACTGCCCACATCGACTCGAGGTTGAGGGACTGATTACCTCATTCTCCTCCTGTTCTTCAAGATTCTCCTTTGTATGGACTGATGAAGCCACTGTGTGGTGGAACGTTTCCTCAATAAAGATACCCAAGAGTTGCACATGTGTCTAATTTATCAACATGTCGGTTCTCTGAACCATTCATCTACAAAAAAAGGGATGTATATACAAGGAGACGATTTTTATATCTTAATGTGCATGCACTTGGAGATAATGTTGATTTTCTTGTGGAAAATTTGAAGTGTGGTTAAGTGGTGCTTTAGAGGTGACATGCAGCCTTAATGACCCTCGTGTAGTCGATAAACTTGAAACCCCAAACAAGAACGATCAGCTAATCTGCAGCAACACTATAGGTGTGAGAGAGACACTCACAACGACTCGCCAATCAGTACGTCTTATATCACATTTACGTCATGGTCGACAACCAATCAGGCTACCTTATTTCGTTCTGACGTCCGGGCAGGGAGCCAATCAGAACAAGTTAATGTAGTTTAATGTTAAGGCAGAAAGAGAAGATGCCACCATTCAACAGCCTCTGGTACAAAGTTTTTCGTCCTGACAACTGAATCTTTCTGCTCTGATCCTGATTTCCTTTCTTTCTCCAGGCGCTATATAACCCCCTTAGTATTTAGCCCCTCTCGACGACGATGATGATGATGATAATAATAATAATAATAATAATAATAATAATAATAATAATAATAATAATAATAATAAATGAATAATAATAATAATAAATAATAAAAACAATAATTATAATGATAGAAATAATAATAATAATAATAATAATAATAATAATAATAATAATAATAATAATAATAATAATAATAATAATAATAATAATAATAATATTAGTAGGTAGTAGGTTGGTAGACAGCAACCACCTAGGGAAGTACTACCGTCCTGCCAGATGACTGTGAAACAAAAACCTGTAACTGTTTTGCATGATGGTAGGTTTGCTGGTTTCTTTTTCTGCCCTCATAAACACGCTAGATAACAGGGATATCTTGCTACTCCTACTTACACTTTGGTCACACTTCACAGACACGCACATGCATATATATATATACATACATCTAGGTTTTTCTCCTTTTTTCTAAATAGCTCTTGTTCTTTTTTATTTCTTCTATTGTCCATGGGGAAGGGGAAAAAAGAATCTTTCCTCCGTAAGCCATGCGTGTCGTATGAGGCGACTAAAATGCCGGAGCAAGGGGCTAGTAACCCCTTCTCCTGTATACATTTACTAAAAAAGAAAAAGAAGAAAAACTTTATAAAACTGGGATGCTTAAATGTGCGTGGATGTAGTGCGGATGACAAGAAACAGATGATTGCTGATGTATGAATGAAAAGAAGTTGGATGTCCTGGCTCTAAGCGAAACAAAGCTGAAGGGGGTAGGAGAGTTTCAGTGGGGGGAAATAAATGGATTAAATCTGGAGTATCTGAGAGAGTTACAGCAAAGGAAGGGGTAGCAGTAATGTTAAATGATCAGTTATGGAAGGAGAAAAGAGATTATGAATGTGTAAATTCAAGAATTATGTGGATTAAAGTAAAGGTTGGATGCGAGAAGTGGGTCATAATAAGCGTGTATGCACCTGGAGAAGAGAGGAATGCAGAGGAGAGAGAGAGATTTTGGGAGATGTTAAGTGAATGTATAGGAGCCTTTGAACCAAGTGAGAGAGTAATTGTGGTAGGGGGCCTGAATGCTAAAGTAGGAGAAACTTTTAGAGAGGGTGTGGTAGGTAAGTTTGGGGGGCCAGGTGTAAATGATAATGGGAGCCCTTTGATTGAACTTTGTATAGAAAGGGGTTTAGTTATAAGGGAATACATATTTTAAGAAAAAGAGGATAAATAAGTATACAAGATATGATGTAGGGCGAAATGACAGTAGTTTGTTGGATTATGTATTGGTAGATAAAAGACTGTTGAGTAGACTTCAGGATGTACATGTTTTATAGAGGGGCCACAGATATATCAGATCACTTTCTAGTTGTAGCTACACTGAGAGTAAAAGGTAGATGGGATACAAGGAGAATAGAAGCATCAGGGAAGAGAGAGGTGAAGGTTTATAAACTAAAAGAGGAGGCATTAGGGTAAGATATAAACAGCTATTGGAGGATAGATGGGCTAATGAGAGCATAGGCAATGGGGTCGAAGAGGTATGGGTAGGTTTAAAAATGTAGTGTTTAGAGTGTTCAGCAGAAGTTTTGTGGTTACAGGAAAGTGGTGCAGGAGGAAGAGGAGCGATTGGTGGAATGATGATGTAAAGAGAGTAGTAAGGAGAAAAAGTTAGCATATGAGAAGTTTTTACAAAGTAGAAGTGATGCAAGGAATGAAGAGTATATGGAGAAAAAGAGAGAGGTTAAGAGAGTGGTGAAGCAATGTAAAAAGAGAGCAAATGAGAGAGTGGGTGAGATGTTATCAACAAATTTTGTTGAAAATAAGAAAAAGTTTTGGAGTGAGATTAACAAGTTAAGAAAGCCTAGAGAACAAATGGATTTGTCAGTTAAAAATAGGAGAGGAGAGTTATAAATGGAGAGTTAGAGGTATTTGGGAAGATGGAGGGAATATTTGAGGAACTGTTAAATGTTGATGAAGATAGGGAAGCTGTGATTTCGTGTATAGGGCAAGGAGGAATAACATCTTGTAGGAGTGAGGAAGAGCCAGTTGTGAGGTTGGGGGGAAGTTCGTGAGGCAGTAGGTAAAATGAAAGGGGGTAAGGCAGCCGGATTGATGGGATAAAGATAGAAATGTTAAAACAGGTGGGATATAGTTTTGGAGTGGTTGGTGCAATTATTTAATAAATGTATGGAAGAGGGTAAGGTACCTAGGGATTGGCAGAGAGCATGCATAGTTCCTTTGTATAAAGGCAAAGGGGATAAAAGAGAGTGCAAAATATATAGGGGGATAAGTCTGTTGAGTGTACCTGGTAAAGTGTATGGTAGAGTTATAATTGAAAGAATTAAGAGTAAGACGGAGAATAGGATAGCAGATGAACAAGGAGCTTTAGGAAAGGTAGGGGGTGTGTGGACCAGGTGTTTACAGTGAAACATATAAGTGAACAGTATTTAGATAAGGCTAAAGAGGTCTTTGTGGCATTATGGATTTGGAAAAGGCGTATGACAGGGTGGATAGGGGGCAATGTGGCAGATGTTGCAAGTGTATGGTTAGGAGGTAGGTTACTGAAAGCAGTGAAGAGTTTTTACGAGGATAATGAGGCTCAAGTTAGAGTATGTAGGAAGAGGGAAATTTTTTCCCAGTAAAAGTAGGCCTTAGACAAGGATGTGTGATGTCACCGTGGTTGTTTAATATATTTATAGATGGGGTTGTAAGAGAAGTAAATGCGAGGGTCTTGGCAAGAGGCGTGGAGTTAAAAGATAAAGATCACACACAAAGTGGGAGTTGTCACAGCTGCTCTTGCTGATGACACTGTGCTCTTGTGAGATTCTGAAGAGAAGTTGCAGAGATTGGTGGATGAATTTGGTAGGGTGTGCAAAAGAAGAAAATTTAAGGTGAATACAGGAAAGAGTAAGGTATAGAGGATAAACAAAAAGATTAGGTGATGAAAGATTGAATATCAGATTGAGGGAGAGAGTATGGAGGAGGTGAACATATTCAGATATTTGGGAGTGGACGTGTCAGCGGATGGGTCTATGAAAGATGAGGTGAATCATAGAATTGATGAGGGAAAAAGAGTGAGTGGTGCACTTAGGAGTCTGTGGAGACAAAGAACTTTGTCCTTGGAGGCAAAGAGGGGAATGTATGAGAGTATAGTTTTACCAACGCTCTTATATGGGTGTGAAGCGTGGGTGATGAATGTTGCAGCGAGGAGAAGGCTGGAGGCAGTGGAGATGTCATGTCTGAGGGCAATGTGTGGTGTGAATATAATGCAGAGAATCGTAGTTTGGAAGTTAGGAGGAGGTGCGGGATTACCAAAACTGTTGTCCAGAGGGCTGAGGAAGGGTTGTTGAGGTGGTTCGGACATGTAGAGAGAATGGAGCGAAACAGAATGACTTCAAGAGTGTATCATCTGTAGTGGAAGGAAGGCGGGGTAGGGGTCGGCCTAGGAAAGGTTGGAGGGAGGGTGTAAAGGAGGTTTTGTGTGCGAGGGGCTTGGACTTCCAGCAGGCATGCATGAGCGTGTTTGATAGGAGTGAATGGAGACAAATGGTTTTTAATACTTGACGTGCTGTTGGAGTGTGAGCAAAGTAACATTTATGAAGGGATTCAGGGAAACCGGCAGGCCGGACTTGAGTCCTGGAGAGGGGAAGTACAGTGCCTGCACTCTGAAGGAGGGATGTTAATGTTGCAGTTTAAAAACTGTAGTGTAAAGCACCCTTCTGGCAAGACAGTGATGGAGTGAATGATGGTGAAAGTTTTTCTTTTTCGGGCCACCCTGCCTTGGTGGGAATCGGCCAGTGTGATAATAAAACAAAATAAATAAAATAATAAAATAATAATAATAATAATAATAATAATAATAATAATAATAATAATAATAATAATAATAATAATAATAATAATAATAGTCATAATATTAATAAATAATAATTATATTAGAAAATTGGAAAAACAACATTTATGATATTAAAACATATTTGTTAGAAAACAGTATATATTCTGTGTAAATAAACTGATCTGTGTGATGTCGAAGGAGATTTCGCCCTTGCAAAATAACGGAGTGAAATTCAGTGGGTGGGAATGAAATACCAAACGCTGGACAAACAATTTGCGAATATAGGATTCAATTAAACGCAAAACGCTGTCCTACAAGCACGCATATATCCCCCTGCCCTGGGATAGCAGGGGTGAATGTGGGAGGAGGTCCAACATTGAATTCCTGAGGCCCGTCTATAGAATGCGACTCCAGAAACAGTTTGTCATCAGTGTTTCTCTGTCTTGCAGCCCAGAATAGTATTTTTTTTTTGCCTTCATGTGGAGAGAAAAAAATCGTATGAGTCCTTCAGAGTAAAGAATGGTGGATGAATAGATCACACAGTCGTGTGTGTTTATATTAATAATAATAAAACCTAACCTAACCTCACAGTGAATATACACAGTAAGCCTAGACTGTATATACACTGATACACTGCTATGTGTGTTTAACTTACCAGACAAGAGAGAAGCTCAGGTTAGAGGTGGGTGTGTCCTAGGTGCCACGCCCACTTCTCCTGCCTGGCTGCTATATTAAACTCAAAAAACTGTGTGAAAATTACGAATTTATGAGAGAAATCTTGTTCTTAAGAAGGCTGGCTAATTGCTAAATATGTATGTATATTACTGTAACCACGAAGAGTTAGTATTTAATCATTAACAAATTGCGGCTAGCCGGAGGATCGAACCGGTGTGTTTTAGCCCGCCTCGTGGGTCAGCCTCGTTGCATGGTCCAGTGGTTTAGGGCGTCGCGAATTTTCGCTCTTCATACGAGGTGAGCTAAAACAACACGGGTTCGATCCCCCGGCTAGCCGCAGTTTGTTATTGGCATGTATAATATATATATATATATATATATATATATATATATATATATATATATATATAATATAATATATATATATATAT
Organism: Cherax quadricarinatus; assembly: GCF_026875155.1. Taxonomy (NCBI): domain Eukaryota; kingdom Metazoa; phylum Arthropoda; class Malacostraca; order Decapoda; family Parastacidae; genus Cherax; species Cherax quadricarinatus. The sequence continues at coordinate 11,148,065 of NC_069445.1, forward strand.
AGATGTGTGTGTGTGTGTGTGTGTGTGTGTGTGTGTGTGTTTATGCGTATGTACTTATCTGTATATGGTCGACTCTCAGCTACTGGCGCAGTATGTCACCTTACAGTTTGCTAACTTCAGTCTTTCCTGGCCTCCTCGACTCTTTCCTTTCTATTTTTAAAATTATATATGAAGTCTGCCGCCATCACTTCATCGTCAAGGTCACTCCACTTCCTGACCACTCAAGGTTACTCCACTTCCTGACCACTCTCAGACTGAAGAAGTACTTCCTGATGTCCCTATTACTCATGTGCGTTATTTACTCCTAGCTCTGCCCCCTTGTACCTGTTTCTTTTTTTAAAACAATCTGTCTCTTTCTATATCGTATGTTCTTATCATGTCTCTCCCTCAAGTTCGTTTTTTAAGCTTCTCCTCGTGAATTATACTCTGGGACTAGTCTCGTTGCTTTTCTCTGCACTTTCTCTAGTTTCTTTATATGCTTTATCAGATGCCGATTTTATGCTAGTGATGCAAACTCCAAAAAGGGCCTTGAATAACCCTTTGTCGAGACTGGTGTAGGGTACTCTTTAATTTGTATGCCTCCGGCGATATGAATGAGACTATGATCACCTCTGTGTCTAAAAGAGAGGCTGCAATCTCTGTCCCCCGTGTTTGTTTTGTGTGTCTGATCTTCTAGCTTCCCCAATTTTCATAATCATACATTTGAAGGAGTTGAATTCAAGCAACCACATTTCTGACCCATCAGTGGTTGTACCAGATTCATTTGTCGCCGTTCCGTGTCTTCATCGATTTTTATCCTCCTCGTCAGTATTTTTATCATGAGCAAATAGATATACATTTCACTAGGTCCCATCTGGTATGCCATTTACAATTATAAAAAAACGTTCCGGCCAATACAGATCCTTCTGAACCCGCTTGTCCCCTTTCACGATCTGAACTCTTCCCGATATTCAATCTTTTTTTTTTTTCCCCAGGGGTACTTTCAGTTCATTTGATTACATCCCGTTATTCATGGCTGCAACTTCAGTTTTTCTCCTAGTTTCATTTGAATTTAGTAAAAATCCCTTTTTTTTGCAGGTTAGAAAGACAAAGTTGCCATCTCAAAACCAGTGTTGATTACTTATCAAGAAATCAATTTGTTGTGATTACCACTCTTCTTCAGAGTATCCTTTCATTTTTGCGTACTTGTCATGCAGTCAGGATAGGGCCCTGCAGTTCAAGCTTTCGTCTCCCCTGGTCAGGAGTTTTAACACTCCTTGTATGAGTTCAAACCCTCTCTTTCCGTGGTTTCCTGCCTAACATATGGGGGACTATATTCGGTTTTCCGTCCCTGGCAATGCCCAGGTTATGATTTTCTGTAGATATTTGCTAGACTTCAGCTTCCCTCGCAGAAACCCCATGACACTTTTTCAGGGTTTCCCTCGCCTTTGATGTATAACTGACTAATTTTTTTTTCACTTCGACCTGTTGTGTATGTTTTCCCGTACCCTCGGTGTACTAACTATCCGATATTGCCCCTTTTTCATGAGAAACCTCGCAGACTTCTTTTCAATACTCGTGAAAAGGCAAGGAAGGGGTATTTGGAGAGGTACTGGAGAGTAAAGGGTGCGGGAAGAGAGAGAGGATGGGAGAGAAAGAGAGCAGAGAAAGGTGCTGGAGCAGGGAGAGGAGTGCTGGGAGAGGAAGGTGGTGGGAGAGGGCGAGAGGTGGTGTGAAGACACTTCCTAGTGTAACAGACAAAGGCAGTAGCCAACCATGTCGGAGAGCATTTAGAGGAAAGCAATATTCCTGTCACTGCACAATAACTTAGTAATTGGCTCTGTCTGTATCTATATGTATATTAGAGAGCGCCGGGAGGGGGGGAGGAGAAACAGATGAAGCAAGGAAGAGAAAGGGACATTCATGGTGGACAAGATGGATCCACAAAAAGAGTTGGGCGTACTGGAAGGATTGAAAGAGATGCAGCAGGATCAGAAAGAGTGAGAAAAGATCAGGGAAGGGTCATGTGGGGATAATGGAGAACCAAGAAGGGTAACAAAGAGTTCATGAGGGGTCAGGAAGGATCAAAACCGGTCAAAGAGGTTCTAAGAGAACAAGGGAGTTTTAGAGAGGATTGAAAAGAATTTTTTTCCCCATTCTTGTCTTTCTTCTGAGTTAAGCTTCACAACGCTCCATTAACACTGCCAATACTCAAACTTTTACCATTTTTGTTTTCTTGTTGATCTTGTTATTACTCTTCCTTCTGTTTATTATCCTTCTACTTCTTTCCCTCTTTGTTTTATCCCTCTTTCTCTACGTCATCTTCCTTCTCATCTTCAATGTGCGCCTCTCACAATCTCCTTTTCCAAAATTAACTACCCTTTTCCACACCACTAAACAGCTCCACATCATTGCCTTTTACATTCTGATTATCCTTCCTCTTCTTTCTTTCCCTCTACTATCATTTCCCAACCTTTTCCCTCCTTCTCACATCCAGTGCTCATCTCCACGACAGAGATTGCATCCTCTCCCAGAATTCCCGTGAACACCATTCAATTCTTCGATAATATTCTCAGGTGTGAAGGCATTCTCTGAGCTCCATGGACCAGCCCACGAGAGCGGCAGAACAAATAGCTGCCTCATTGGGAAGATGGATGCCTGGAATATGAAAGAGAGACGGAACAGACAGGGAAAAGAAGGAGCAGAGCTTGTGCATTCCGTGCTTTTACCGTGCACGCCTGGTACCGTGTTGTCGATGTTGGTATCTATAAATACGAAAATGGATCCAAAATTAAAGCTTTCACTGACTTGCTGCTACTCAGAAGCGAGGATTGGTTAATTGTATTTCAAGTAAGCCTATCGATTGCACGAAACTCACTATGGCTGCATGTAACCTGTTCCCCACCTGTCAAAAAATACTTTAATCCAAAAAATAGGAATTAAAGTAGACGCTAATCATATATACACTGAGAGACATATACCTCTCGGTGTATGTCT
>NC_069445.1:11158540-11173540 GCF_026875155.1 Cherax quadricarinatus
AGTTTTGGGATTGACAGGCAACTGGTGAGTAGGTAGAAGGCATCGTGTGTATCAATGTCTTTCATCCTGCTTTCCATCGTCCGGAGGTCTGAGACTAATTTTTCTAGGATCAGATCGATGACATTGTACCCAAGAGGAGCACCAAGGAGAGTGCTATTGGCTGGATCAATGGTTCGTGCTCCTGGTAAAACAACACTAATATTCTGGATCATCTGTTGATTGGTAGAAACTATTTCACATTTGGTGGGGTTTAAAGAAAGGTCCAGGCTCTCTCCCATGTCTTTAATTTTACTGATGTCCTCTAGGAGAGATTCTGTTGTGCCAGCTAGGGTACCATATATATATATATATATATATATATATATATATATATATATATATATAATATATATATATATATATATATATTATATATATATTATATATATATATACTGAGATATGATTAGCAATAACTTCTTCTTCAGTTCAAAGTCATCACTTCTTAAGGTAAAATCGGTCAAGTTGACAGCGCTCAATAATCGGCTTGACCGCACTCGGCTCGCGGGCCGGTTGAAAGATACAGTAAGGCGACAAGAAAGCTATTTAATAACACACCAATAACCCGCACGAAGGAGAATGAAGCTTTCTGGCAACGTTTCGGCCCGACTCGGATCATTACCTTATCGACCCGAAACGTTGTCCATCTTAAAGAATATTTTTCTCAAATTTTTTTTTGCAAAGATCAATAAGATTCGAGTTTAACTGATTAAAATGATCAAGGTTATCATTGGGCCATAATGGTCATAATGACCATTAGGGGCTACAATAGCTTTTAGTGGGCAAAGAGAGTAATTAGCAATCACCAAAGGCCATTAATAGACCACAATGGCCCTTAGTGAGCATAAATAGCCTCTTTAATGGCCGTGCCTTCTTTTAATGTTCATTATCAGAAGTCATTATTAAGGACCATATTCAAGGACCATTACCAGGGCTACAATAAGAGGCCATAACCATGAGTCATCGTCCACGGCTATTGGCTCTGTATGACCCACGTTAGTGTAGGGCATTTTTATAATAACAATAGTAATAATAATAATAATAATAATAATAATAATAATAATAATAATAATAATAATAATAATAATAATAATAATAATAATAATAATAATAATAATAATAATAATTATCATCATGACAGCAGGGGAAAAATTTCATGGGGCCACTATTAAGCAAAAGGCCCCTTGCTACAATATAAACTCAAATAAGCCATATTCTAAATATTTTACCTCCTTCCTGTCCTCTCTTCTCCATAAACTCTCTCCTCCATTCATCAAACAAGTTCTTAAAGGCATTTTTTGGGCCAGAGCTTTTCTGGTCTGTTTGGTGGATCGGTTCTTAGGTTAGTTTTGGACATGACGATGTGTGTTTTGCCAATATCTCTTTGTGTGCCTCTGTGAATTGGTCTGTGACTGTGTCTGGAAGTCTTTCTGTGATGGTCAGTCTGAGTCTGTGTATTTGAGGTTTTAGCTGTGTCTCTGTGTTTATCTCTCTGGAAATGTGTAAGTGTTTACCTGTCTCTATTTATTTGTCCGTATTTGTGCGTGTGTTTGCGTCTGTATGCTTCTATTTCTATGTATCTTTGTCTATGTCTCCCTGTATGTGCAGTTGTGTCAGTGTGTTTGTCTGAGCGTTCTGTGTGATTCTATATGTCTGTTTCTCACTCTAAATGACTGTGTGTGTATGTGTGTGTGTGTCTGTGTCTGTGTCTGTTTGTATGTTTCTGTGTATGTGTGTCTGTGTCTCTGTGTTGCTCTTATAATCCATTAATCCTAACGCTGGACAGACTTGGATTAAAAATTTTTATTAAAAATATTAAGAGTAGTGAGCAGGAGGAAGAAAAATAATACGGAGTTTATGGGGATAAACATTAAAAATTGCTGGAGTATGCCAGGGAAACGCAAACTGGCCTAGGGCCAGCGAATTTTCCTCTGGTCCACGGCTACGGTCCATAACTTTGGTCCACAACCCAGATGCATAGTTCTGGTGTACTAAGCACTGGCCCAAAGTTGTGTTCTGAAGCTATGATCCATAGTTACGGTACTTATCATTGGACTTGAAAACGCTAACTCACAAGAATAATTCACAGTTCGACTTGACTCAGACAAAACAACAACAATCTTAATCTCTCAACTAGTAACGAAGTTGTAAAAACAGTTAGACACTTCGCAGCAGCTAAAACAGCTAAGCAAGTCACAGCAAAGCTAACTAGATTCTGTAGCCAGAGAAACACTTCACAGCAAACCCAACTAGATTCTGAAGTCAGAAAAAACGATTCACAACAACCCGAACCAGATTTCGAAAACAGTGAAACAAGTAACTAAGAAAAAAGGAACATCTTTCTGAAGACGGCGGTAAAGCAAAAAGAAACAGTCAATAAAAAAAGAAATGAGGACAAATGCGTGGTCGATGCAGGTCAAGAGAAAAAGAAAATCTAAAGGTGAAAATCCTGGCGTCTTGGAAGATGGAGGAGGTGTAACCATGACCTAAATGAAGGTCGGGGACCTCTCTAGTGGTGGACCGAAGACGGTCAAGGTGAACAAAAGAGGAAATAAGAGGGACACAAATAGAGGTGAAAAGAAGAGGAAGAGAGGAGAGAAAAGAAGACAAAAATAAGAATTTCAAAGATGAAAGGAAAGCAAGAAGGAAAATTGAGTAAAAATGAGAGCAAAGAATGAAAGAAGAGGAAAGTGGAGACGAAAAAATGAAAAATAAGACGAGAAATATAAAGTAAAGAAGTACAGGGGAAAAGAGGGAAAGAACGAATGAAAGATGAAAGGTAAAAGAGGAGAGCAAACGAGAAGAAAAAAGATGGACGGAATCAAAGAGAAAGAGAACGAAACTACACACAAGAAGACCATGATGTTTATGATGGTCAGGAAACTGAGCAGAAGAGACAAGCAGAGTCTGCTTGACCCCTCTTGTCTTTCTTCCAGAGACAAGCAATGTCTGTTTGACCCCTCTTCTGTGCCTAGGTTCCACAGACAAGCAGATACAAGTTAAAGAGCGAAGATCTCTCGTTGATTATCACCTGTGAATAATTTACTCTATACGTAACGTTTCTGAGACTCAACGATGCTCGTCAGATTTTTCTTCAAGTGTTTGGAACCTGAATGTATCTATAATTTCCAGTTACCAGAAAAGAGCTGTATGTTCTCTTGCAAATAAAAATTGTGGGCGAATCGTCGTAAGGGAAAGATTTACACATATTAAATTGTCTTTGACTTGCTCAGTTAACCGTGAGTTAGCCGACCCTTAACCTTTTGTTTACAATATATATATAGTATAGTAAAACTTGCGATTTTGGCTTAAATAGCAACTCTCTTCTTGCCGAATAAGACAAGCGAAAATTTGTGTATGCGATAATTTCGCAAAAACATTGTGAACCTAACGAAAAAAATATATTTCATTGTGTTTGTTCATTATTAAATTACTGTAAACTTATCTAAAATATATTTAGTTGGATTAAGCTGAAATATACTGCGCCTCCTTCAGGTCACTGCAATATCTCTGCAGTTCTTGAAGATACCACTGCAGTTCTTGAAGATATCACTGCAGTTCTTGAAGATATCACTGCAGTTCTTGAAGATATCACTGCAGTTCTTGAAGATATCACTGCAGTTCTTGAAGATATCACTGCAGTTCTTGAAGATATCACTGCAGTTCTTGAAGATATCACTGCAGTTCTTGAAGATATCACTGCAGTTCTTGAAGATATCACTGCAGTTCTTGAAGATATCACTGCAGTTCTTGAATATAAAGGAGGTTCCTCTTCGGAAGCTCTTGCTTTGGTACGTAATATTATTTCTTCTTGTTCTCCTTGCTTCTAGTTCCAACACATCTTCCTATTTGTGTAGAAATTTGCATGCAATAATGTTGTGCCTGGAGAGGATTTTGATATTCGGCTTTTCCGAGAGAGCAGGCAGTGTTATATATGTCGTGCCGAATAGGTAAAATTGGTCAATTAGCGAAAACTCATTTAAAATTAAGTCCTTTCGGAAATTTTTACGTAATTTTATACCAAAAGAACCTTAGAAAACTTACCTGACCTTATTATAGCAAGCGCTATTTAATTTAGCCTAATCCGACTAAATATATTTTAGATAAGTTTACAATAATTTAATGATAAACAAACACAATGAAATATACTTTTTTTCGTAAGGTTCAGAATGATTTTGCAAAATTATTGCATACACAAATTTTCGCTTGTCTTATTCAGCAAGAAGAGAGTTGCTATTTAAGCCAAAATCGCAAATTTTACCTCTTCGGTATATATATATATATATATATATATATATATATATATATATATATATATATATATATATATATATATTATATATATATATATATATATTATATATATATATAATTATATATATATATATATATATATATATATATATATATATATATATATATATATATATATATAAAATATATATATATTATATATATATATATATAATTATATATATAAAATATATAGAGCGAGTACGGTTACGTCCTTTGACGTAAACCTTGACGCTATGACTGAAATATTTTTGAGTTGCTGTCATAAAAGGCACCGGAATTTTATGCTCAAAGAGTGGTTGAAAAAAAATATAAAAATAAGACAAAAAGAGAGAGAGAGTGGAAGTTTACGCTATTTTTTTCCAGCTGTTTAAGTGATGTTGCAAAATTGTGTGTGTGGGCATAATGTTGCAAATTTTTTGTTTGGACGTGATTAATAGCAGAATTGATATTTTGTTGTGCAGAAACACTGAAATTTTTCTTATTTGTAAATTGCATTTGTTCTATAAATTGCAAAATCTTAATCTGTGTTGATGTGTGTTGATGTCTGCCTGCAAAAAGTGGGTTGATGGAGCGATGTTACAGTTTTTTGTAAGTTTTGGCTTAATTCTGCAATAACAAAAAGGCGCAATACCGTGACTGGAACGATACACAAATAACCCGCACATAACAGAGAGAAGCTTACGACGACGTTTCGGTCCGACTTGCACCATTTACAAAGTCACACTAACCAGAAGTGGAGCAGGACGGCTATATATAGGCAGGAAGAGGTGGTGGTGGTAGTAGTAGTAGTACAAGAAAGGTATATAATACCGACAAGATGAAATTAAGACATATGCGCAACACCCGGGCATCCCCATCGTAGACGTTTCGCCATCCAGGATGGATGGCGAAACGTCCACAACAAAGACACCCAGACGCCGCACATGTGTCTCAATTTCATCAGCAGCAGTAGTAGTAGTAGTAGTAGTAGTAGTAGTAGTAGTAGTAGTAGTAGTAGTAGTAGTAGTAGTAATGCAATGTTTCTATGCAGGATCACGTTATTATCCACCGAGTCCTGCAACAACTTTGCAATGGGAGGTACACAAGTTTGATCCGAGGAAGGGAAAGGTTAGCTATAATTCCTTGAATCAAGAGCCCATCAGACCTCTTGCGTGTATTACAAATGTATTTAATTTCGCTATCCCTTGATTAAACTGGAACTGGAAAAAAGGCTTGTAATGAAAATTTAGGCAATTAGTAGAGTGCAAGAGCTCAACTCACTTTTTCTGATAATGGTAAAATACGCAAATTGTACATATGGCTGAAGTTTGTTGACCGTTGGAATTTTTTGAGTTCGTGAGCACCTCTCTGAAAATTGTACACGAATAAAGTTGAGTGGGGAAACACGAAGCTAAATTGATTTCTACGCTTTTCTTTCGTTTTTTTTTTTCTTAAAACTGAAGTTTCTTAAAAAATAAATGAATCGTATGTTTTTGTTGGCAAGGTGCAAGTATGAATTTCCGAACTCCCTCTCTGAGTTTCCATACGCCCTCCTGAGGTATCAGAACACCTTTTCTAAATTTGCGAACGCTCTCTGAAATTCTCGAACACCCTCTCTTTAAACTTAACAAAAGTGAAATAACTGCATATCTATAAATTCAATCCAATCGCAAATTGTCTTAAATTTTATCATTCTCAATGCTCGAATAAATGCTATAAATTCTAAGAGAAACTCCGGTATTTTCCTATAGTATATTATATGGGTATGTTCAGCGTGCATAATCCTCGGGTATATTTCACGAGTATGTTTCTCGGCTATATAATCAGATTCAATTACTTAAATTTCGCTATTTTTTTCGAGTTATCTCTGTGAGATTAATATACCTTTAACAGCATGCAAAATACTTAGAATTTTGCTACCTCTTTGAAGGTTCTGATCGGATACAATACACTGTCAACTAAAATATGTTTACTAATTTGACGTGTGGACGTGACGTGTGAACTTGACGTGCGAGTTTGACGTGTGGGGCAGCTATTTTCCAGGTTCATGGTTCTGGAGCTTATTAGAGAAACCGGCTTCTTGGAAACTCAACTCTAAATTCTATTGTACAAAAAACACGGTGAAACTACACTAGTTATCCTTAAACTTTGTTGGATTTAGTATTAAGAGGCATTTGGCAAATTTATTTATTTCTAGGCTGAGTATTATTTTTTTTTTTTGATACGCCGGCTGACTCCCACTTAGTTGGAGTGAAACATAGCAATAAGTAACGCAATCGAACCTGCTACCTTGCAGCAGGTTCGATTCCCCCCGCCCACTCCTTGAACAATTGCACAAATATGGAATGAGCACTGCACTGGTGTTATCATGAACATCGCCAACTATCTCGAGTTTGCTTTATGTTATAATCAAGTACGATTACTGGGACAAGTACGATTACTGGGACAACATTTCGCTCTGTGAAGACCTTCATCACAGCTCTAGCGCGCTACGCAGTGTGACGCACTAACAGAACATAAGATTGAATTAAGATCACTTGGGGAAAGGAACAAACAAGTAATGCTTTTAGCATCTCTGGTGGTTGAGGTCTCGCACACGGTATAACGGACTGTGTTAAAATCCCAGTAGCTTCGCCCTTCTGAGCCTCTCATCCGTTTGCAGACATGAGCTACCACAACTTTTCCCCCAAGTTAGATGGAATAACTCGCTCCCCAGACGGTGCAAGATTTCGCTTCTGCATTATGAGCCAAAACTCGCATTTTAGCAACTGCCGCAAACATCAGGGCAGACGCGATGCTGCTGTTCATCTCGCTGGGAACTTCTTCGTTTCTGAGATGAGCGAGTGAGAGATGCCAGAAGCTCTTCCTTAAAGGATGGTGTGCCTTGTTGCTGGCAAAGAGCTCTTCATCCAGGGAGTTGCTGCTGCCCTTCACTTTCATAGATCAAAACTCATTGAGTCCACTTTCCCAAGCGCTGTTAAATCTCGTACGTGGTCGGCGATATTCTAAAATAATAAGCTAAAATATTACCTTTGGTGAGGTGAAACATTGCGATATTCAGGGGGAAAATATATATTTTTTCCTCTTGTGTACTGATAAATATACTATTTATATGATTTAACACAGGGAAATTATGTAATTTTTCACTAAAATAAATTTACCAACCGAACCTACCCGAACTAAAATCTACGCTACTGTAATTTATACCAGCCCAACCCTGTCTAAAGGAAATTTTTTAGTGTTCAGCGTATTTTTTGAGACGTTGGACCAAAAACTAATTTCACAAATTCTGTCTATAAAGAATATTATAAAAATAAAGTTGTGGTCACCGATTTGTGTTCCCTCCCGTAGAGCCTCAGCTCCTGGCCCCTCATACACCGACCGACATTACCGCTTTCTTACCATATTAAAGAATCATATTTAGTCTTGAAGCTGTGTATGTGTCTCTGTGTATGCTCACTGGGAATTTATTATTTATAGTAGTTTATGTTTACAAGAGAAGGGAAAAAGATGAAGGTGGGAAAGATGATAAAGAGATGGAGAATGAGGAGTAATGAGAGAGATGGGGAAAGGTAATACGAATGGATGAGGTATAAGAGAGGAGCAGGTTGAGAAGAAATAAAAATGGAGATGGGAGAGGGTGAAAGAGGGGAAAGGCATGAATTAGGGGAGAAGAAGAGAGTTGAAGGATGGAAAAGTTGTAGATGATGGAAAGGAGGGAGGAAAGAGGAACAGGGATAGGTAGAGAAACAAAGGGTTATAGAGGAATAACTGGAGAAGAGGAGATAGATGGAGGAAATGAGAGAGATGAGGAGGGAGAACAGGAGAAGACAAATGAAATAAATGCTCTCTGACTTGCAGTAAACTTGGCCACACACACTTGCTTGCCCTTCAGAGTTTCCCACTTAAACTTGACCAATAAGTTAACAGAGTTCTCACAAAGCAGCCTCACTCGTCCTCACACCACCATTATTGCCCTTCCCAACGCAAGACCCAGTCCTCACGCTCCCACCATGACAGACCCTACCATGACTTCCTACCATGGCTCCCTACCATGAGATAAACAGCCAACCATGATTTCCTACCATGATATACTCAACCTTCACTCTCCTCAACACGGAGGCGCCACCATGAATGCCCACCATGACATATCTAGTCTTAATGCTTCCACAATAACCATTAGGAAATATCTCTCAATTCTACCCACTTCCAGGCTAAATACGTCCCCAGTAAATCGTCCCCCATTAAAAACTTACCCATTTATAATGTTCCAATTAATTAGAGTGGCAATTAAATAATTCGGCTTTGTGGTACGGACCTGAGGATTAAGAAAATGAGCATTATTGTGTAAGGACACTTCTGTTAATTACACACACACACACACACACACACACACACACACACACCCACCCATAAAATATATATATATATAATATATATAAAATATATATATATATATATATATATATATATATATATATATAAAATATATAATATATATATTTATATATATGTGTGTGTGTGTGTGTGTGTGTGTGTGTGTGTGTGTGTGTGTCTTAGGTCAGGCACACACATGAATTCAGCAGTACAGTATATCAAAGATTATAGATCTCCTCCATCTCCTCTGAAGCTGGAACCGAGCCCAGTACACAGCATGCATTTCCCCTCTGGATGGCCACCCTGAGGGGCTGGAACATGAAAGAGGCCGCCCTTTGGTCCTTTGTGGTGTTCATGAGTCTGGAACCCAGTTCTTTGACGAAACGTGTGGTGTTCTTCTCCCACAATCCCGAGGTCTCTGATCCCACTGGGACAAATTGATACTGATGACTTATGTCTTTATACTTGCTGATCTTGTACTCCTCCCTGTGATCCGCAGCTCCTTCCTGTTGCTCGACACTGTGACGGATGTAGGTATAGGCCCGTGCTAAAAGCATGCCACTCTTCCAAGGATGAAAGGTGATCCAGTCGGGGCGGTTTGCGGGACTGAGAGTATTGCTGGCTGCTAGGGATCGGACTTTCTCAGCTGGGCACCCAGTTGCAGCAAGGCTCCTCTTTATGATGTCGTTGACTTCGCTGTGCCCTGCATTTCAATGTCTGTCTCGCCGGGCAGACATTTAGATGTTTATCTCGCCGGGTGAGGCAGACATATAATTGTCTGTTTCGCCCGGTATGGCAGACGTTTAAATGTCTATCTCGCCGGATGAGTCAGACGTTTCAATGCCTGCCTCGCAGGGTGATGGAGAGGTTTAATGTCCCAGCCTCGCCATTTGGTGTGCCAGCAGCTTTTAAACTTCCAGTGCGTGCAGACCTTTAAACGCCTGACTTGCTGAGGCTTGCTGACGTTCATATGCTCCAGACGCGAGGATTATTATTATTATTAATATTATTATTATTATTATTAATATTATTATTATTATATTAATATTATTATTATTATTATTAATATTATTATTATTATTATTAATATTATTTTATTTATTATTATTATTATTATTATTATTATTATTATTATTATTATTATTATTATTATTATTATTATTATTAAATTTTTATTATTATTATTATTATTATTATTATTGTTATTATTATTATTATTTTTATTATTATTATTATTATTGTTTTTTTGGTTGTTCTTATTACAGTTATTACTATTACCATTACTATTGCCATTATCCACATGGATGGCTATTAACTGATTGTTTAACATACTTTCTGACACATTAATATGCTGTGAGATTATACCAGATAATATGAAGAAATATCGTTGTAGATAAATATATAGTCCAACATAATATCAGAAGGGATTATGTAGAATTTAATTAGTTTACGCTCCTTATTAATATTTCTCTCAGGTAGTAACTCTCATAAATTGTAACCTAACATTACATAATAGTATCATTAATAGTTTGTTACGGGTACACTACACCAATCACCTGTTTATCATCAGGAATATTCTGACGCTTTAAATAATGAGTAAAGTTTTGGGTTTACCTGAGACCAGGTCTCATAATGTTACTCATATTGGGTACTGACACTTAGATATACACTCCTTCGGGTGTGAGTACAGGGAGAGACACAAACTTCCAGATGTATATACAGTGAGAGATATATACACTAGATATACACTCCTTCGGGTGTGAGTACAGGGAGAGACACAAACTTCCAGATGTATATACAGTGAGAGAGATATACACCACTCGGTGGATATACACTGAGAGATGCACGCTGTCTGGGTTCAATAACCTGTAATTTTTTTACCAAAAGATTTCTATATTCGAAAAATAAATTTAGTGGCTGATGGGGCTGTTAGGAAATTGTTGAACATCGAGTCATGCCCCAGTCTAAATTTTTAACAATATCAAAAATCTATTCTTTGAGGTGCAGATCTATAATTTAAAATTATACGAACTTCAATTTTTTAATAAGTAATTGAACTGCACATATATACTGCTCAAAAAAAAGACATTTATAAAAATAATCTCCAGTATGAAAGGCAGAGAACAATGAGTAATGATCATTAATTATCATTTCACAGTTATTTCAGATAAAGAAATTTGTTACAAAAGCCTGGAAGTCTAGATCAAACACAGTAATTGTAGTTTTGTAACACAGTGTTTGTCGAGCAATTACTACAATGTTTCACACTGGTTGGTTTCAAGCCTATCGACTTCGTGAGGGTCAGGACGCTTTTTTTCCCTGTGCATCGCCCATTAAGAATAGTTTTATCCCTAAAACAGGAAGGAAAGTACACTCTGATTATAAATACTCTGAATGTATATACACTCGGTATATATACACTCGGTATATATACACTCGGTATATATACACTCGGTATATATACACTCGGTATATATACACTCGGTATATATACACTCGGTATATATACACTCGGTATATATACACTCGGTATATATACACTCGGTATAATACACTCGGTATATATACACTCGGTATATATACACTCGGTGTATATATACACTCGGTATATATATACACAGTGACACTGTCCCACATTATCGATTACAAATATTATTTCCATTTTCTACACTGAATCCATTTTTTTTTCTTTCAGTGTAAATTGTTTGAAAACGGATCAGCATAAGAAGGATCATCAAAAAAGATCCAATTAAATTCGGTAATCAATTCGCCCGAATTTCTTTCATTAAGTGGCAACGAATTAGAGTGCAAAAGACAAGCTGTGAACTTCGGAATGCAGTTCAGGGAACGGAGAAGACTCGAACCGTGGTCAAATGCACTTCAAATTACCATGCTAAAGACAGCCTCGTGATAGGTCAAGTTCTGTGTCCGTCCAGTGAGTGTTTATGTAACCGTCTTGTTGTGATTTCGTGAGTCGTGAGAGTGCATTATCAGAGTGTAGATGAATAAGACACTTGCAGAACACTTGGGTAGCAGTGCTGAGGAGACACTTTCACACTTTCACAACCAGTGTCTTCAGGAGACACTTAAACAACCGGTGACTTCAGGAGACACTAAAAACCAGTGACTACAGAAGACACTTTAACAATCAGTGACTTCAGAAGACACTTTTACAACCAGTGACTTCAGGAGACACTTTAACAACCAGTGACTTCAGGAAACACTTTAACAACCAGTGACTTCAGGAGACACTTTCAAAACCAGTGGCTTCAGGAGACACTTTCACAACCAGTGACTTCAGGAGACACTTTCACAAACCAGTTTACTTCAGGGGACACTTTCACAACCAGTGACTTCAGGAGACACTTTCACAACCAGTGACTTCAGGAGACACTTTCACAACCAGTGACTTCAGGAGACACTTTCACAACCAGTGACTTCAGAAGACACTTTTATAACCAGTGACTTCAGGAGACACTTTAACAACCAGTGACTTCAGGAGACACTTTAACAACCAGTGACTTCAGGAGACACTTTCAAACCCAGTGGCTTCAGGAGACACTTTTACAACCAGTGACTTCAGGAGACACTTTCACAACCAGTGACTTCAGGGGACACTTTCACAACCAGTGACTTCAGGAGACACTTTCACAACCAGTGACTTCAGGGGACACTTTCACAACCAGTGACTTCAGGAGACACTTTCACAACCAGTGACTTCAGGAGACACTTTCACAACCAATGACTTCAGGAGACACTTTCACAACCAGTGACTTCAGGAGACACTTTCACAACCAGTGACTTCAGGAGACACTTTCACAACCAGTGACTTCAGGAGACACTTTCACAACCAGTGACTTCAGGAGACACTTTCACAACCAGTGACTTCACTAGTCCAGTACATAGAATAACAATGGAAGACGTGAAGAGGTAATAACAGACTGTGTATAAGGATGCTAGAGTAGCAGAGGCTGGAGGTCACAGGAAGTGTATAAGGATGCTAGAGTAGCAGAGGCTGGAGGTCACAGGAAGTGTATAAGGGTGCTAGATTTAGCAGAGGCTGGAGGTCACAGGAAGTGTATAAGGATGCTAGAGTAGCAGAGGCTTGGAGGTCACAGGAAGTGTATAAGGGTGCTAGAGTAGCAGAGGCTGGAGGTCACAGGAAGTGTATAAGGGTGCTAGAGTAGCAGAGGCTGGAGGTCACAGGAAGTGTATAAGGGTGCTAGAGTAGCAGAGGCTGGAGGTCACAGGAAGTGTATAAGGATGCTAGAGTAGCAGAGGCTGGAGGTCACAGAAGTGTATAAGGGTGCTAGAGTAGCAGAGGCTGGAGTCACAGGAAGTGTATAAGGATGCCAGAGTAGCAGAGGCTGGAGGTCACAGGAAGTGTATAAGGGTGCTAGAGTAGCAGAGCTGGGGGTCACAGGAAGTGTATAAGGATGCTAGAGTAGCAGAGGCTGGAGGTCACAGGAAGTGTATAAGGATGCTAGAGTAGCAGAGGCTGGAGGTCACAGGAAGTGTATAAGGGTGCTAGAGTAGCAGAGGCTGGAGGTCACAGGAAGTGAAATAAGGATGCTAGAGTAGCAGAGGCTGGAGGTCACAGGAAGTGTATAAGGGTGCTAGAGTAGCAGAGGCTGGAGGTCACAGGAAGTGTATAAGGATGCTAGAGTAGCAGAGGCTGGAGGTCACAGGAAGTGTATAAGGGTGCTAGAGTAGCAGAGGCTGGAGGTCACAGGAAGTGTATAAGGTGCTAGAGTAGCAGAGGCTGGAGTCACAGGAAGTGTATAAGGGTGCTAGAGTACAGAGGCTGGAGGTCACAGGAGGTATAAGGATGCTAGAGTAGCAGAGGCTGGAGGTCACAGGAAGTTATAAGGGTGCTAGAGTAGCAGAGGCTGGAGGTCACAGGAAGTGTAATAAGGGTGCTAGAGTAGCAGAGGCTGGGGGTCACAGGAAGTGTATAAGGGTGCTAGAGTAGCAGAGGCTGGAGGTCACAGGAAGTGTATAAGGATGCTAGAGTAGCAGAGGCTGGAGGTCACAGGAAGTGTATAAGGGTGCTAGAGTAGCAGAGGCTGGAGGTCACAGGAAGTGTATAAGGATGCCAGAGTAGCAGAGGCTGGAGGTCACAGGAAGTGTATAAGGGTGCTAGAGTAGCAGAGGCTGGAGGTCACAGGAAGTGTATAAGGATGCTAGAGTAGCAGAGGCTGGAGGTCACAGGAAGTGTATAAGGATGCTAGAGTAGCAGAGGCTGGAGGTCACAGGAAGTGTATAAGGGTGCTAGAGTAGCAGAGGCTGGAGGTCACAGGAAGTGTATAAGGATGCTAGAGTAGCAGAGGCTGGAGGTCACAGGAAGTGTATAAGGGTGCTAGAGTAGCAGAGGCTGGAGGTCACAGGAAGTGTATAAGGATGCTAGAGTAGCAGAGGCTGGAGGTCACAGGAAGTGTATAAGGGTGCTAGAGTAGCAGAGGCTGGAGGTCACGGGAAAAGTGTATAAGGATGCTAGAGTAGCAGAGGCTGGAGGTCACAGGAAGTGTATAAGGGTGCTAGAGTAGCAGAGGCTGGAGGTCACAGGAAGTGTATAAGGATGCTAGAGTAGCAGAGGCTGGAGGTCACAGGAAGTGTATAAGGTGCTATAAGTAGCAGAGGCTGGAGGTCACAGGAAGTGTATAAGGGTGCTAGAGTAGCAGAGGCTGGAGTCACAGGAAGTGTATAAGGATGCTAGAGTAGCAGAGGCTGGAGGTCACAGGAAGTGTATAAGGGTGCTAGAGTAGCAGAGGCTGGAGGTCACAGGAAGTGATAAGGATGCTAGAGTAGCAGAGGCTGGAGGTCACGGGAAGTGTATAAGGGGCTAGAGTAGCAGAGGCTGGAGGTCACAGGAAGTGTATAAGGGTGCTAGAGTAGCAGAGGCTGGAGGTCACAGGAAGTGTATAAGGATGCTAGAGTAGCAGAGGCTGGAGGTCACAGGAAGTGTATAAGGGTGCTAGAGTAGCAGAGGCTGGAGGTCACAGGAAGTGTATAAGGATGCTAGAGTAGCAGAGGCTGGAGGTCACAGGAAGTGTATAAGGTGCTAGAGTAGCAGAGGCTGGAGGTCACAGGAAGTGTATAAGGATGCTAGAGTAGCAGAGGTTGGAGGTCACAGGAAGTGTATAAGGATGCCAGAGTAGCAGAGGTTGGGGGTCACGGGAAAGTGTATAAGGGTGCTAGAGTAGCAGAGGTTGGAGGTCACAGGAAGGGTATAAGGGTGCTAGAGTAGCAGAGGCTGGAGGTCACAGGAAGTGTATAAGGGTGCTAGAGTAGCAGAGGTTGGAGGTCACAG
>NC_069445.1:11176040-11263540 GCF_026875155.1 Cherax quadricarinatus
AGCCAGCCAGCCAGCCAGCCAGCCAGCCAGCCAGTCAGCCAGCCAGCCAGCCAGTCAGCCAGCCAGCTATGCAGCCAACTAACCAGCCAGCCAAC
The DNA here is from genome assembly GCF_026875155.1 of Cherax quadricarinatus. Taxonomy (NCBI): domain Eukaryota; kingdom Metazoa; phylum Arthropoda; class Malacostraca; order Decapoda; family Parastacidae; genus Cherax; species Cherax quadricarinatus. The sequence goes on from NC_069445.1 coordinate 11,176,136, forward strand.
CAGTCACACAACCAGCCAGCCAACCAACTACGCAGCCACCCAGCCATCCAGCCAGTCAGCCAGCCAACCAGCCAGTCAACCAGCCAACTAGCCAGTCAGCCAGCCAACCATTCCTACAGCAGCGTGTATAAAGGAGTCATATATTGGCCACCCTGCCAGTTATTGAGCTCTGGTCATTTCTATGTGTCGGTGTCGAATATTTTTAGACCCGAAAAATGAAGAAGAAATACCGTCAATTACGTCATGTTCCTATGGCGGGAGAAAAATGTCCTCTGGAGGGGGAAAAATGTCCTCTAGAGGGGATAAAGTGTCCTCTAGATCGAAAAAGCCTTTTGGAGGGGAAAAATGTACTTTGGAGTATGAAAAATGTGCTCTAGAGGGGAAAAATGTCCTGTAGAGGGGAAAAAATATCCTCTAGGGGGGAAATATTCTCACGAGTGAAAAATGTGTTTTGGAGGGGAAAAATGTACTCTGGAGTGGGAAAAATGTCTCTGGCATGGAAAAACTTTCTCATGCAGGGAAAAAACTTTTCTCAGGAAAATTTGCTTTCGCCAGAGAAAATTTCTTTTTGATCTAGGGAACATTTCTTTTAACAATGGAAAATTTCCCTCGTGAGACGGACAACTTTCCCTGGCGAAGCTAAAGTCTCTTTTCGTAGGGGAAAAAACTAACTATTTGGTGGGGTAAAGTTTTCTCTGGGAAAGTTTATCTCGCATAGAATACTTTCCCTCAGGTAAAACTTCCAATGAATTTCAAGCTGATCATATAATGGTAAAACTATTTTTCCATTATTTCCGCCTTACGGAGGTTACGTCTCATGTTAACCTTCCATTATTTCCGCCTTACGGAGGTTACGTCTCAAGCTGACCTTCCATTATTTCCGCCTTACGGAGGTTACGTCTCATGCTGACCTTCCATTATTTCCGCCTTACGGAGGTAACGTCTCACCCTGACCTTCCATTATTTCCGCCTTACGGAGGTAACGTCTCACCCTGACCTGCCATTATTTCCGCCTTACGTAGGTAACGTCTCATGCTGACCTTCCATTATTTCCCCCTTACGGAGGTAACGTCTCATGCTGACCTTCCATTATTTCCGCCTTACGGAGGTTACGTCTCAAGCTGACCTTCCATTATTTCCGCCTTACGGAGGTTACGTCTCATGCTGACCTTCCATTATTTCCGCCTTGCGGAGGTAACGTCTCACGCTGACCTTCTTGTAAACAAGTGAGCTGCCTCCAGCACACAAGATTGTCAAATCTGTAAATCCTCGGATCGAATCCCTATGTTTTACTTGTTGAACTGGGAAGCTCATCTATCATAAAGCGAAGGACACTTGCGTAATTGGTCCCTTCTAAAGTGCCAGTAATCACACTTTGCGAAAAGTTGCAGCTAAACCTTCGTAATATGGTTGTCTTGTGTACTGTATAACAAGTTATTGGCTATCGTAGTTAGTGGCAGCTCGAGTCCCCACAACTTTTATCGCTACGGGAGCCCCAATAATAACAAGAAGCATAAACAACCAAAAGATACAAACAATAACAATAATAACAACAGCAATAATGATAATATCAACAACCATGAAAGCAACAACAATTACCACAACAACAACAGCCATAAATAACAGCAAAGGCACAAGACACTAATATGGACAGCAACAATAATAACAACAACGACAACTACAGCATTGACTGTCACGTAACAGGTTATCTCGTGACGCATTTCCATGCGCAAACATCTCCCGACGCATGAACTTCCTGTCCAAAACTTGAAAATATACGCTAAATATCTCCCCTCTGGTACGCATGGCTGGTGAGTCGTGTTGGAGACACGACGAGTCACTACACAGTCATTCCTTATTTAGTTTCGTAATTGCAAACATCTATTTATTTTACACAATGATAAGCTGTTACCGCAAAGTAATGAAAGATTTGAGTTGCGTAAATATTTATTTTCTGTTGGTACGTTTTGGTTTGATAATTACGGGTCCTTAGTGCAAGGTTGGTTGGTAAGATTTGTCAGGAAAGAAGACAAGTGTTTCCTGACTCGGGGCTTAGTCATATGATGATACACAACTGGAGGTTTTGGTCATCTGACCGAGGCCTTCCTCTGGCTTACCGGTCTACCTCTTTAAATATCATGGTTAAGATTAGAATCATTAGTTATTTATATCCAAGGTTCTTTTGAACGTTAGCGTCATCCAGTCGCACGTCATCCTGATGTGACGTGGAACGCTTCGAATGGTGGACAGTTTGTGTGTGGTTGAGAATGTTTGTGTGTGGTTGAGAGTGTTTGTGTATGGTTGAGTGTGTTTGTGCATGTTGAGAGTATTTGTGTGTGGTTGAGTGTTTGTGTGTGGTTGAGAGTGTTTGTGTGTGGTTGAGAGTGTTTGTGTGTGGTTGAGAGTGTTTGTGTGTGGTTGAGAGTGTTTGTGTGTGGTTGAGAGTGTTTGTGTGTGGTTGAGAGTGTTTGTGTGTGGTTGAGAGTGTTTGTGTGTGGTTGAGAGTGTTTGTGTGTGGTTGAGAGTGTTTGTGTGTGGTTGAGTGTTTGTGTGTGGTTGAGAGTGTTTGTGTGTGGTTGAGTGTGTTTGTGTGTGGTTGAGAGTATTTGTGTGTGGTTGAGAGTGTTTGTGTGTGGTTGAGAGTGTTGTGTGTGTGGTTTAGAGTGTTTGTGTGTGGTTGAGAGTGTTTGTGTGTGTTGAGAGTGTTTGTGTGTGGTTGAGAGTGTTTGTGTGTGGTTGAGAGTGTTTGTGTGTGGTTGAGAGTGTTTGTGTGTGGTTGAGAGTGTTTTTGTGTGGTTGAGAGTGTTGTGTGTGGTTGAGAATGTTTGTGTGTGGTTGAGAGTGTTTGTGTGTGGTTGAGAGTGTTTGTGTGTGTTGAGAATGTTTGTGTGTGGTTGAGAATGTTTGTGTGTGGTTGAGAGTGTTTGTGTGTGGTTGAGAGTGTTGTGTGTGGTTGAGAGTGTTTGTGTGTGGTTGAGAGTGTTTGTGTGTGGTTGGGGAAAGTTTGTGTGTGGTTGAGAGTGTTTGTGTGTGGTTGAGAGTGTTTGTGTGTGGTTTGAGAGTGTTTGTGTGTGTGTGGATATTGCTGCCCTACCTTCAACAGTTCAAGTTGTAGGATATTTGACTACCTGCAATCAATGCTAAGTTTGCTTCATTGAAGTTAGGTTGTCAAGTTAGGAGAGAGAGAGAGAGAGAGAGAGAGAGAGAGAGAGAGGAGAGAGAGAGAGAGGAGAGAGAGAGAAGAGAGAGAGAGAGAGAGAGAGAAAGAAAGAGTTAGTAATTACATGTTAGGAGAATGTTGCAAATGCTTTAGATATTATCATTTTTCCCTTCAAGTTCATGAAAGACTAGCAATCATAATAGCAAAAACAGATAATAATAATAATAATAATAATAAAAATAATAATAATAATAATAATAGTAATAATAATAATTATAATTAATAATAATATTGCCCTCTTAAACAACCGAGTCTCACAGTACTGTGGTAGCAATTTCCCTTGGACGAATATGTCACGGAGGGTGATGGGTGATGGAGGGGGATGGGTGATGGAGGGTGATGGGTGATGGAGGGCGATGGGTGATGGTGTCAGAATAGTTGCTGATCCTCCCTTATATGTGTTATATAGATTAGCTGAGTATCATAGTACCATCCATGTGTTTATACAGAAGATCCCTTAGGCCTGTGACTGTATGACGTCACGGGATGCAGCGTGCGAGTGAGACAAGCTGCCTCCCTCTCAGTCTACGCATAGGCACAGTAGAAGTTACCATAGTAGCGTTACCATCCAACAAGTGAGTTTACCTTATCCATCAATCTCCTACCGAACCCCACACGACAATGGAGGGTGATGGGTGATGGAGGGTGATGGGTGATGAAGGGTGATGGGTGATGGAGGGTGATGGGTGATGGAGGGTGATGGGTGATGGAGGGTGATGAGTGATGGAGGGTGATGGGTGATGGTGGGTGATGGGTGATGGAGGGTGATGGGTGATGAGAGGGTGATGGGTGATGGAGGGTGATGGGTGATGGAGGGTGATGGGTGATGGAGGGTGATGGGTGATGGAGGGTGATGGGTGATGGAGGGTGATGGGTGATGGAGGGTGATGGGTGATGGAGGGTGGTGATGAGGTGAATGGAGGGTGATGGGTGATGGGGAGGGTGATGGGTGATGAAGGGTGATGGGTGATGGAGGGTGATGGGTGATGGAGGGTGATGGGTGATGGGAGGGTGATGGGTGATGGAGGGTGATGGGTGATGGAGGGTGGATGGGTGATGGGGGTGATGGGTGATGGAGTGGTGATGGGTGTGATGGAGGGTGATGGGTGATGGAGGGTGGGTGTGGGGGTGATGGAGGGTGATGGGTGATGGAGGGTGATGGGTGATGGAGGGTGATGGGTGATGGAGGGTGATGGGTGATGGAGGGCGATGGGTGATGGAGGGTGATGGGTGATGGAGGGTGATGGGTGATGGAGGGTGATGGATGGTGATGGGTGTTGGAGGGTGATGGGTGATGGTGGGTGATGGGTGATGGAGGGTGATGGGTGATGGAGGGTGATGGGTGATGGAGGGTGATGAGTGATGGAGGATGATGGGTGATGGAGGGTGATGGGTGATGAAGGGTGATGGGTGATGGAGAGTGATGGGTGATGAAGGGTGATGGGTAATGGAGGGTGATGGAGGGTGATGGGTGATGGAGGGTGATGGGTGATGGAGGGTGATGGGTGATGGAGGGTGATGGGTGATGGTGGGTGATGGGTGATGAAGGGTGATGGGTGATGGTGAGTGGGAAGGTGGGAAGGGTGTTAGCTTCTTTCTTCTCTTTCCCTTCTTCTTCCATCTCCTTCTCACATACTTCCCCGTTTGATCCTCCATTCATATCTATTTTGCCCTCCTTTCATTACTTTACGAGGAGCAGAGCAGAGAGAGAGAGAGAAGCAAAAATAAAGACGAAGGTTAAGGAAAAGGGTCAGGAAGGAGAGGAGGAACAAGAGTAATTAATAGATTGGTTAGAGAATGAAACCGAGCAGTGATGGAGCGGTCAGTCAATCAGTCAATCAGACAGTCAGTCAGTCAGTCAATCAGTGAGTGAGTGAATGAGTCAGTCAGTCAGTCAATCAGTGAGTGAGTGAGTGAATGAGTCAGTCAGTCAATCAGTGAGTGAGTGAGTCAGTCAGTCACTCCGGGTTCGAGAAGTGAGGTTCAACCGTTGTGTTGAACCCCTGGCCCAGGTGGTCCTTGTAGTCCTTGTGATAGCACTGGAGTGTCCCTTCACTGCTTCATCCATCTGATGGTGAAGAGCTCTTGATCCAAGTAATTAGAGTGCCCCTCCCCTTCCTAGGATCAAACCTAATTGCTACCAGTTCTACAAACGCTATATGACCTACAAATTTGGCTCGAGCCAGTGATGATGATAATAATAATAATAATAATAATAATAATAATGACGTTAACAATAATAATAATAATAATAATAATAATAATAATAATAATAATAATAATAATAATAATAATGTTAATAATAATAATAATAACGTAAACAATAATAATATAATAATAATAATGTTCCTCCATATTTTTTTATTTTTTTTTCAAAGCATTTTAATAAATTTCGGGAAACGTACTGTCCTTTGAGAAAAAAAAAGGTAATAAAATCTCCCATTTGACATTACTGAGTGTACAGTTTCAGTTTTCTTTCATCATTATTCTATATTAAATATTTTAGTCAACAAAGTGTAGCCAAATACCACATCATTTTTCGCAACCATTTCGTTTTTTTTTTTTTTTTAAGCGCCTCATCCAGTCGTCTTTAAATTTTCAATGTTTGTGTACGATAACGAGAACCATTATTTTTTTTTTTAATCAATTGGGATGTGTAGGGAGTCAATGAACAAAGTTTTTGAGCCCCTTTTCCAGCATCCTGGAACGGCTCCAATAACTTCCAGAAATCTTGAGTGTCTTGCAACTTTTAACAAAAGTTGCCTCCATAATCGACGACTGTGGAGAGTGAAATTCTATTGTGTGGATGCAGATTTGGGCATTTGATGTGTAAATTAGTATGCAAAATTTGTTCCAGTAAAATCACGGTAAATAAATATCAGTTTATTCCTTCGGCATTTAATGACTGATTTATTTTATGGTTATGGTAGTAGCTATTAAGTCTTGTTTCTACTCGAATAAATCTGTCAATATACTAACATAAAAGAATATCTTGAAATCATTGAAATCCGTACCAAAACTGGAGAATACCTGTGAATGAAACATGGCAGGAACTGAGATGAGGGAGTTATGGCTGCGGATGTTCTCTCTTTAGAAGCACCACAACACCTGTTCTCTTTAAGGCGTTCCCGCTGCTTCCTAACACCCACAGGTGTTGTAGGTTATGAATTGTTGCGGATTGTGGATTAGTTGTAAATTGTTGCAGCCAGGGTACTGTGGATTAGTTGTAGATTGTTGCTGCCACGGTAGTGTGGATTAGTTGTAAATGCAAGAAAGCCGTTTTTTCCTTACCACAACACACCACGATGTTACACCTGTCTTACGCAAACACACACACACACACACACACACAAGAGAACGCAGCTGTCTCCCGTCGACACCTGTGAAAGGGCAACAATGCTCTGGCTGGAAAGGGTCAAGGGAGAAAAAAAATAGTGAATGCAATTTTGGGAACGTTAACCCGAGTAATTAGGAGGAGACGGGCGCTCCTTCCTGCTAATGTGTTTTCTTCCACTTCTCTCCTTTACCAACGCCTCTCATCTCTTTGTCTGCCACGTTCATCTCTCTCTCTGTCTGTCACGCCCATCTCTCTCTTCCTTTGTCTGTCAGGTCCATCTCTCTCTGTCTCGTCGATCTCTCACTGTCTCGCCAATCTTTCTCTCTCCCCATCTCTGTCTCTTCTTTGTCTTCTCCACTTTGTTTTCCTCTGATTCCCAACTCTTCTCATTCCCACTTAGTCTCTATTCTTTTCTGTCTGTCTCTGTCTTTGCCTCGTCCATCTCATTCTGTATTTAATACATAAACACAGAAATAGCATCAGATCTTGGCGAGATACGGGTCTTGTTTTTTTCACACACAATTGAATCATCTCGATTAGTTTCAAAATCGTCACCTGAAAATCGGTAAATGATCAGAAATCTAAGAGTCGAATTTCATTTAAAAGCAAGTGGTGAATGTAATTCGAAAATTGGTGAATTAATCAGAGAGTCAGCAACTCTTGACTTTACCTGATCCCTGCCTGGCCTCACAAAGTTATATTGACCACTTCAGGTCAAGAGGGTGTTGTGTTTCTCGTGAATGTAAAACGTATTGAGACTCAACCTCTCGTATATGTGACATCTGTTGGTATGTTATTCACCCTCGTATATATAACATATAGTTTTCTCGTTCCCCTCAACATTATGTCAGTCACACTACACGACAACACCTGATCATTGATGCCGATGAAAGGATCTTGATCTAAGGAACTGAACTTATTCTCCTATTCCCTGGCTCGAACCCGATTACCTCCCATTCCTCCAGGTGGAAAGAAAGTCAAAATCCACGACTCTCTAACCACTAAGTTATCAATCCCAAAACATCGTGTACCCAGTATGTGTACTGCTCGTGAAGGTTGGCATTGCAAACGGGATTAAAATGAAATTAGTTCTAAGCTTACCACAGCCACGTATGTTCTCGCATCATGAAACTTGCCCAGTGCTACTAGGTACATGATGTTTGTAGGTCTGATGGCTCAGTGGTTAGAGCGTCGTGGGTTTTGACTGGCTTCCCACGAGGTGGACTAAAGCAAGTCGGGTTCGATCCCCGGGTAGTTTCAGTTTGTTAATTGCTTTAAAAACACAGCAGGTAGCACCAGGAAGGTTCAGAGCAGGTAGCACCAGGAAGGCTCAGAGCAGGTAGCACCAGGAAGATTCAGAGCAGGTAGCACCATGAAGATTCAGAGCAGGTAGCACCAGGAAGGCTCAGAGCAGATAGCACCAGGAAGGCTCAGAGCAGATAGCACCAGGAAGGCTCAGAGCAGATAGCACCAGGAAGGCTCAGAGCAGATAGCACCAGGAAGGCTCAGAGCAGATAGCACCAGGAAGGCTCAGAGCAGGTAGCACCAGGAAGGCTCAGAGCAGATAGCACCCAGCAGGATCACTGCGTTCTTCCATCATCACTCCCACACACACACTGATCCGCGGAAAATATTTTACAATACTAGACAATCCGCTGTCGAGAGTGATGTCTCAGTTCCACTGAACACCCCGAGTTTTTCCTCCTATATTTTCTTATTAATTCAGTTTGTGATAATTTGTTTCTTCTACAATATAACATTTGTTGACATGTATATTACAGCTAAAATCTCAAATGTATAACGAAATGATATAGGATTAAATGCAACTTATGTGGAGTATACTTGAAGAATTGAAACACTTATGCAACATATGGGAATCTTTATTGAAGAAACGTATCGCCACACAGTGGCTTCATCAGTCCGATACAAAGCAGGAAGGTATAAGGAGAGGAGGAGTTTGAGGTAATCAGTCCCTTAGCCTTGAGTCGATATGTTCAGTCCATCAATCTTGTAGATGTTGCATAAGTGTCTCGATTCTTCAACTTGTCGGTTTTCAAAACCATTCATCACATCTGGAGTATACTTGGAGGGTGTTCAGGGGGTCAACGCCCCCGCGGCTGTGGCTTACCGTGTTTACATTTGGCAAAGATGACTACAGGGTTTGTGGTTGATCTTGTGCGTACCGAATAAATACACAATAAACTGGACGCACGTAGCATGAAGGTCTCTCTCCTTCTGTAATTACTTTCTTGACAAATGACGGCGGAACCTTCAATTTTTCAACGGAAACATCCTGTACTCTTTTCTTTTTTGGGCCTGACACAAGTTGCAAACACCTTAGCATTAGCTTACCGTTGACTCGTGATTATGAAATTGTGTTGCAGACCTTGATGGCCTCTCTGTTTTGTAATTGCGAGACTTTAGTCCGGTCTTGCAATTGAAGTACCACGATCAGTCATTAGATGGCATTTCTTGCATGACACGCACTGATTACAGAGTGTATGATGCATGAGCCTGCTAGAACGTATAGTGCATGGGACTTGTGTTGCAGGAAGAGGGGAGGGAGGCGAAGAGAGAGAGACAGAGAGACACAGAGAGACACAGAGAGAGAGACAGAGAGAGAGACAGAGAAACACAGAGAGTGTAAAAAAAGGGGAGTGTTAAAAGGCGAGTTTTATTTTTCACGCCGTCTGCAGAAGTTTTTTTTCCACTTCGCTTTGCACTGAACTGTGCTGAGCAAAAGACTGCCGTTCCACTGTAGCGCACCAGGACCACTGTACCATTCCTTTCCCCGTCATCCCTTTCCCCCGTCATCCCTTTCCCCATCTACTCCCCCACACAGAGGTATGTCAGACCTATCAATGAGTAACCAACATCAGCAAGTCTACACTTTTTCAAGCAAGTTCGTAAACTGGAGAAGGTGGTGAAGTTTACTTAGGAAATCGAGTTATGAGGAGAGAGTAAAAGACCCGAACTTGATGTCTTTAGAAGACTGAAGGACCAGAGGAGAGTTGAGGTTGGTACTGGAGTGAAGTAGAGCGATGGAGACAAACTATATGTATAATTTCAAGATTACATGTTGTGTGATGGACTACAAGAGGTCAGTAGTAAATAATGCGGATAATAAATGAAGTTTAAGAAGCAGGACCAGGAGCTAAGACTCACCACTAGCAAGAAAGTAGTTACACACAAGTACATATATTCCATCTACTATCATCTTTTTTTCAGATATGTGAGTTGAGCATTGAAAAAATAGTATGTCAGTCAGTCTCGCACTTTTAGCATCCTGAGGATCGACCCTGCACTAGTCCTTTAATGGTCCACACAGGCTTAAGGCTTCTCATAAAAAACAAAACACAGCCAAGTCTGACAGTAGTTCCCCCAGTAGAGTTCTACTAAGCCACAGCACTTTAACCCCAGCAGGGCTCTCAAGGTCTGACATAAGCACCGCCCACCACCTTCCTCTTAGGCCACGTCAGATCAAAGTGCATTGTGAAAAAGAAAATGCATTTAGATATGCAAAGAATGTGGAAAAGAGGCTGATGTTTGTGTATATTTATGTGTATTTTTTGAGGACGCATGTGTGCATGTATGTACATGTGCGTATGTGCATGTAAGTGCAGGTGGGTTAGTGCATGTGTTTATATATGTGTACATATATATATATGTACTCGACTGTTTGTCCGCCTCTTGCCACTTGTTAAGTGTACTCTTCTTGACCTGTCATACTTATTTTTTAAAGCCGTGTATAAAGACTGCTTTCAGTGTGTCTTCGTTCAGATCATTCCTCTTCAAGACCACCCTGAGACTCAAAAATTACTTCCTGACAACTCTTTGATTCAGCTGACTCAACTGTATAAACTCAACTTCATATGGAAGCTGAAGATACAGTTTATACTTCGTTTACGGTATTGTTACCTTTACCCTAATTTTCAAGGCCTTGTATTTACTGGGGTTGAATTCCAGTAGCCACTTGTCTGAGCAGTAATTCAGTATATCCTTATCGACAGTTTTTATTCTCGTTAATTTTACATCATCTGTAAACAGATACCAAAAGTGACAGTCAGTTGTATGTCATTCTCGTATACCTAAAAGAGTATTGGTCCTACTTCTGATATTTTTGGAACCCCCACTTCTTACGTTCCTATTTTGACATCTCAGATAATCACTCTTTGTCGCCTTCCCATGATATACTCTTTGAATAACTGCAGTTCATTTTTTGAACTACCTGCCCGATCCTCATGTTTTTGTCCCAGGTTATTGTGAGGAACTGTATCAGGTACCTTCCGGCAGCCCAAGAATTTGCAATTCATTCGACTCTCTCTCTCTCTCTCCTACCTCATTCCTGTTACTTTGTCATGATACTCCAACAGGTCAGTGAAACAATTACCATCTCTAAAACAAGTGCCGGTTATTATATAACCATTTCTTCCCAAGTGCTTCAGCACTCTCCATGAATGTCAGTAACACTTAATTATAGTCTGACGCTTCCTATTTCCCCTTTCTTAAATATATGGACTACATGCTTTGTCTTTCTGATTTTTTGCAATTGTCCCATGTCTATTGGATTATTATAGATTTTAGTTAATTGTTTGAACAATGCCTCTGCTCACTTTCAAAGAATCCATGCAGGACACTTTGTTGGGTCCCAATGCCTTTGATGTATCCAACTCGCTCAAAAGTTATGTTATTGCTTGCCCTGTTATGTGAATGGTGTCTAGTTTCCTCTCGTGTATCCTTTGTCTTTAACTCTGTGGCGTTGCACCTGCTTCCATTGAGAACACTACTTCTTTCAATCGTATATTCAACTCCTAACAGATTGGGGAATCGTGTATCATGAGCTCTCCTCCATCCTTCTTCGGTCCAGTGATCTGGTTTTTCAATATCATCTTTCTTCTGTTGTAACTGAGAAGTAGTTTAAACTTCTCGTTTGCTGCTATGTCTTTCTGAGATTGTGGCTCAGCTCCTCGCCTCAAACTCTTGTTACGCAAACAACCCACACAGGAGGGACAAGCTTAAGACGACGTTTTTGGTCCAACTTAGACCATTCACAAGTCCTTTATATTTATTATGCTCACTTTTCTTCTGTTCTTTACTTTAGAATCTTCCACGATCAAGTTATTTCGTTTTTCTATTTTCTTCATCCCTAGTTGAGTCACTGACTTCCTTTCTCCTTACTGTTTTCTCTTCTAAGTTAAAAGACCTCGTTTAACTCCAGGCAGAGCTTCGGCCAGGTACTTCATCATCTCATTTTTCTTTCCAGATTCCTTTACCATTGTGGAGGCATGTGCAACGTTTGGGTATTTTTACTGAGGAAACATTTCGCCACACAGTGGTTTCATCAGTCCTATACAAAGAAGAATGGTGATCAGAAGGAGTTTGAGGTAATCACTTCCACAGTCTGGAGTCGATGTAATCAGTCCGTTAAGTGTTGCATATACGTCTAATTAATCAACTTGTCGGTTCTCTGAACCATTTATCCACTTGCCATTATAAAGTTAAATCCGTGTAGGTCGTTCAGCGCAGGTATGGTAAAGACTCGATCCACCATCCCTAAGTGAAGACTGGAACGCTAATGAAGATGAGTGTCAGGTTGCAGGACAGGAGAATATTGGTACAGTTTTTTGTTGTGGAGAGTTTTATGAAGTATGTGCTTGGGGAGAAAGGGGTTGGGGGGATATTGGCGATGATGGGTATAGATACGTAGAAATGGTTGGTAGTTGTGATGTTGATTGTGGTACCTGGAGTTTACCTGGAGGTTATTCCGGGGATCAATGCCCCCGGGGCCCGGTCCACGACCAGGCCTCCCGGTGGATCAGGGCCTGATCAACTAGGCTGTTACTGCTGACCGCACGCAGTCCAACGTACGAACCACAGCCCAGCTGATCCGGCACTGACGTTAGGTATCTGTCCAGCTCTCTCTTGAAGGCAGCCAGGGGTTTATTGGTAATTCCCCTAATGCTTGGTGGGAGGCTGTTGAACAGCCTTGGGCCCCGGACACTTATGGTGTTTTCTCTTAGTGTATCAATGGCGCCCCTATTTTTAATTGGGGGTATTTTGCATCGCCTGCCCAGTCTTTTACTTTCGTAGGGAGTGATTTCTGTGTACAGATTCGGGACCATTCCTTCCAGGATTTTCGAAGTGTAGATTGTGATATATATCTCTCTCCTTCGTTCCAACGAGTACAAGTCAAGTGCTTCCAAGCGTTCCCAGTAGTTAAGGTGCTTGACAGAACTTATACGCGCAGTAAAGGTTCTCTGTACACTCTTTAGATCTGCAATTTCACCTGTTTTGAATGGAAATGTTAATGTACAGCAGTATTCCAGCTTAGAGAGAACAAGTGATTTGAAAAGGATCATCATTGGCTTGGCATCTCTTGTTTTGAAAGTTCTCATTATCCATCCTATCATTTTCTTTGCACTTGTGATCGTGGGACTGTTTTGATCCTTGAAAGTGAGATCCTCAGACATTACTAGGAGAAGTGGTGGTGGTGATAGTGGTGGTGATGGTGGTGGTGATGGTGGTGATGGTGATGGTGGTGGTGATGGTGGTGGTGATGGTGGTGGTGGTGATGGTGGTGGTGGTGGTGATGGTGGTGGTGGTGGTGATGGTGGTGATGGTGGTGGTGGTGATGGTGGGGATGGTGGTGGTGGTGATGGTGGTGGTGATGGTGATGGTGGTGATGGTGATGGTGGTGATGGTGATGGTGGCGGTGATGGTGGTGATGGTGGTGATGGTGATGGTGATGGTGGTGGTGATGTGGTGATGGTGGTGATGGTGATGGTGGTGATGGTGATGGTGATGGTGGTGGTGATGGTGATGGTGGTGATGATGGTGGTGATGGTGGTGATGGTGATGGTGGTGATGATGGTGGTGATGATGGTGGTGATGGTGGTGATGGTGGTGATGGTGGTGATGGTGATGGTGTTCAAAAAGCGCTGAAAGGCAAAATCTTTTTAAATTAAGGTTAAAAGTTCTAACTTTTTTTTTTTTACCTCTCCCTCGAGGAGAGAGAATGTTAGTGAATTGTGTGTGTGTGTGTGTGTGTGTGTGTGTGTGTGTGTGTGTGTGTGTGTGTGTGTGTGTGTGTGTGTCTGTGTGTGTGTGTGTGTGTGCACGATCACAAGACCTCTCACATCAACATATGAACATAAGGCTAAACATCATAACATACACTGTTCGTCCCTCAATGCGTCAACAATGTTATTATCATCCTGTTCGTAAATTAAGCCAAGATTAATATTAATTAATGCTGGTGGCAATGTAATCTGTTGTTCTGGTAGACTGTGAGGCTAGCATGGTGCACACATCTTACCATATGTTCTACTCGTGTTCATTCTCACTACCAGTAATTTACCCTGAGAAAGATAACAATGTGTGGTCTCCAGTTCTTCAAACAATATCAGAGATTTTATTTGTGCTGATTTTGTCCTGTGCAATTTTTGTTTAATTTTAAATGTGCAGTAACTCACTGAATCATATTTTTTTGTGATAGGTCGACAATATTTCTGATTACTGTACACTGCAGTACACTTGCAGTGTCTGCAATGGAAGACACTGTCATGCAGATTCGGGTGTCGTCTGCAAAGGAAGACACGGTGCTGTGGCTGACATCCTTGTCTATGTCCTCATCCTCATATCCGACATAGACAAGGATGTCAGCCACAGCACTGTGTCTTCCTTTGCAGACGACACCCGAATCTGCATGACAGTGTCTTCCATTGCAGACACTGCAAGGCTCCAGGCGGACATAAACCAAATCTTTCAGTGGGCTGCAGAAAACAATATGAAGTTCAACGACGAGAAATTTCAATTACTCAGATATGGTAAACATGAGGAAATTAAATCTTCATCAGAGTACAAAACAAATTCTGGCCACAAAATAGAGCGAAACACCAACGTCAAAGACCTGGGAGTGATTATGTCGGAGGATCTCACCTTCAAGGACCATAACATTGTATCAATCGCATCTGCTAGAAAAATGACAGGATGGATAATGAGAACCTTCAAAACTAGGGAGGCCAAGCCCATGATGACACTCTTCAGGTCACTTGTTCTATCTAGGCTGGAATATTGCTGCACTCTAACAGCACCTTTCAAGGCAGGTGAAATTGCCGACCTAGAAAATGTACAGAGAACTTTCACGGCGCGCATAACGGAGATAAAACACCTCAATTACTGGGAGCGCTTGAGGTTTCTAAACCTGTATTCCCTGGAACGCAGGAGGGAGAGATACATGATTATATACACCTGGAAAATCCTAGAGGGACTAGTACCGAACTTGCACACGAAAATCACTCACTACGAAAGCAAGACTTGGCAGACGATGCACCATCCCCCCAATGAAAAGCAGGGGTGTCACTAGCACGTTAAGAGACCATACAATAAGTGTCAGGGGCCCGAGACTGTTCAACTGCCTCCCAGCACACATAAGGGGGATTACCAACAGACCCCTGGCAGTCTTCAAGCTGGCACTGGACAAGCACCTAAAGTCAGTTCCTGATCAGCCGGGCTGTGGCTCGTACGTTGGTTTGCGTGCAGCCAGCAGCAACAGCCTGGTTGATCAGGCGCTGATCCACCAGGAGGTCTGGTCACAGACCGGGCCGCGGGTGCGTTGACCCCCGAAACTCTCTCCAGGTAAACTCCAGGTAAACTGTACATTTCTCGCACAACTCTCTCTCTCTCTCTCTTCTCTCTCTCTCTCTCTCTCTCTCCTCTCTCTCTCTCCTCTCTCTCTCTCTCTCTCTCTCTCTCTCTCTCTCTCTCTCTCTCTCTCTCTCTCTCTCTCTCTCTCTCTCTCTCTCGTGCTTAAAGGAAAATATGTGAAATCATTTGGTGTTCCCAGGTTGTCACCCATTCAGGAACTTACTGGGTATTATCACTGATTAAGAGTCTAAGTCGACTCTCACCCAGTCAAGAGTATGGGAGCATCTGAAGCATTTAAATAGATATAGAAAGACCCCGAATCAGCGAATCTCAACGAATTTTTAAAGACCTCTTCATCCTTAGTGCCACTAATAGAACTTTTCAATAAATTGCCAATCCCGTCTTCTTTGGGTCGTAGCAATTAATTTGGTCTTATGTCTTACTCAATGATACCTGGACAGAGATCATCTCGGTGATATATTTTCGTGAAAGTCGATTTCCAGGAAATGCATTGAATGAGCTATATCTGTAAATCCTTTCAAGATCAAGTAATGACTTGACGTTTCAGACTATTGGTGTTCGACTTCAGTGTGTCTCCAGTGAGATAGTGTATTGACGTTAAGCAATTCCGTAAAGTCAGATTCAAAACAAACGTTTGTTGGGACGACGTTTCGCTCTCTGTAGAGCTTTATCGAGTTGCATAAGCTATATCTGCAACGTTTTGTATTTGTCTCCCAGTGAATTATTTCAGGGATAATTAAGTTTCTCTGCCTGAATGAGCACTGAATAAAGAAAGTAAATAGTCACTTCAAGGAACAGAAAGAAAAATTAAATCTCTCTCTTCTCTTGTAAGGTGACAGAAACTACCACATCCCTGTGAACTCTCACAATCTTTGGTACTTCTGTGACACCATATATGCCTCACAGATCCACCACCTCCACTCCCCAGAAAAACACTAGAGGAAGCAATAAACGGATATTTCAGGGAGAATACTCGACAGTGCGGATGTGGACGGTAAAATGCTACACTCTCAAGACTTGACTCAGAAATCTGCTTTCACTCGAGGATGTTTTATCGTATTTGCGCTGCAGAAGTCACCGAAATGTTGAGTATTATTAAAGTCGCTTGAGTGGAGCGATGTGTGTTCTCCGTAACAAAGATCTTATTTGTAGTGTCATAAATATAGCGAAATTACGGTTATTAAGTAACGTTGTGAACTGCATTTTGTTAAGGGTTTTATTGAAATTCCTCTAATATCAATAAATCAAAGATTAGCTTTTGAAATAAACAAATCTTTTTGCCAATTTCGGAAACGCGTTATCCCGTAAGACAAGAAGATTACGCATGGAACGCCATTTTTAGCCACGATTTATTACGCATTCTGGAAACCAGGTACGATGTAGCGGCGTTGGGTTTACCGCACAACACTAAAAATATGACATTTACATACCATGGATTTTCACTGCTAATTTCAAGAGCATAGGAATAAGGCCAGACGTAAGCCTGGACTGGAGTTTTACGACTCACTTGCCGCGAGTTCGAGCCGCACTGGTTCCGTGGCTTGTTTGCTGTTGTTTCATTACGATTTCGTGAGTCATTAACAATGGTTTTAATCTGATATTCTACAATATATTCAGTGCTTAACAGGCCATTATATAAAAATATTTTCTTGTTGACTGATAAGCATATACGGGAGGTTTTGAGGGACCCTAACATTTGCCATCATGCAGTGAGTGGGAAGAGAGGAGTTAGAGTGGGCTTACGATACAATTAATTACACGAATGTCATTTCAACAGTGGTACTGCTGGCAGTAAGTGTTTTATGATGTCGTTACAGCAAATATTTTAAGAGAAGATCTGGGGTATTACAAGGTGACCACTCAAGTCTCACGCTGTAACACACTACCACACTCCACCACCACCACACACCACCACACACCACCACCACACACCACCACACACCCAAACCACCACACTCCACACACCACCACAACCACCACACACCACCACACCACCACTCATCGTTACCACACACCACCACCACACACACCATCACACACCATCACAACACCACCAAAACACCACCACACATCACCACACACCATCACACACAACCACACACCACCAAAACACCACCACACACCACCACACACCACCACACACCACCACACATCAACACACACCACCATACACCACCACACAACACCAGCATCACCACACGCCACAACAACACCACCTCACACACCACCACACATCAACACACACCACCATACACCACCAACACATCACCACACACCACCACACACCACCATTCACCATCACAAAACCCTCACACACCACCACACATCACCACACACCACCACACATCACCACACACCACCACACACCACCACAACACCACCACACATCAACACACACCACCATACACCACCAACATCACCACACACCACCACACCCCACCACACACCACCACACCCCACCACACACCACCACACACCACCACACATCAACACACCCCCACCATACCACACACACCACACACCACCACACACCACCACACACCACCACACATCACCACTACCACCACCACCCACTCACCACACACACCACACCACCAAAACACCCACAAAAACACCACCACACACCACCACACATCACCACACACCACCACAAAACCACCACACATCACCACACACAACCACACACCACCACACACCACCACACACCACCACACACACCACACCACAACACCAACCACCCCATCACACACACCACCAACACCACCACACATCACCATCAAAAAACCACCACACACCACCACACACCACCACACATTCAACACAACCCATACACCACCACACATCACCAAAACACCCAAACCCCCACACCACCACACACCACCACACCACCCACACCACACATCAACACACACCACCAAACCCCAACCAATCACCACACATCACCACACACCACCACACACCACCACACACCACCACACACCACCACACACCACCACACACCACCACACATCACCACACATACCACACACCACCCACACACACCACCACACCCCCCAAACCCCCCACACCCAACCATCCCCACCACCACACACCACCACACATCACCACACACCACCACACACCACCACACACCCCCCACACACAAAACCACACCACCCCCAAAACACATCACCACACACACCACACCACCACCACACACCACCACACACCACCACACACCACCACACACCACCACACACCCCACCCCCCAAAACCACCACACACCACCACACACCCCAAACCCCCACACCCCAAACCACACCCCAACAACACACCACCAAACCAACAATAAACTCCACACAACCACCATACACCACACAAACCACAACACACCAACACACCACACACCACCACACCCAACACACCACCACACATCCCCCACACACCACAACACCACCACACCCACACACACCAAAACACCACCACCCCACCAAACACCCCCACCACACACATAACACACCACCACACACCACCACCACCATAACACACCACCACACACCACCACACCCACCACACACCACCACACACCCAAACCCCCACACCAACACACACCACCACACACCCCCACACACCACCACTCCACCACACACCACCACACACCACCACACACCACCACAACCACCACACATCACCACACATCCCACACACCACCACACATCACCACCCCACCACCACACACCACCACACACCACCACACACCACCACACATCACCACACACACCACACACACCACACATCACCACACACCACCACACACACCCCCACACCACCAAAACACCACCCCCAAAACAACACACACCACCACACACCACCACACATCACCCCCACACACCACACCCCACCCCCACCACTCACCACCCCCACCCACCACACACCACCACACACCACCACACACACCACCACACACCACCACCCCCACCACCACACACACCACACCCACCACTCCACCACACACCACCACACACCACCACACACCACCACACACCACCACTCCACCACCACCCACCAAACCCACCACCACCCCCACCACCCCCACACCACCCCCACACCCCCAAACACACCACCACAACCCACACCACCATCACACACCCCACCACACCCACCACCACCACCACACACCACCACACACCACACACACCCCCCAACACCACCACACACCATAACACACCACCACACAAACCCACCACACCGTAAAACCACCACACACCACCACACACCACCACACACCACCACACTCACCACACACCACCAACACCACCACAAACCCCAAACCCCAACACCACCACACACACACCACAAAACCCATAACACACCACCAAACACCACCACACACCACCACACACCACCACACACCACCACACACCATAACACACCACTACATACAAACACACTGTACCTTCCTTCCCAGTTAATCAGGAAGGTTCACAGACGTGTATCTAAGTTTGAAACAAATATTTGGAACTGAGCTCAATTTAAAGGGTCGAAAATATTGGGTTACACGAAAATTTTGGAAACACCTGAAACACAGAATCAATTATTAACACTGTACAATGGATCCCAAGAGGCGGATGTTTACTTCCGGACACCTGCTCGAATATATTTGCCGGGGATATTACATTAATGCAAAAATACCACTACTATTATTACTATTACTACTACTAGTAATACAACCACTACTACTACTACTACTAATTTTACTACTACTAATACTACTATAACTGCTGCTGCTGATGCTGCTGTTGCTGCTGCTGCTGCTACTACTACTACTACTACTACTACTACTACTACTACTACTACTACTACTACTACTACTACTACTACTACTACTACTAATACTACTACTACTACTGTTAATACCACCACTAGTACTACTGCTACTACTACTACTACTGATATTACTACTACTAGTACGACTACTAGTACTACCACTACTGCTATTACTACTACTAGTACGACTACTAGTACTACTACTACTGCTATTACTACGACTAGTACGACTACTACTACTATTACTATTACTACTGCTACTACTAGTCGATGTTTTGAAAATTCAAGCAATTTCCTTTCGCAGTTTGTTGCCATGTACAAGCAGCAACAGCAAGATATTTCTAACCAACTCTGCTAAATTAGAATATAGGGATCATATTGATGAAATATAAACGAATAAACAGGAGGTAAGAAACTCTTGGAAGATTTGAAAAATTATAATGAAATTTAACATTCCTTTACTTTTGATTAGATCCTACTCAGTGTATGATCCTGTTATTCTTCCTATTCTGCATTCCTGTCCTTATTACTGATCATTCTCCCTGCATATACTCGTCATTCTGCTGAATCTTTCATCCTACCTGCTCATCCTGCCACTGTTACTATCTTGCCATCCTACTAGCCGGCTTATCGTACTAAGCAATCAAGCAAAACAATAGCAGGCAGTATACCTTCCAGTGCCCCGCCAAACTCATTTCCCGAAACAGCCACAGTTACCACACTAGAGAGGAGGATTAAACTCCACACACAATATGCTCATCTATTGTTCCCGGAGGGGTAATGAGATCACTACCAGGGCTACCCCTTACAGGGTCTTGAATTCCTTCTTGAAAGATCCTGAGACCGTGGTCACATTTACCTATCATGAGGCGTTATATGAGCCAAGTATACTTAACACCTGATCTTTAAGTACCTATTGCTTGCCGTGCATCATCTCAGCTGCGTATTATAAAGGTAATAGGTAGTCTGGTTCCCGTAACTCGGTTGGTAGCGCACTAGGCTCACATATTGAGGTCTGTGGTTCGATCCCCACTACGGGTGGAAACATTTGGGCGTGTTTCCTTAAGATACCTGCTGTCCCTGTTCACCAAGCAGTAAATAGGTACCTGGATGTTAGCTGATTGGTGTTGGGTAACATCCTGGTAACAAAATTTACCTAAATTGCCTTAAATGCTCAACATAACCAGGAGCTTTCTATATAGTATGTCATTGATGTCAGCTATGGTCTGTATAAGTTGCACAATGTACTTGTAGAAATAAAGATTATTATTATTACCTATTAATCACCTCCTTTCCAACGGCATTTCGAGAATATATAAACATCGAACGATATTTGAATATCCTTTATTTTCCTGACTTTTAGAATTTTTCGACCACTCAGGATGCCTTCCATACAAGGGCCGGGGACCTTGATGCCCGCGAGGGACCCTTGATCAAAACAATTGAAGCTACCATTCCCCTTTTGCTGGATCAAAGCTGATAACTTTCTGTTTTCAACGCGATGAAGGATCCCTCGAGGCTAAGTGATTCCTAGTATAAATTATAACGATGATAATAATAATAATAATAATAATAATAATAATAATAATAATAATAATAATAATAATATTTTTATTATTATTATTATTGGAAATATAAACATATGCAGTATAATGTGATCCTTTATTGACAACGTTTCGCCCACTGTGTGGGCAAAACGTTGTCAATAAAATACTCACGTACCTTCCACCCAGGTAGATCTGTTTATGACTTGAAAAAACCCACTGTGTGGGCGAAACGTTGTCAATAAAGGATCACATTATTCTGCATATGTTTATATTTCCATTGTGTCGGTATTTTATACCATTTATTTCCATTATTATTATTATTATTGTTGTTATTATTATTATTATTATTATTAATAAAAGTGTATCTTTGTACTCTCTTACCTGAATCCACGCAAAAGGAATAGTGTAGAGTGAGGCACAATTCCTAATGCAGCTCAATATCAGTACTGAAGATCTTGAAGCCATTTATTAAAAAAAAAAAACACGAAAGAAATTCACAAGTCATCACATGGAAACCATTCACGTTTACCCAATAAAAACTAGCGAATTGCTAACTACGCAGCAAAAAGAAAGTGATGTGAACCTTCCAACCAGTAAGATGTGTGCTGAATACTGACAGCCAATCAGAAGTGGATGATTTTATATATATATATATATATATATATATATATATATATATATATATATATATATATATATATATATATTATATATATATATATATGTTTATATTTTTATTTATTGTGAAGGTTAGAGTACGAGTGTGGGAAAGATAAAGAGAGAGTGTGGACACCTCGCGTCTGGCGACACATCTTAGAGTGGCGAGGAAACAGATGGAGACATTCCAAGAACGTGACGATACTCGCCCCTCACTTTCTCACACTGAACGGCAGCTGAGGTTACGTGTAACTCTCGCTGTTGCTTCTTCTTCTTATCTTCGCTTCTTCGAGTCTTCTTCTCGCTTTTTATTTATTCATTCTTCATTTATTTAGTGAATACCCCTTAGGGGTTTAGCGCTTAGTTATAATAATAATAATAATAATATTAATAGTAATAATTTAACAAATATTTAAAAACGCCATTTTAAATTCATTGATTCATTCATTGTTATATTATTATTATTATTATTATTATTATTATTATTATTATTATAATTATTATTATTTTATTTATATTAAAATATTATTAATATTATTATTAAATATCAAACATTAAATTCGCAGCGGTGGAATTTTCTCCTCTAAACTGCCCTCAAACGAGAGTACGGTGACACAGGCACCAGACCAGAGTACAGTGACACAGGCACCAGACCAGAGTACAGTGACACAGGCACCAGATCAGAGTACAGTGACACAGGCACCAGACCAGAATACAGTGACACAGGCACCAGATCAGAGTACAGTGACACAGGCACCAGACCAGAGTACGGTGACACAGTCGCTAGACCAGAGTACGGTGACACAGGCACCAGACCAGAGTACAAGTGACTCAGGCACCAGACCAGAGTACAGTGATACAGGCACTAGACAAGAGTACAGTGATACAGGCACCAGACCAGAGTACAAGTGACACAGGCACCAGACCAGAGTACAGTTACACAGGCACCAGACCAAAGTACAAGTGACAGGCACCAGACCAGAGTACAGTGACACAGGCACCAGACCAGAGTACAGTGACTCAGGCACCAGACCAGAGTACAGTGATACAGGCACCAGACCAGAGTACAGTGGCATTTGACTAGAGTACCGTGATATCGGCTTCAGACGAGTATAAAGGGCCACACGAGTCCGGACTAGAGTACCACTGGCAATCAACATTCTAATCAACCCCAGCCTGCCATTCTACCTCCCTGATGGCTCGAGTAAAAATCGGGAGATCCAGCAAAAAGCAATCGGGACAATGGCTTGGGTCTTGAAGCGGCCCACACAGAGGTCAACGCTGCCCGTCGCCTACTGCATCTATTATCTTGAAGACCCCCCTAAGGATGCCATCTCCATTACGTTAAGTGTCAGTATATCGTAGAGAAAGAGAAAATTATCCTGTTGCAGGTGACTTCGAAACCCGGGACGGTCGTAGGTTACGAGAATGGGCGGTTAGTTCACCCTGCAGGGCGACACTGCCTCAGTAATGCAGTTTAAGACGGGATCTGGTTCAAAACTGTGATTGCATACAGTTTTATCACCGCCCGAGGTTATAAGGTCGAGTCACTGAGCTCTGGGTTACTTATCTTAATGTCCTGTTGGCCGCTGAGTATGCGATTTATCTTCTCTTCCTCAGGTAATCAACATTAAACTCTTTTTTATATGAAATACAAAGGACAAGTGAGCTGTCTCAAAAGTACCTTCATTTCTTTCACATTGGTTCTTCACTTCATGTCAAGCTTTTTTAAGTTAAGCAACACAATTGTCCTCAAAGATTTGTTATGTTATACCATGATTTAAGGAAAGATCCTAGGACTTCACCTTATGAAAGCAGACAAAGCAAATGAATAGTAATTATGGACAAGGATAAATAGTGGATAAATGAACATGTTTATTAGCAGACGGGGAAACTTATGTGCCTCTTAACCTACCAATTAACAGTGGGTTGACTGCAGTAATATATACATCCCTGAAGACATAACATTTCATAGACGAAACCTTTACTTTATCACTGGTCCTACCCAGCGTGAGCTCCTACCCTCCATTCATCTGTTTATTCACTGACAATCGTTCAGGTTATCTTGAATTTAGAAATTTACATGTTTTTTTGTGAGAATGAGGGAGACGGGGAAAAGTAGAGTTGAGGCGAGTGTCCAAGGAGGAATTAGGAACCGTCAAGAGGATATCCCCAGCATGGGGTGTCCTTCACCGCTGGTAGGCGAGCTTTGTCCTTTCATGGCGCATTGGCGAGGATCTCGAGCATCTTGTAGGCGATTTTCTTGTTTGTCCGATAGTGGATATATTACAATATAATTTATGTTCATATGTATATATATATACATTGTATACAAACAGGTCCCTTCTGAGCCTCGGCAGAGTATTAGCTCACGCCAAGCACCTTACTATTGAGGGCCTGGTGATCATGGTAACTAGACGGCTCGCTGGTTATTGCTGGACTCCACTTAGATCTGCATGTTCCGGTGAGACAGTTGAAGTGTCCTCTCTTGTTCTGGTCTTCTAAGTGAATCCTGTTGAGATATTCATGGCATAATGGCCTCAGTTCGTGTTAATCACACGTTAATGGCGTGCAGTTCCTACAGGTTGACAAACACGACAAAGGTTTTTATTAGTATATCCAGATGTTGGTTCGGTTACCCATTTGTTTTATTTTGAAGACGTATTGATATGACAGAGTAAAAAAAAATATTTTTGAAAGTTTAGAGCACGGTAGAGAGCAGGAAGGACCGAAACGTCGTCTCTAAAGTTTCTTCTCCAACTTGTGAGTAATTTATGAATTATCAATTTATTTAACTTTTCCTGCCATGAAGGTTCCCACTACTTTATTTGTGTTTGATATTTTTCTTCTGTTTTTGTTTGTATCTTATCTGTTATGCCAATTACTGCATTTTAACGACACTAACCTTTGTAAATAACCTTCTTTCCCAAAGCTTCTTACTATGATTTTGGAGCATTTACAATGTTTATAGTATGTATAATTTATATAGAGAGTTTTATTTGTATAGTGTGTAATTAGTGGTAGCTATAGTGGGTGCAGTGAATGTGTATACAAAGCAACACAAGATTAGTATTAGCATATAGTATATAGCATATAGTATATAGCAGGAAGCAGGGCCAAGAGCTGAGTCTCGTCCCCAGCAAACACACCCTGGTGAGTGCAGATAGGCGAGTACACAAGTGAAGGTTTTTCTAGGTAACCTTTTCCAGGAAAGATGTGTAGCAACCCTGAGATGCCATTGTTGCATCAGTCTCACTGGTGGAGACCTCAGGAAGGCCGTGGTCTCTCTCCATCACCCTTACAGCATCCTCCATCCCCAGTTTCCCCCCATCCTTCTCCCTTCCTCCCTTTCCTTCCCCCTCTCCCTTTCCTCCTCCTCCACCTACTCTCTCTCGCGTGTCTATTATAGATAACAGTACACAACACAGCGTGCTGCTTACCACCTTCCTCTCTGCCTGGTTGAGCTTCTGCTATCATTGGCGGGTAGTCTTTATCTCCTGCACTGTACACTTTCCTCACAAGCCACAGGTGCTCAAACATACATATATATTCATTGTCCTTGACATTATGTTAAATGCGTATGATATTTAAAATATATATGTGCATATTTAATCACATAAGTGCTCATGTTTTCGTTTTTTTTTATTTTTACTTTGCTTATTAAAGGTGTGATATATATATATATATATATATATATATATATATATATATATATATATTATATATATATATATATATATATATATATTATAAAACTGCGGTGCCAGGACTCGATCCTGATTCCTATACCCAGTCCTTAGAACAGGACACAGTAGCATCACTCTATCCACTGACCACAAATTCTCAAACACCAGGCGCTCAGCAGCACTGAGAGTGTTTTCCCTGATACGAGAACATACGTGGTCGTGGAGCCTCCGAGACTAATTTCATCCTCATTCTATTTAGGGTACCAACCTTCACAAGCAGTCTGTATATTAATGAAATCACCTGACAAGTGAAATTAGTCTCTGAGACTCCACGACCACGTATGTTCTCGCGTCAGGGAAAACATGCTCAGTGCTGTTGAGCGCCTGGTGTTTGAGAATTTGTGGTCCAGTGGATAGAGTGATGCGTACTATGTCCTGTTCTCACAGAGCTGGGTATAGGAACGCCCGCAGGATCGAGTCCAGGCCAGCCGCAGTTCTGTTAATGATTGAAAAAATCACTTGATTAGTGATTTCATTAATATATATATATAGGAGGCAGTGGAGATGTCATGTCTGAGGGCAATGTGTGGTGTGAATATAATGCAGAGAATTCGTAGTTTGGAAGTTAGGAGGAGGTGCGGGATTACCAAAACTGTTGTCCAGAGGGCTGAGGAAGGATTGTTGAGGTGGTTCGGACATGTAGAGAGAATGGAGCGAAACAGAGTGACTTCAAGAGTGTATCAGTCTGTAGTGGAAGGAAGGCGGGGTAGGGGTCGGCCTAGGAAAGGTTGGAGGGAGAGGTTTTGTGTGCGAGGGGCTTGGACTTCCAGCAGGCATGCGTGAGCGTGTTTGATAGGAGTGAATGGAGACAAATGGTTTTTAATACTTGACGTGCTGTTGGAGTGTGAGCAAAGTAACATTTATGAAGGGGTTCAGGGAGACCGGCAGGCCGGACTTGAGTTCTGGAGATGGGAAGTACAGTGCCTGCACTCTGAAGGAGGGGTGTTAATGTTGCAGTTTAAAAACTGTAGTGTAAAGCACCCTTCTGACAAGACAGTGATGGAGTGAATGATGGTGAAAGTTTTTCTTTTTCGGGCCACCCTGCCTTGGTGGGAATCGGCCAGTGTGATATAAAAAAAATAATAAATAATAAATAAAAAATAACATATATAATATATATATATATATAATAATATATAATATATATATATATATATATATAATATATATATATATATATATATATATATATATATAATATATATATATATATTATAATATATATATATAATATAATATATATATATATTATTATATATATATTATGGCGTCTCCCACTGAGGTAAGGTGACCCGAACAACTAGAAACATGCTGACATCACAGCTCAGATGACCGTTGAACTGCAACATCTCCACGTCTTCTTCAGCCTTCCTTATTTATTTACAGTTTGATCAACTATGTGTGTGGGGAAGAGGGGGGGGAGGGGGGTCAGTAAGGATTGATGAAATATATCCCATCTTTCTATCCAATCCTCCGAAGTAGTGTAGTTTTATGTAGTATCACGGAAATGATCCTGCCGACTATATATTACTGCAGGTCTGGTAGCTTCAGTGATCCTTTCCATAGGCTGGGTGGCAACGAGGGAAGCTGTGAGCACAAACATCATCGAAAAGAAGCGAGAATCAATGAAGCGACGGGATGGACCGTCAGGAAGAGACGGGGCTCTAAGACGACTGGAGGTGGTTGCTAGCCGTTCCCACTGCGTCAGTCAGTGCTGCTCCCACTGCGTCAGTCAGTGCTGCTCCCACTGCATCACTCAGTGTTGTTACCATTCCGTCAGTTAGTGCTGTTCCCACTGCATCACTCGGTGGATACACGTCATATATAATGTTATGGCTGCTGCTCTCACGCCGCTACCACTGTCGTCAAGTCCTTCCAAAACAGCAGCTGAGCTGGAGGTATGATGGAACACCGGGAGAAGCCTTGTAAATCAAGCACCAGGAACTTCTGCGTCTCTCTCTCTCTCTCTCCTTTTTTTAACGCAGGGTTTACAAGGTTAAGGATCCCTAGCTTCATTGACAAGCTATTTACAGGTTAAGGATTCCTAACTTTATTGACAAGCTAAGAGCTGTTACCCACATCAGCTCATTTGAAAGCATTTTTATTGTTATGAGACATACAAATAGGGAACAGGATGAAGTTGGAGCTATCTTTGGGCCAGCATTTTCATTTGATCAACTGACTTTATCTCGTTGACATCATAATGCTGTACGAAAATTTACCATACTCTAGTCATCCTGGGGATAAATGATCTCAGATGAAGTGATGTTCTGGAGAAGGTACAGCCAGAGTGAAACTGCTGCTTTCTGCCCGTCTTGTGGTATAGAAGCTTGCTTCACGCTGTCCTCGAAGTGGATCCAAGTGTGGTGGTACTTTGACAATATTGGCCTTGCACATAACAGTTAGGCCACCCACATCTCTCCTGTGTTGAAGGCTCTTCTGAAATGACAAATCTATCCAGGATTGGTCCAGGCGAGAGATGAGACGTCTTGCTCTGTTCTCTGCTCTGTCAAGCAGTCGCAGATGAGTAGGATGAGAGGGGAGGCAGGCAAACCAAGAAAGTGAAGCATACTCAAGGTGTGAGCGTACTTGTGCCTCGTACAGAAACTTGCAACCCCTAGTGATGACGCTGTGTACTGTGTTCTAAGGTAGCAGCTATTGCTGATGTTGAGTACTATCATCTGTGGCAGCAGCTACTGCTGACGCTGAGCGCTGTCGTGTCCTGATGCACTCGCGAAAAAACCCTCACTACATAGGATAGTGTATCAAAAGACTCTCTTCCCTTCCTCCACTCCCTCCGGACACACTTCCAGGAAACACACAGTCAGCGTAGTGCAGTAGGAGCCTGAGGCTCGGCGTATTATGGTAATTATGATAAGAACACCATGGAGATACGCAGTGAGGAAGTAACTAGGAGCAGCACAGTCTTGCTATATAAGTAACTAGCACAGTCTTGCTATATAATAAGAGTAATAAAGGAGATGGTCGCTATTGTTAGCAAGTACAATGAAAGAGAACATTACCTTCATGCACTAAACTCACATCTTAGTGTTGGATTTGATGGCCTTTGTATCTTACAGCTTTGCTGCCTCTTGCCTTCCTCTCTGGTCTTTCCACACACAGACAGCGGCTCTGGAGTTCACCCAAACACGGTTCCAATATTGTCACTCCCATGATACTTAACGTGGCTGATATTCTCACTATTTTTATTGAGCTAATTAATTTTAGGGATGAAAAAAAAAATCGAGAGCTTCCAGAATCAGCTTGAATGAAAAGGCTTGGGGAAATGATGTTGTTTTGACAAAACTAAGAGGAAAACATTGATAAATAATGAGGAGGACAAGCACCTCTGGTATTAGCTGGGGACCCATGACCTCTGAGAAGGAAGAAAATAAAAGGACTTTAGGGAAAACAATATTTAGCTTACTGCCTAAAATGTTTTAGCCTTCAGTCCTCCACATATCACCTCAGTTTTAAGTTGAAATATATATACGTCTTTTATTCCGTGTCTCTCTCAGTTTCTCCCTCTCTTTGACAAGTGCTCAATACACTTTTATTCTGCCTTATTTTTAAGAGTTATAGGAATCAAAGAGGTTCAGAAATACAAGCCCTTCATTTAATAAACGTGGCTGTTGCAAGTTTAGTAATGAATATTCAAACTAGCCATCTCCTTCAAACATGGTATTTAGTACTTATATGTAACAACAAGCAAGCATCGAAACAGATGTCAGCTTTTCTAAAATCCCTGGCCAAGGGTGGGGTTTAAATCCTTACATGTCGGTGAGTGTAGTTTGCTTAACCAAGCCACAGTACCAGCAAGAAAGTTGAGCCTTGGTGAAGGGTAGCTAATTTATTTATGCCAGCAGTTCCAGGAAATTGCTCTTTGTGAAGTGGTTTTCTTTTTATGTAGAGCTCCCCAGAGGACAGAATCACGTCGTGGCTGGTACGTGTGAGAGTCTGCATGAGTGTCCACTCCTAGTTGTAGTTTTGGGGGGTCGACATGCCGCTCCTAGCCCGCCTCTTAACTATTTGTGAGTGTAGATAAATGGTTCTCTGAACCATTTATCTATAGTCACTAATACTTGATAAAATAGGTACATGTGGAACACTTGGATATCTTTACTGAGGAAACGTTTCGCCACACAGTGACTTCATCAGTCCAATACAAAGAAGAATGGTGAAGATCAGAAAGAGTTTGAGGTAATCAGTCATAGAGGACTCTTTGTTGAGGTTTACATATGTAATTTTTAGGCCTGAGAGTAGCGACTCTCATTGCTGAGGTCCAGGTAATAAACCCTGGACATTAACATAAAAAAAAAAGATAGTCTAGAATGTGTCGTCAAAATAAATCGAATGAATTGTGCCCAGGAGAATTGTTTAACACTATTCACAGAGCTAGCTTCTTGTTTATGACCTGCAATCTTTTCCTCAGAGATTACATTTAGTTTACGTTCTCCTCTTATCATGACTTGAATATATTGGATTGGACTCTAGTAGTCCATTGTTTAACCATAGTAGATCTTCAACCATTCTTCTCTGTATTGGACTAAGGAAGCTACTAGTTGGCCAAATGTTTCCACGATAAAGATACCCAAGTATCTACTGCAAGGAGAGATATAACCAATATACTGATTGTACAAGTCTTATTGCCACATTGTCTCCAGTTTTATCTCAGTCGTGTAATCGATGCTCAAGATCATCTGGTCGTTGTCCATGGTGAATTTCTCGAATAACTGTTTCATTTAGAGTGACAAACAGATCCAGCCTCGCCGCTTCTCTCCTGAAGAATCCTTGACTTTTTGGCTTACAAAGTTTATTCTTTCTCTGCCACTCTACGTAAAGTGAATCTTGTTAAAATTTCATGTAGAAACATTTTAAAATATCAAATAAACACTTTGTAAAGAGACTGAGAGTCAAATATTAAACTCTAATGCGATTGAACGCTGATAAACTCCAATATACTAAAAACAATAAAAAAAAGAGGGGAGAATTTGGTAAATTTTCCTGCTGAGTTTTTCCCGATGATTCACCTCACCTGTTGTAAACAATGGCGCTGACAGACAATTGTTGACCTTTTTTGTGAGACGTCCTGAATCTGGGGAAAAAATATCTTTTTTTTTATGTAACTGGCACATTTTTTTTCTTTTTATATACAGGGTTTGACAAGATCAGGTTAATGATCTCTAGCTTTATTGACAAGCTATTTCTATGAGACTATCTCTCTCTGGGAGATAGAAATGAGATGGGAGAAGACGGCATATATGAGGATGGCAGGAAAGGGAGCAGGTGAGAGAAATATGGAGAGGAGGTAAAGAAAAACACAGGAAAGATGATGATAAAATCCCTAGAGGGAAAAGATGGTTGAAAGAAAGGAGGAGAGAAAGGAGAACAGAAGGAAAAAAAACGGAAAAGAGAATAGAGATAGATGGGAAGAAGTCAGGACGAATCTTCATATGGTGAGGTGGAATTTCATAGTCCTCAACCCTGTCTTGATTACTTTATAGTCAGAGAAAGAGAGAGAGAAAAGAGAGAGAGAGAGAGAGAGAGAGAGAGAGAGAGAGAGAGAGAGAGAGAGAGAGAGAGAGAGAGAGAGAGAGAGAGAGAGAGAGAGAGAGAGAGAGAAAGAGAGAGAAGAGAGAAAAAAGGGATGGTCGACGCTCTTCTGCAGTGTTATCCTTAATTAACAGTAGCGCTGTTGATAAATTAGACACATGTACAACACTTGAGGATCTTTACTGTGGAAACGTTTCGCCACACAGTGACTTCATCAGTCCAATAAAAGGAAGAATACTGAAAATCAGAAGAAGATTCAGATAATCAGTCTTTCAGCTTGAAGTCGATGTTCATCAGTTAGGAGTCGATGTTCATCAGCCAGGAGTCGATGTTCATCAGTCAGGAGTCGATGTTCATCAGTCAGGAGTCGATGTTCATCAGTCAGAAGTCGATGTTCATCAGTCAGGAGTCGATGTTCATCAGTCAGGAGTCGATGTTCTTCAGTCAGGAGTCGATGAACATCGACTCCTGACTGATCAATCTCCTGACTGATCAATTTCCTTCTGATCCTTCTGATTTCGCCACTCGTGGCGAAATGTTTCCTTAATAAATGCTTTCATCAGCACATACGTGACTTTTAACAACAATAATAACTACACCGAAGGAACTAGTCAATGAAATGGCAGTATTTGAACCCGAAGAATGGGACCATTAACAGCCATTTACAATCACTCACACACTAGACTAACCATTTGTTAAAAAAAATAGAAAGAGAAATGTAATCAGCTAGTAAAAACACGCACAAAAAAAAAAAACAGAAAGACGAAAAACGTGAAGAGCGAAAACGCCCGATCAACAAGAAAGGAAAACGAGGAACAGAGTGAAAAAAAAAGGCAAGGGAAACTCGAGTAAGTTCAGAAAATGAAGGAGGTGAATCCTGTCATTAGTTTCTTGGAGAAAATCAATTACTTCCAAACTTTTATCTTCAGGACAGAGATCATTAGAGGAGGTCGTTCATTGTTTGTTGTGGTCGTGTGGTGATTAGGTGAGACAAGGGGGAGGGAATTTGGCATCAGTTGAACCCTGGTAAGTGGCCTTTTGATGGCCATCTCCTGGGTCTCTTTCTTTCCCTCGAGAAATTAATGGATGTACTCTGTTACGTCTGATTCTAATTAAACTAATGGTTGTACTCTGTTACATCTGATTCTGATTAACTTAATGGTTGTACTCTGTTAAATTTGATTCTAATTAAATTAATGGGCGTATTATGCTATGTCTGAATCTAATTAAATTAATGGTTGTACTCTGTTACGTCTGTTCTGATTAATTAATGAATGTACTCTGTTACGTCTGCTTCTAATTAAGAGTCCACTTGCTACTCGGAAAATGTATTAAATAATTATTCAGTCTCTTCTATTCACACAGAAGAGAGAAACTTATAACGATGTTTCGGTCCGACTTGTACCATTAACTAGTCACACACAGGAGTTTTAAACTGCTAGACGAACAAGACACATGTGCAACACTCTGGGAATTTGTATTTGCAAAACATGAATAAAAGATCACAGTGCCGTGACGGGAACAATACACGAATAACCCGCATTTAAAGATTGAAATTTACCCGACTTGGACCATCAACTTGTGGCACTAAGTATGTGTCCATTATGCTTGATTTGAAACAACGTTAATACTCATAGTTTTTGCTACACATGAAGTAGACTAGACATAAATACACATAATAGAATAGACACAGTGGCATGCAAAGACGTATGTAACACTCCCACATAGGCTGCCCCCAACCAGCGAACCGGGTGCTAAGGGTTTAATAATCAATAGAGTGCCCGTCCTTAAATCAGTATCTTGGTTCATTGACCAATCACAGGCAAGCCCGCCAAAGCTGAAACAACGTGGTTCACTTGCGGTAAGCATCGGCAGACTTGCCAACCTGCTGGTTGAGTACGGTGAACTCTCTCTGGTTTCTCCTTTGTCATCTGTCACCGTGGTGCACACTTATTATTTTATCTGTACATATTGTACATAGTGTACACATCTGTATACAGTGGGTGAAAGCAAAATATACATTATAGTCTACTGCTGAGTTTGTTTGCTCCAATTCCCATTACGACCAGGTATCACAGGCCATTCATTACCTGTGTTCGTAATAGACACAAATACACATAATTGAATAGACATAAACATAGGTTTTGTATACGGGAACTCTGTTGTTGTTTTAATTGTTGAAGTGTAGTGGAGATGAGTGAGAAGAGAGTTTGAGTTACGAGTTGAAGATTGAAATTGCTTCCGTAATGACTTCTCTGGAAGCTCGCTCGAGTGTAAACAAAAGAAAAACTATTACGCTGGAAAAAAATAAAAAAGAGGAGAATCATAATACTCCGGGTGATGTATGTGGAAGGAGTCGAACCAAGAGAAGAGATGCTGCACAAGGGAGAGAGAGAGAGAGAGAGAGATAGAGAGATAAATACGAGGCTTGAGATGAAGTGCCATACAAATGATAGAATTCATCCTACGAGAGGAATACTGAGTACAGTTCAAAATTCAGATAGTAACCCATTGACAGGAGAAATTCCTGTCAATGGGTTATTATAGCTGCATTTTTGCCCATATATATATTAATATATAATATATATATATAATATATATATATATATATATATATATATATATATATATATATATATATTATATATATATATTATATATTATATATAAAATATATTATATATATATAATTTTTGACAGTAAATTAATTCACGATTCTGTGTTTAATAACATGATATATTAAGTTTTGTATAACAAATCTTAACTTTGGACCAAGAAATAGCAATAACTAGTAACTTTGATCAAGTGATTCTTGTTAAAACATCTCAGCAAGTTTCGTTATTTGAAAGAAAATCTTTCGTGAGAATTTCGTTCTAAAAAATATGTTTTGTAACATATTATTGTCGTAAATAAAGTAGGAGTACTGTATTAAAGAGTACGGAGGTTTACTGGCTTTAATATAGCCGGGGTAATATTGTATGTGGGCGAGTGTGTGGTCAGTTGTTGTAACCTGGGAGGGATGGAATGAAGGAAGGAGGAAGAGAGGGAGTGAGAGAGGGAGTGAGAGAGGGAGGGAGTGAGAGAGGGAGGGAGTGAGAGAGGGAGTGAGAGAGAAAGTGAGAAAGGGAGTGAGAGAGGGAGTGAGAGAGGGAGGGAGTGAGAGAGAGAGAGGAACACGTACACACAAACGTAATAGAATAGAGCCAGAAACTTGAAATATAACCTGAGACCTACGCCTACATACAGTGCCAACAGCAGTGGCACTTTCATAAATACCTCAACAAAGTGCTGAGTTTCTCAACCAGTGCGCAACACAGTGTTGCATCATTGTAACACAGCACCGGTAAATTGATGACATAGACACGTGTGCAACACCTGGGTGTCATTATTTCGAAAAAGTTTCACAAATCAGTAGCTTGTTCACTTCAGTACAGAAATTATACAGATTATATACAATGACAGTTGAAGATGAGGTAATCAGTCCCTCAGCCATGCAGAATTATATATGGAAGACGGTGGGAGATAAGGTAATCAGTCCCTCAGCATTGAAGAATTTCGCACGTAAGACAGTGGAAGATGAGGTAAAGAGTCCCACACCCTTGTTGAACATATGTCTAATTCATCCGGATAGAACATTGCTGTAGAGAGAAGACGGGAGATAAAGATGAATAAATTCCCATCCATACCAGCATTCATCCGCCTTATCACCCTACCCTCTCCCTCTTATTACCTTGAATAATTCCCTTTACTTCATCTTTCCTAACCACCTCCACCCCTGAACCTCCTTCTTCCTCACCAAGTCGCCCTTCCTACCCTCGACAACTCACTCCCCTTCTCGAAGGCAGAGAGAGAGACAGACAGACAGACAGATAGACAGAGAGACGAAGAGAGACAGAGACAACAGAGCCATTCTCTGAAAACAAGATATACAAACCAAACATTCTTTATATTGGGTGCCTCTGACTTCACCCACATGTTGGAAATACTGAGCAACATGTAGCAAGTTGCTGAGTGATATGGCTGTCTTCCCAGCCAAGCTAAATAACACAGTGACCAATGCGTAACTATTAACCCAATTGGAAATTGTGCATTGGGTGAGTTGTGTTGCGTTTCCGGCTGTGTCGGCGGGACTTCGTGTAGTCTACTGGAGTGATGTGACCTGACCTCGCATGAGAGGCCAATTCTCACTGAGTAGTATTGGCGAGGGAGTGCTTATGAATTGACTGTGTTGATGTGGGGGACGAGGTGATGTATTGATGAGAGATGCATGCCTAGCAGTGTATATACAATGAAAGATACCTTCCTATCAGTGTATATACAATGAGAGATACCTGAGTACCAGTGTATATACAATGAGTGATACACATCTATCCACGTATATACACTACGAGCTAAACTCATCTCCGTGTATATATACCGAGAGATGTGTATATACATAGGGTAAAATAAACGCGATATACACAAAAATTGGAATCGTTTAAAAACTGACGTTGATGAAAACGTCAAAAAACGACGTTTGTTAAAATCAGAATGTGGCTGAGTGAAGGGTGGGGGGTTAGGGGGGAAGGGATTATTTTGGGGGAAAGGGGTTGAGGTAAGGGAGGGGAGAAGTAGGGTAGGGAGAGGGGAAATTAGCATGAGGGAGAGGGTAGGAATAAAGGAGAGAGAGATAGGAGAGGGAGGAGGAGAGGAAGGGGAGAGATAGAGGAAGGGAAGAGGTAGAGGAAGGAGAGAGGTAGAGGAAGGAGAGAGGTAGAGGAAGGAGAGAGGTAGAGGAAGGGGAGAGGTAGGGGAAGGGAAGAGGTAGGGGAAGGGAGGGTAGAGGAAGGGAGGGGTAGAGGAAGGGGAGAGGTAGAGAAGGGAGAGGTAAGGAAGGGGAGAGGTAGAGGAAGGGAGGGTAGAGGAAGGGGGAGGAGGGTAGAGGGAAGGGAGAGGTATGGAAGGGGAGAAGGTTTAGAGGAAGGGAGAGGTAGAGAAGGGGAAGGTAAGGAAAGGGGAGAGGTAGAGGAAGGGAGAGGTTTAGAGGAAGGGAGGGTAGAGGAAGGGGAAGGTAAGAGAAGGGGGAAGGAGGGGTAGGGAAGGGGAGAGTAGGAAGGGGGGGGTAGAGGAAGGGAGAGGGTAGAGGAAGGGGAGAGGGTGAAAAGAGGTGGGAAGAGGTAGGGGAAGGGGAAGAGGTAGAAGGGAGGGTGAGAGGTAGAGTAGTGGGGGAGAGGTAGAGGTAGGGGAGAGGTAGAGGAGGGGAGAGGTTAGAGGAGGAGGGAGGTAGAGAAGGGGGAGGTAGAGGAAGGGGTGAGAGAGGTGGATGGGGTGGTAGAGGAAGGGTGAGAGGTAGATGGAATGGGAGTGGTAGAGAAGGGGGAGTTAGGAGGGGTGTGTGGGGGATTGGTAGAGGAGGGGAGAGGTGAGGAAGGGGAGAGGAGAGGGGAGAGGTGAGGAGGGAAGGTTAGTGGAAGGGGAGGTATGAGGAAGGGGAGAGGTAGAGGAAGGGGAGAGGTGAGGAAGGTTTGAGAGGTAGAGGAAGGGAGAGGTAGAGGAAGGGAGGTAGGGAAGGGGATGAGGTAGAGAAGGGAAGAGGTAGAGGATGTGGAGAGGTAGAGGAAGGGATGGGTAATGGAAGGGGATAGTAAGGAAGGGGAGTGGTAGAGAAGGGGAGGTAGAGGAAGGGGAGAGGTAGAGGAAGGTGGGAGGTGGGAAGGGGTAGGTAGGGAAGGGAGGTAGAGGAGGGAGAGGTAGGGAAGGGGATGGTAAGGAGGGGTGAGGTAGAGGAAGGGGAGAGGTAGAGGAGGGAGAGGTAGAGGAAGGGGAGAGGTAGAGGAAGGGGAGAGGTAGAGAAGGGGAGAGTAGAGGAGGGAGAGTAGAGGTTGGGGGGGAGGGTTGGGGTGTGGGAAGGGGAGGTAGTGGGAAGGGGAGAGGTGTGGAGGGGAGAGGTAGAGGTAGGGAGGTAGAGGAGGGGGAGAGTAGGATGGGGAAGGTAGAGGAAGGGAGAGTTAAGGGTGGAGTGGTATGTAAGGGTGAGAGGTATGAGGAAGGGAGAGGTAGAGGAAGGGGGGTAGAGAAGGGGAGGAGAAGGGAGGGTAGGGAATGGGGAGGTAGAGGAAGGGGAGAGGTAGAGGAAGGGGGGTAGAGGAGGGGTGAGGTGGAGGAGGGAGAGGTAGAGGAGGGAGAGGAGAGGAAGGGAGAGTAGAGGGAGTGGGGAGAGTGGGGGGAGAGTGTGGAAGGGGAGGTAGAGGAGGTGTGAGGTTAGAGAAGGGTGGGTAAGAGGGGAGATGGTGAGGAAGGTAGAGGTAGAGGAAGGGGAGAGGTAGAGGAAGGGGAGAGGTAGAGGAAGGGGATAGGTAGAGGTAAGGGGAGAGGTAGAGGAAGGGAGAGTGTGAGGAAGGGAGAGGTAGAGGAAGGGGAGAGGTAGAGAAGGGGAGGTAGAGAAGAGGGAGGTAGAGGAAGGGGAGAGGTAGAGGAAGGGGAGAGGTTTGAGGAAGGGAGAGGTAGAGGAAGGGGAGAGGTAGAGGAGGGGAGAGGTAGAGGAGGGGAGGGTGAGGAGGGGAGTGGTAGGATGAGGAGAGGAGTGGTAGAGGAAGGGAGAGGTAGGGAAGGGGAGGAGTTAGAGGAAGGGAGAGGTAGAGGAAGGGAGAGGTAGGGAAGGGAGAGGTAGGGAAGGGAGAGGTAGAGGAAGGGGAGAGGGTAGGGGAGAGGTGAGAAGAGGGTAGAGGAAGGGGAGAGGTAGGGAAGGGGAGTTGGAAGGAAGGGGGAGAGGTTAGAGGTGGGAGAGGTGAGGAAGGGAGAGTTAAGGGGGTGAGGAGGGGTGGGGTAGTAGGGAGGAGAGGTAGAGGAATGGGGAGAGGTAGAGGAATGAGGGTGGGGAGTGAGGTAGGGGAAGGGGTGAGGTAGGGGAAGGGGAGAGGTAGAGGATGGGGAGGGTGAGGAAGGGGAGAGGAGGGAGGGAGAGGTAGAGGAAGGGAGAGGTAGAGGAAGGGAGAGGTAGAGGAAGGGGAGAGGTAGAGGAAGGGGAGAGGTAGAGGAAGAGGAGAGGTAGAGGAAGGGGAGAGGTAGAGGAAGGGGAGAGTAGAGGAAGGGAGAGGTAAGGGAAGGGGAGAGGTAGAGGAAGGGGAGAGGTAAGGAAGGGGAGAGGTAGAGGAAGGGGAGAGGTAGAGGAAGGGGAGAGGAGAGGAAGGGAGAGGTAGAGGAAGGGGGGAGGTAGAGGAAGGGGAGAGGTAGAGGAAGGGGAGAGGTAGAGGAAGGGGAGAGGTAGAGGAAGGGGAGAGGTAGAGGAAGGGGAGGAGGTAGGGAAGGGGAGAGGTAAGGAAGGGAGAGGTAGAGGAAGGGAGAGGTAGAGGAAGGGGAGAGTAGAGGAAGGGGAGAGGTAGAGGAAGGGGAGAGGTAGAGGAAAGGAGAGGTAGAGAAGGGAGAGGTAGAGGAAGGGAGAGGTAGAGAAGGGAGAGGTAGAGGAAGGGGAGAGGTAGAGGAAGGGGAGAGGTAGAGGAAGGGGGAGTAGAGGAAGGGGAGAGGTAGAGGAAGGGAGAGGTAGAGGAAGGGGAGAGGTAGAGGAAGGGGAAGGAGAGGAAGGGGAGAGGTAGAGGAAGGGGAGAGGTAGAGGAAGGGAGAGGTAGAGAAGGGAGGAGAGGTAGAGGAAGGAGAGGTAGAGGAAGGGAGAGGTAGAGGAGGGAGAGGTAGGGGAAAGGGGGGGGGGGGGGGGGGGGGGGGGGGGGGGGGGGGGGGGGGGGGGGGGGGGGGGGGGGGGGGGGGGGGGGGGGGGGGGGGGGGGGGGGGGGGGGGGGGGGGGGGGGGGGGGGGGGGGGGGGGGGGGGGGGGGGGGGGGGGGGGGGGGGGGGGGGGGGGGGGGGGGGGGGGGGGGGGGGGGGGGGGAAAAAAAAAAAAAAAAAAAAAAAAAAAAAAAAAAAAAAAAAAAAAAAAAAAAAAAAAAAAAAAAAAAAAAAAAAAAAAAAAAAAAAAAAAAAAAAAAAAAAAAAAAAAAAAAAAAAAAAAAAAAAAAAAAAAAAAAAAAAAAAAAAAAAAAAAAATAGGGGGGGGAGGGAGTTGGGGTTTTTAAAGGGGGGGGGGGGGCCCCCCCGGGGCGGGGGGGGGGAGTGGGGGGAGGGGGTGATTTTGGGGGGATTGGGGGGGGTTTTTGGGGAGGGGGTGGGGTCCCTGAAAATCTTAAAAACCCGGGTTAGGTTGTTAAATAAGGCTTGGGAGGGTTTTTGGAAGGGGGTTGGGGGGGGAAGGTTGTGTTGGTGGTCTTTTGGGAGGGTTGTGGGCGGCCTGGCGGAAGTAAGGGTTTTCCTAGTGGTCACTGGGGTGCCTTTTGGGCTTTTCTTCTTCCTTTTGTTTTTTCCCCTTTCGCGGGGTCCTCGCCGTTTGTTTTTTTGGGTTTATCTTTTACTGTTGATTTTTTTTTGGACTAGGTTTAAATTTTGGGTTAAAATTTTTTGAAAAATTCCCCCCCAAAATGAAAGGGGTTGGGGGAAAGGGGGTTTTTTCCCTTTTTGGATTTTTTTATTTTTTTGAAAGGGGGGTAGGAAGCCCAAAACCCGGGTCCCCCTTTTTCCTTTTTATGCCTGGGGTATTTAAAAGTGGGTTTTTTTTGATTTTTGGGGGGGAATTTTTGGTTTTTTTCGTGGGGGCCCTAAAAAAGGGGGGTTTTATTTGGGGGTTGGGGTTTAAAAAGGGGGGAGAAGGGGAGAGGTAGGGGGGGTAGGGGAAAAG
The DNA here is from genome assembly GCF_026875155.1 of Cherax quadricarinatus. Classification (NCBI taxonomy): domain Eukaryota; kingdom Metazoa; phylum Arthropoda; class Malacostraca; order Decapoda; family Parastacidae; genus Cherax; species Cherax quadricarinatus. The sequence goes on from NC_069445.1 coordinate 11,216,369, forward strand.
GAAAGGAAAAGTAGGGGGGGTTTAAGGGGGGTTGAGGAGGGAGAGGTAGGGAAGGAGAGGTAGGAGGGTAGAGGAAGGGGAGAGTGGAAGGAAGGTAAGTAAAAAGGGAAGTAGGAAGGGAGGTAGGGAAGGGAGGTAAGAGGGGGAGGTAAGAGGGGAGGGAGGGTAAGGGGGGTAGGAGGAGGGAGGTAAAGGGAATGAGGTGGAGGTAGGGGAGGGGGAGGGGGAGGGGGGTTTTACAGGTACTAGAGGTCTGGAAGGGGGTACCAATACTTACTGTATTTTGGTTTTTATTGCTTCTGAGTCTATCGAAACTTTTTGGGGTAACTACGGGGTACGTAATGTTTTAAATTAATTAAGAGTTTTTACTAATTTTTTTTAAAATTTTTTATTTTTTAAACCGTTTCCAGGTTCCGAACTTTCAAATCTTACTGGAGTGTGCAACCGTTTTAGTTTTTTAAAATTCGGTCGGACTTTCTGCGTAGCTGGTCGTCTGAGCTTGAACTTTTTTAAGTTCCTATAAAAGCGCTTACCAGGTGTTTGCAGCCTACTAGTTTATTCTTATTTGGCGTACGTTTGGGTAGAAGTTGGGTTTGTTAGTTGTGATGTCGGCCAGCATGACGTTCCTGAGCTGGAGTTTTTTGGTATGGCTGGTTTTACTTAAACGATCTTGCTTATGCTTGTCTATTCCTTTTGTGAGACTCTTACTGGTTCAGATGTCGGTGGAAGTCTCTTGTTACATTGGGGGGGGTAATTTTTTATCTTCCTTTTTTGGAGGCGTTCTTTGTGAGTGACGCAGGTGCGCAGTCTTCTTGTTGTTGTATTGTGGTATTTATGACGTTCGTAGGCGCTTCGTTTTGAGTTTCAGTCTCGTGTTTTGATTTTAGTTTTCGGTTCCTTTTTTATTTACTTTTACTTCGTGTTCGCTTATATTGTTTTGGACTCCTTGTTCGGGGTTAGGGGGCGTTGGTGTGTCTTGGAGGCATTGAAGTGCATTGTGTGTGGATTTATTTTTAGGCGGGGTTTGGTCGGACTGGGTTTATGTTGACCTGTAGGAAGTTATATAGAAGCGGTTCTGACGCGTCTCTTTCTAGGCTCTTTGTTGGGAAAGTTTCTTTTGCTTCTTACTTGGTTCTTCCTTGTTGATTTTATGCTTTTAGGTAAGCTCCAAACAAGTGGCCGTCCACGGATGCCCATCCCTGTCTGCCCTATCAAAACCAATAAATCATAGAAATTTAAACCATAAATAGTTTTCCTTCATATTACCCTATACTTAACATAATTTCCCCAACAAATCACTTTAAATTATACTTACTATTTCGACTTATATATTCATATATTATAACATCTACATAATATAACATAATAAAAATATTCCATATAAAATATATACTTTATATACCCTCATTTATATAAATAATATATACACTCATATACACAATCTATATAAATATATATAAATATATATATATATATATATATAATATTAATATAATAATATATAATATATATATATATATATAAATATTATATTATATATATTTATATCATATATAATATTATTACTCACCCAACTAATATAAAAATGGAACAAAACTCTCTTGTTTTTCATTCATTCCAATGACACAGGAGTTTGTTCATCGATGAAATTTAGTCTGAGGGAGGGCTTAGGAGGAAGGGGTAGTAGGGGTGCAAGAGGAAGAGATGTGGAGGTTAAGAAAAGTTGTGGAGGTTATAATAAGAGAGGATGGTAGAGGGAAGAGACGCATCCACAGCCGCCCCTCCAACCCTGAGATCAGTTTTTATTCCTGCTTGCCACCGTGTAGGTCAAAGTTTCGCTGAAAGACAAATCTGGACTCTCTCTCCCTCTCCCCCTCTCTCTTCTCTCTCTCCTCTCTCTCTCTCACTTTTTCTCTCTCTCTCTCTCACTCATCTTCTCTCCCCTCTCTCTCCTCTCTCCCCTCTTCTCTCCTCTCTCTCTCTCTCTTTCTCTTTTTTCGTCCCTTCTCCCGAGTGGCTCCGGTAGTTTTATTGGTGACTCGCATTTCAAGGGACTAGACTACAAACGGCCCTGACTCCTGACGAGGTTAATATTACTTCTGGGAGCTGACCCGTTGATTAACTTACCGTATACAACAGTCAAGTTATCCACCAGTGCCCACAACCACCATCAACACCACCACCATCAACACAACCGCCATCAACACCACCACCATCAACACCACCACCATTAACACCCTGGCTACCAGCAAAACATCACTGTCACTAGCACCGCAGTGTCATGCCACCTACATGTATTGTCACTTGCATGTTATATTCCTCCAGCACTGCACCAACGCTGAAGGTAATTAAGAAATGGCTTACACCATGCTCGCTACTCTGTTTCCAGCCGTCAGTGAGGCATGCTGATTTGACCTGCTCAAGACTGTTCAATTATCTCCAAACCTCCTGAGCTCTACGACCTAATAAATACATTTAGACCTTGTGAATTGTAAGTTCCAGCGCGTTGTTTTGGTGGAGGAATTGGTGTTGGTGTTGGTGGGGTTGCTGCTATTTCTCTAATCTTCCAGTACTTAGCGAGACGGGTGTGTGGGTCGCTGCTAGTTCTCTAATCTTCCAGTACTTACGAGACGGGTGGTGGGGGTCGCGCTAGTTCTCTAATCTTCCAGAATTAGCGAGACGGTGGTGGTGGGGTTGCTGCTAGTTCTCTAATCTTCCAGTACTTAGCGAGACGGGTGGTGGGGGTCGCTGCTAGTTCTCTAATCTTCCAGTACTTAGCGAGACTGGTGGTGGGGGTCGCTGCTAGTTCTCTAATCTTCCAGTACTTAGCGAGAGTCTAGAGTTTTCTAGTATTGATGTAGGAAGTGTCACCATCTGTCAGTCAACTCTTAATTGAGATTTTTCTGGAGATCCATCACTCCTCGCTCAAGGATCTTCCAGGACATTTTTCAAGCTCTGAGGCGGAAGTGATTTGTCCTCAACTCAATCCGTCACTTCCAGCAAACAGTATGTAATTTTACGAGTATCAATCTCCATTTCAGTCCCCCTCCGTCTCTCTCCCTTCCTCTCTGTCTCTCTGTCTTTGTCTCTCTGTCTCTGTCTCTCTGTTCTCTGTCTTTTGCTCTTCTCTCTCTCTCTCTCTCTCTCTCTCTCCTCTCTCTCTTCTCTCTCTCTCTCTCTCCCCTCTCTCTCTCTCTCTCTTCTCTCCTCCTCCCTCTCTCTCCTCTCTCTCTCTCTCTCAACTTTACTCCATGATTTGTGATTGTTGGAAATATTGGACAGTTTTTCAATTTTGTGAGATTGACGAGTTGTTTGTTAATCAACTTTCTTCCAAGTGACTTTCTACTAATTTAAGTAATGTCTCTGGTTGTTCAACTTGATGTGGTGTCTCAGTTTGTGATGGTGAGGGAGGTTGTGGAGGCGATTGTGGTAGTTGTTGTTGTGTAGAATTAACTGTGATGGTGAGGTAAGTGTTGTTGTGGTGGTAGTGGTGGTGGTAGAGATTATTGTGGTTGTAGCAACGATGGTAATGCCAACTGTAATGATGGTGATGGAGAGATAATGATGGGGATAACGATAAAAGTGATGGTGAAAATGATAATGATGTTAGGAATAATTGTTATCAAGATAATGATAACGAAAGTAATTATCACGAACCAGAGTATTTTTCTGCAGGTCTATGAAGAGATAGTCAGAAGGAGGAAATAAAGAATACACAATGTTAATTTTAACTATATTCCAACACCAGAATTATATACACAATTTACACTATGTACACAGGTAAGCCCGAGGCAGCCATATAAGCGAACAGTGTTATGGAGAACAGTGAAATGTGAGAATACTTGAGTCTACAAACTGAATACCCACTCGCAAAGAGTTGTGCGCTAGCTGAAGGCTCGAGAGGGTTTATCTGGCTGAATCATATCACAAAATGAGGTAATAGGACCAGCTAGTCCACCTTCCCTCTGAAACGTCGGAATACTTCATCACCTTGGCTAACCCCGAGCAGTCTAGAGTGGTCGACTCACCACTAGATGGCTCTGGTTATAGCGTGCTTTCAGGCGGAGATGCCTACAAGGTTTTGTCTGACGTGCGTAGAGTGCAGAATGAAATACACAGTTACACAGTACTAAGGTGCAGCCGCTGGTGCACTCAGCGCATGTCACACTAATGATAGCGATGAAAGATACTACAGCTGCGATGACAGCGGTGACTGTCTCAGCGCCTGCCGCCGCCGTCGTCGCGGTGAAGGTGGCGACGGCTTGTGTAGTGTCGGGTCTCGCAAAATAGTTGGAGGCAAGCCGGAATGTCACGCCTGTCACTTCCAAAGGGATAAAATGATAACTTTTGCAAATTAACTGAGTTGCTGGTGCACTGTCTGTACTGTGTGTGTTTACTCACGTATTTGTACTCGCCTACTTGTGATTGCAGAGATCGATTCACAGCTCCTGGCCCCGCCTCTTCTTTGGTCGATACTAGGTTCCCTCCTCCCTGCTCCATGAGCTGTATCGTATCCCTGTGTGTGTGTGTGTGTGTGTGTGTGTGTGTGTGTGTGTGTGTGTGTGTGTGTGTGTGTGTGTGTGTGTGTGTGAGTGTGTGTGTGTGTGTGTGTGTGTGTGTGTGTGTGTGTGTGTGTGTGTGTGTGTGTGTACTCACCTAATTGTGGTTGCAGGGGTCGAGACTCAGCTCCTGGCCCCGCCTCTTCACTGATCGCTACTAGGTCCTCTCTCTCTCTGCTTCCTGAGCTTTGTCATACCTCTTCTTAAAACTATGTATGGTTCCTGCCTCCACTACTTCACTTGTGTGTGTGTGTTTGTGTGTTAATCATCCCTGAGTCAGTGTAACCAGTGTACAACCCTGTATAACGGAAAGCCACAGATCCTCTAACAGATAAAAACGAAACCATTGTGTAAGTAAAGAAAGCAATGGTGGGAGGACCACCATTCTGCTATTGTCTCATGTCCATGTCCTACCATTTCTGTATTCTCTTGCAATTCCTTTATCATTCTATTTACTTTACATTATCACTGCATTGCCTTTCTACTACAATTTCGTTATCATTTCGCTTCCACCTCGTTACCATTCTCTTCCCTTCCATTATCAACCATTACCATTACAAAATAATTACGTTACCATTTCTTTTCAAACATATGCAGACAGACGATCCTCTGGTTTGGCCTGTTTGGGAAAGCCCACGATACACCATGCGGGTAATTGCTACAATATACCACGCGAGTAATTGATACAACACACCATGCGAGTAATTGCCATAATACAGCATCCTGTTAACTGCCACAATACAGTATGCGGGTAATTGACAAATTTTCGCTCACAGTCATAGGAAGACCGCCACAAACACACACTCACACAGTCACATTTCTTTCCTAAGGAGAGGCTAATGAACACGCAGTGTTTTATGGGTTTCCTTGTGTATGTTCCACGACTTTAGTTACGTGACTGGATTCAACAACCCGCTGTTGCTGCTGCTGGTTTTACGAATGAGATGCTAGTTTCACAGATTGCTTTTGTAAGCCTGCTATTGGCTTTACAAGCCCGCAACCGGATTAAAAAAAACACGCTGCTGGCTTCATGAAGCAATTAATGGCTTCACTGAGTTGGGTTCCCGTGGCCGCTGGGTTGGATTTCCACAGCTGACGAATCCTACAGATAATCTTCAAATCTCTACCAGTTCACAGCCTCTTAAATGCTTCCGGCTAATTCGTCTATCGTAAATCTCGTCCAGCTGTTGCACATTAATGATAGATTTGTACTCGTACTTAATAGCGGGCTGCAACTTTTCCAGGGCCGGAGCAGACACGCCCAGCAACGAGATCTCTTTTTCCGGGTGAGTTATTTCAGAAAATGAATTAATTATCGTTATTATTTCGTTGCGAGTTTTAGAAAGTTACGCTTCGCGGTGCTGTCCATTTGGAGTGTAAATCGTGCGACAAAATGGGTTCATTTATCGTATACGCAGAGTTAAGTTACTTCCCGTGTCACCAGTTGCAATTGTGACGAGGTCACTGCCTTATCTAGTAAAAATATTTTGAGTTACTGTCACCTTCCCGTTAGTTTGAAGCAGTCTGGCCATTCTTCTTGGACTTTCCTCGTTACCAAGGCGTTTTCCTAAACAGAACTGCCACTCACTGGACGTTTTGTGTTTTTCACACCATTCTCCTCAAATTGTAGACTGTTGTGCGTGAAAATCCCACCACTACGTCAGCAGTTTCTGACATACTCAGACTATCCCATCTGTCACCAACAATCATTCCATGGTCGAAATCACTTAGATAACATTCCTTGTCTGCATGCGTTCAGACATTAATATACCGCCACGAGATTAGCTGATTAGATATGTGCATCAACGAGCAGATGTACCTAATAGTGACCACTTTTACTAATTTTTATGGTCCCTAAAAGCAATTTTATACTAGTTTAGGGCTGTATAAGTTCAGATGAATAATTGCTTAGGTCCTGAAGACATGCATTGTCTGCGACATATGTATTGTGCGTTTCTTTACTCTCCTTGAAGCAAATATTTGCTAGAGCTACAAAACCTGGAGAGAGAGAGAGAGAAAGAGACAGAGGGGAGAGGGGAAGGGAGGAGAAATAAAACAGAGGAGAGAGACGAGTTCTTACGAGAATAACATGAACAATAAAGGCTTATTGAGGCTGATATGACATTCTGCTTGTATAATAACCCCAGCAGCGGCCCTAATATATAATTCAGATTTCCCAGAAGTCTTCTAGTGTGTGTGTGTGTTTCTTTGACTGATATGGAAGGCACGAGTCCTGAAAGCAAGATTTAAATCTTCTTGGCACTTGTGTGGGAGAAAAACATTGGTCAGTTTAAGAAAGTTTTATTAGTATAGCTGTAAAATAAGATTTAATTTTTATTAATACAACATTTTAAATCTTTTCCCCTAGAGAATACAGCATATTTCTTTGTTTTCCTAGAGAATATAATAGTCCTTGCCTTCTGTCTCCCTAGAAAATGCGTAATACATCATCTCTAGAGAATGGTGCAGTACTACCTTCTGTCACTAGAGAAGTTACTTAAGCAATAAGTAATCAGCACATATTCTCAGAATTTTGCTGTCACTCGATGGCAAGGTATATAAACACCCCGAAAGTGTGTATATCTAAATTTATATACCACTCAGTTTACATACATCTCATGGGTACAGACTCAAGCCTATGTATCTATGTATATACATTAGAGTTATCCCAGTGTGTATACACTAAGAAGGGGTATATCTCTCAGTTTATATACAGTTTTCTTAATCCCTATTTTAAGGATATAACCATAGTGTATTTATATTAAGCTAAGTGTATAGTCTAATATATTTCCTGCATGGTCTGATACAGACCATGCAGAAATATCTTGTTTCCTAATGTTTCACATCACAGTAGGGGCTTCATTACCCATAGTAGGGGCTTCATTACCCACAGTAGGGGCTTCATCACCCACAGTAGAGGCTTCATCACCCACAGTTGAGATTTATCACCCACAATCAGGACTTTACCACACACAATAGGACTTTATTACCCACAATAAAGGCTTTATTACCCACAATAAGGACTTTATTACCCACAAAGAAGCTCCATTACCCACATTTGGCTTCACCCATCATACTGGGTGAAGCCTTTATCAAATATTTCAAATAGCCCACTCTCACATACGTCGTAAAATACACGTGTCCTAACTTACCCAGATAACCACTTCTCAACTCAACCCAGTGTCCACCTAGCACATTGCAGTATTTACGACACTTTACATTAAAGTGTCCAGTTCATTCATAACACCTAAATGGATAGGAAGAGTACGCTCAAAACAGAAAAAAGGAATTGATCCACTGCAGCCCAGGTGGTTAATACATCTATTAGAATTAATACAACCGGCAGGCAGAGCGGTAATACAATTTATTCTGAATGTATGAGGGCCACACTTGTTCTTTATTATCGAGAATTTATGGATTCATAACATTTCATATTTTCATAATTAGGCAAGTCCGTAATCACTGGCTAATTTCATCTGTTCCGTAATTTTAATGCAAATTTTGGAAATTGATAAATCAGATCCAATTCTTTTTGATACAGCGTTGTAAAGTGCTTAGCTAATTGATACTATATATGAGTTGTGGTTTTTACCACTAATTTATGTATATATGTATTTGTGCATATATATATATATATATATATATATATATATATATATATATATATATATATATATATATATATATATATATATATATATATATATATATATATATTCGACAGTTGTCTATTGCATCAGTATTGGATCATCGCCTCCAATACTACTACAATGCGTCAATTTGATCCCAAGGAAAATGATCAGTTTGATCCCAAGGAAGGAGCCTTTAATTCCTTGATTCAAGAGCCCATCCCAAGCATCAGGGTTCCCCTGACCTCCTACACCCCTCGCCCCCATTCCCTTCTACGAAGGCATTAATTTGTCTGGACCTGTACAATGGTGATGGTACATCAGGGAAGCCAGACACTTATCAAGTAAAGTGTCACTCACGGATCCTCTGGTAAATTGCTACAAAACTTTCTCAGCACTATCTTTGCCAGGATATATTAGGATTTGGGGAAGAATCTCGAATGGCACACGAGAGAGAGAGAGAGAGAGAGAGAGGAGAGAGAGAGAGAGAGAGAGAGAGAGAGAAGCATATACTCAACATTACTCTCTTTACTTTCAACTATGAACAGTAAGTGGTGGTGTAGGGTCCACTTACTCCCACTTACTGTGTGGTCAATAGCCGCCTGTCCACTTCTTAAATCTTCCTTCCACTTACCTAGAGTTGGTTATCGATTTTATTTACTTTTTTATTCTCTTTCTTCCTCTTACATTAACTTCTTGCCTTCAATCCAACTATTTACTCTCAGAATTTCTACTCACTCTAGTTCTTGTATTTTTATCACTATCTAAATCTCAGTCTTTTATTTCACTCTTCTTCTTCGTCCCTCTTCTACTCCTCCTCACTCTTCCATATTCTCTGCTACGTCTTTCCTAACCTCCTCTTCGTGATTCCTTTACTGTTACATCTTTCCTCCTTCTGCTGCTACCTCCATGGGTGTCGTACAAGAGTTACTCACACACTACCTGCACCATGATGGCATAATTCGACACGGGAATCCTCCTCTGAGGGACGCCCGGGCCATGACGACCCCTGGGACGTTAAAATGTAGACATGACAACCCTAGGGACGTTAAAATGTAGACATGGCAACCCTAGGGACGTTAAAATGTAGACATGGCAACCCTAGGGACGTTAAAATGTAGACATGACAACCCTAGGGACGTTAAAATGTAGACATGACAACCCTAGGACGTTAAAATGTAGACATGACAACCCTGGGACGTTAAAATGTAGACATGACAACCCTAGGGACGTTAAAATGTAGACATGACAACCCTAGGGACGTTAATAAGAGACCACAGAAACCTTGTCATTTCTGAAATGTTACACTAGATACTTCCTGCCCCCAGTTTGACCTGGGGAGAGAGTACCAACCCACGGGTGTACATGGCAGAAGATAGATACCAAAATACTGCATGGGTCTACTACGAGGTTATCCGTTGGGGATAACTATCTACTTCTGGCATAGTAAAACAGACAACTTGTCCTCGCAAATATAAATTTAGGAGTTTAATCTAGATACACTTACAAAAATGAGTAATGGTTTATATTAGGGGAGAGAATAATCTATGCAAAATTCGTTGATAAGTTTGAAATGTTTAAAGCCAATCGATTGCACATGGCCTATTAGGATTACAGATTAGCTGTACACTCACTCTTGGATTACGTTAATCCCTGAGGTACGGATTAAAGCAACGTTAAATGTATTTGCAGTGAAAGACGATCAGTTTAGTACTCTTGATGTTTAGTACTCTTGATGTTTAGTACACTTGATGTTTAGTACTGTTGATGTTTAGTACTCTTGATGTTTAGTACTGTTGATGTTTAGTACTTTTGATGCTTAGTACTGTTGATGTTTAGTACTCTTGATGTTTAGTACTGTTGATGTTTAATACTCTTGATGTTTAGTACACTTGATGTTTAGTACTCTTGATGTTTAGTACACTTGATGTTTAGTATTCTTGATGTTTAGTACTCTTGATGTTTAGTACTCTTGATGTTTAATACTCTTGATGTTTAGTACTCTTGATGTTTAATACTCTTGATGTTTAGTACTCTTGATGTTTACTACTATTGATGTTTAGTACTCTTGATGTTTACTACTATTGATGTTTAGTACTCTTGATGCCTCGCTTTAAATGTACACTAAAAAAAAGGAAAATTTAACCATTTGAAGTATGAATTAAAGAAAACAGAATGTATATACGTTGAGATATACACACATTTTAATTTATATACATTGATAGATAAACACCTTATGTTGTATATATTCAAAGATACATTCCTTTCGATGTATATACATTAAGATAAGCTTACCTCTCGGTGTATATACATTAAGATAAGCTTACCTCTCGGTGTATATACATTAAGATAAGCTTACCTCTCGGTGTATATACATTAAGATAAGCTTACCTCTCGGTGTATATACATTAAGATAAGCTTACCTCTCGGTGTATATACATTAAGATAAGCTTACCTTTCGGTGTACATACATTAAGATAAGCTTACCTTTCGGTGTACATACATTAAGATAAGCTTACCTTTCGGTGTATATACATTAAGATAAGCTTACCTTTCGGTGTATATACATTAAGATAAGCTTACCTTTCGGTGTATATACATTAAGATAAGCTTACCTTTCGGTGTATATACATTAAGATAAGCTTACCTTTCAGTGTATAATACATTAAGATAAGCTTACCTTTCGGTGTATATACATTAAGATAAGCTTACCTCTCGGTGTATATACATTAAGATAAGCTTATCTTTCGGTGTATATACATTAAGATAAGCTTACCTTTCGGTGTATATACATTAAGATAAGCTTACCTTTCGGTGTATATACATTAAGATAAGCTTACCTTTCGGTGTATATACATTAAGATAAGCTTACCTTCGGTGTATATACATTAAGATAAGCTTACCTCTCTGTGTATATACATTAAGATAAGCTTACCTTTCGGTGTATATACATTAAGATAAGCTTACCTTTCGGTGAATATACATTAAGATAAGCTTACCTCTCGGTGTATATACATTAAGATAAGCTTACCTTTCGGTGTATATACATTAAGATAAGCTTACCTTTCGGTGTATATACATTAAGATAAGCTTACCTTTCGGTGTATATACATTTAGATAAGCTTACCTTTCGGTGTATATACATTAAGATAAGCTTACCTCTCGGTGTATATACATTAAGATAAGCTTACCTCTCGGTGTATATACATTAAGATAAGCTTACCTTTCGGTGTATATACATTAAGATAAGCTTACCTTTCGGTGTATATACATTAAGATAAGCTTACCTTTCGGTGTATATACATTAAGATAAGCTTACCTCTCGGTGTATATACATTAAGATAAGCTTACCTTTCGGTGTATATACATTAAGATAAGCTTACCTTTCGGTGTATATACATTAAGATAAGCTTACCTTTCGGTGTATATACATTAAGATAAGCTTACCTTTCGGTGTATATACATTAAGATAAGCTTACCTTTCGGTGTATATACATTAAGATAAGCTTACCTTTCGGTGTATATACATTAAGATAAGCTTACCTCTCGGTGTATATACATTAAGATAAGCTTACCTTTCGGTGTATATACATTAAGATAAGCTTACCTCTCGGTGTATATACATTAAGATAAGCTTACCTTTCGGTGTATACTTAACATCCAGAGATATACGACTCAGTGTACAAATCTCGTGGGTAAAGCCTTTTAATTGCAATAATTTAATGTTGCAGGATTGCAACCGTTTATGTACGTTGTGTTGCACATGTTATATAAGCATTAAATAAAACTAAATATTTTATAAACGGGAGTAAATTTGCTTGATAAAAAGTTCTTTAATCCTGGCATATAAAAACTTCCTCTATTGGCTTAAATAAAACAAAGATGCCATTTAAGAATTTTCTGTCGACATATAATTGTGTGGGAAAAAATCATGGTGGAATTACAAGGAGAAAAAATCCTTTTGCTAAGGACAGGACAGAAGACAAAAGAAAAAAATCCTTTAATGTACTTTGTGGTTCAGGGCGGAGGTAAATGTGAAGGAAAGATTTGTTGCCTCTGTGTGTGTGTGTGTGTGTGTACTCATCTAGTTTACTCATCTAGTTGTACTCACCTGGTTGAGGTTGCAAGGGTCGAGTCCAAGCTCCTGGCTCCGCTTCTTCGCTGGCCGCTACTGGGTCACTCTCCCTGCACCATTACCTTTATCATACCTCTGCTTAAAGCTGTGTATGGATCCTGCGTGTGTGTGATCCTCAAGGTTAATTAACCCTATCAATTAATCATCCTTCTAGTCCTGTATCAAATATATATATATATATATATATATATTATATATATATATATATATATATATATATATATATATATAATATATATATATATATATATAATATATATATATATATATATATATATACACTCAAAATCTTTAAAATCCTGCCAATTAAATATTTCATTATGCTTTTCATAAGTATTTAAAATCATTTTCTTTTACATGTGACGTTAATTATTCAGCACATTGGTCGTGGGATCAAACAAGCAAAAACTTCACTTGCAGCTCATAATTGAAATCGTGAGTTAAACTAATCACGGTAAAATTTCCAACCAGGCAATTATATGTGTTAGTTTTTTAATGGCATGTGCTCAATTATTTATGTGGGTCGTTGGTTGGAGTTCATTGTGATCCGGCTGTTTCAGTCGTTAGTGTCAGTCCCCGGTATAGGTCACTTGTGTAAGTCGTTTGCATTATTACCATGTATCGGTTAGTGTATCGGTCAGAAGTGTCATGATGCAATGACAGTGTCGACGACTTGTACCAGACACGACAGCTGTTGTCTTCTAAGAGTCATTTATACATAAGAACATAAGAACATAAGAACATAAGAACATAAGAATGTATACTGTACACAATTCTAAAGCGATCACAATTGTCGCTTGTGGTGGTCACTGGCGTGTGTGCTACACTATCCACTCACCTCCTGTGTTCTAATCCATCATTCTTATATGGTTCCTAAACCCGTTTTAGAAACATCTCTGTGATATCACCAACCCTTATTATTATAACTTTTCTTTCTACATACCTAATGCCATTAGAACTTATCTTCGATATATATCCACTAATTCAGCTTTTGTTTGATGTGGTATCTATCCAACCTATTATTAATTTTCTTTGATGGAATTTCTTTGACTCATATCCATCCATTTTAAATTCTTTTTGATTATACCAATCTTTACTCTTGAAGGGTCTCTTTGATATGCCCCCAGCATTAAAATTCTCGCACACACACACACACACACACACACACACACACACACACACTCACACACACACACACACACACACACACACATACACACACACACACACACACACACACATACACAGTATAAAACATTCCCTTGTGCTGTAAGTAACGAACCCACACGCCAAAGGAGTCAAGGTGTAGATCAGGGGCTACCTTAATTAATGCGGCACTGTTAAAGGATTCCCAAATCTTCTTCGTAAACTTAGCAGTCGCTGTCTAAATGGTCACTCAATGATACGGCATTTTCTTCCGTTATCAGATGTCTCAGTTAACGGAGTTTCTTGATGTGAAGACTCGAAGAATGACTCTTTCATATAATGAAGGTCACGTGCGCACTTGTTATTCAGCCTCAAGTGGCAGGTGGAATTTTACGTCGTGTACCTCAGTCTTGGCGCTAGTATTGACTTTCCAAGTCTGACAGAAATTTGAAGAGGATTTTAAAATCGGGCAACACAGAGGCAGCCTTTTATTTGTGAGGCTTAGCGGGCGTGTTTCAACCCAAGCCTTTGAAGGGTGACTTTGCTTGGGGATGGAGTAGAATACTTTGTGTTCCGCAGCTGCAGGGTCTAGACGAAACTTACGACAACAAAAAAATCCGAGTTGGCGATTGGACGATAGCCAAGGACAGCTTGTGTTGTCTTTATACAAAGAAAAAGTAAGTATTTGGTGTGCTGTTTACCTGGAGTTTACCTGGAGAGAGTTCCGGGGGTCAACGCCCCCGCGGCCCGGTCTGTGACCAGGCCTCCTGTAAAAACAAAAAAAAATTTAACTGACTAAGAGCTTTGCGTTAAAATAACATTTGCTCAACTTTGGGAGTTCCAATGTAAACTTACGCAAGAAAGTCAACTTTCTCTCTAAACACTCCTTATCAAAGATACGAAAATGCATAAAAATACTATGAGAAGCAAACACTTTTTCCTTCTGCCGACCACGGATGTTATTCGTACCACAACGATTAAAAAAGTCCGTCTTTAAAAGATTAACATTTTTCTTGTATCCAATCTTCAAACCAGCGGTTATCTAACCCTTGCTGAACAAAAAAATGCCTGAACAGTACATGATAGCCACACAGCCATTAGTGCACGTCTCATTTACGAGATCAAGCCAAGACAAAATGGATACTTGCAGAGAGGTCATGGAAACAGTTCACCACTGAAAGGCTACCCACTGTCATCACATTACCGCCCTACGGCTACACTATGACGTTTTGAAGCTCGTGAAGGCGTATTTCTGCTGCTTGAATTCTGCCCTGACGACTAAAACGACGGGTTGTGTTGGTAGATGCACCTATTGTAGCACTGTCATTATATACCCTAATATTAGTCATACTGATGCGTTTATTAAATGTAGCAGCTACCTACCCTCATTGCTGTCACAGCTCCTGTTACTACTACTGCTAGTATTTTCATTAATAGTAAAACAGTACTAGTTATTAATATGATTTAAAGTCTGTCTATTGCTTCTTCTCCTAATACCTCCATTAATTCAGTCATACCTATTATCATGACTCACAGAATCGTAATGGCACGACTGCAAACAAATCATATCAGAGGCGGAGATTGAAGCCAGTTGGCAAAGTGGCTAACGCGCTGGACTACAGTTTTACGATTCACTCGCCACGAGTTCAATCCCCGCCTGTGGTATGGTTTATATCTAATATTATTAGTACCATTGCTGCTTCTGCTCTCTTCATTGCTTTTATTGAAATTCCTCTTGTTTATTCTGAAAAAGAAATATATAATAGTTATCAAAAGTGTTTTTATATATTCGTAAATCATATTTCTTTTGTCTTGCATTGCGACTATTGTAGAAATGTAATGTGGAACATTTTCAGAAAGTTCCCAGTGGATAAAGCAGAAAAATGAAAATAGAAAGAAGATTGTGATGTTGACAGTGTGGGTTGATGGTGGTGGTGTTGATAGTGTGGGTTGAAGGGCGTGGTGTTGACAGTGGGGGTTGATGGTCGTGGTGTTGACAGTGTGGGTTGAAGGTTGTGGTGTTGACAGTGGTGAGTTGAAGGTCGTGATGTTGATAGTGTGGGTTGATGGTCGTGGTGTTGATAGTGTGGGTTGAAGGTCGTGGTGTTGATAGTGTGGGTTGATGGTCGTGGTGTTGATAGTGTGGGTTGAAGGTCGTGGTGTTGACAGTGTGGGTTGAAGGTGGTGGGTTTGATAGTGTGGGTTGAAGGTGGTGGTGTTGATAGTGTGGGTTGATGGTCGTGGTGTTGATAGTGTGGGTTGAAGGTCGTGGTGTTGATATGTGTGGGTTGATGGTCGTGGTGTTGATAGTGTGGGTTGAAGGTCGTGGTGTTGATAGTGTGGGGTTGAAGGTCGTGATGTTGATAGTGTGGGTTGAAGGTCGTGGTGTTGACAGTGTGGGTTGAAGGTGGTGGTGTTGTAAGTGTGGTTGAAGGTGTGTGGTGTTGATAGTGTGGGTTAAAGGTTTGTGGTGTTGACAGTGTGAGTTGAAGGTCGTGATGTTGATAGTGTGGGTTGAAGGTCGTGGTGTTGATAGTGTGGGTTGATGGTCGTGGTGTTGATAGTGTGGGTTGAAGGTCGTGGTGTTGATAGTGTGGGTTGAAGGTCGTGATGTTGACAGTGTGGGTTGAAGGTCGTGGTGTTGACAGTGTGGGTTGAAGGTGGTGGTGTTGATAGTGTGGGTTGAAGGTGGTGGTGTTGATAGTGTGGGTTGAGGTTGTGGTGTTGATTAGTGTGGGTTGAAGGTCGTGATGTTGATAGTGTGGGTTGAAGGTCGTGGTGTTGACAGTGTGGGTTGAAGGTGGTGGTGTTGATAATGTGGGTTGAAGGTTGTGGTGTTGACAGTGTGAGTTGAAGGTCGTGATGTTGATAGTGTGGGTTGAAGGTCGTGGTGTTGATAGTGTGGGTTGATGGTCGTGGTGTTGATAGTGTAAGTTGATGGTCGTGGTGTTGATAGTGTGAGTTGATGGTCAGTGGCGTTGATAGTGTGGGTTGATGGTCGTGGTGTTGATAGTGTGAGTTGATGGTCGTGGTGTTGATAGTGTGGGTTGATGGTCGTGGTGTTGATAGTGTGAGTGATAGTCGTGGTTTGTAGTGTGGGTTGATGGTCGTGGCGTTGATAGTGTGGGTTGATGGTCGTGGTGTTGATAGTGTGAGTTGATGGTCGTGGTGTTGATAGTGTGGGTTGAAGGTCGTGGTGTTGAGAGGAGTGGGTTGATGGTCGTGGTGTTGATAGTGTGGGTTGATGGTCGTGGTGTTGATAGTGTGAGTTGATGGTCGTGGTGTTGATAGTGTGGGTTGATGGTCGTGGTGTTGACAGTGTGAGTTGATGGTCGTGGTGTTGATAGTGTGGGTTGAAGGTCGTGGTGTTTGACAGTGTGAGTTGAAGGTGGTGGTGTTGATAGTGTGGGTTGATGGTCGTGGTGTTGATAGTGTGGGTTGAGGTGGTGGTGTTGATAGTGTGGGTTGATGGTCGTGGTGTTGATAGTGTGAGTTGATGGTCGTGGTGTTGATAGTGTGGGTTGAAGGTCGTGGTGTTGACAGTGTGGGTTGAAGGTGGTGGTGTTGATAGTGTGGGTTGATGGTCGTGGTGTTGATAGTGTGGGTTGAAGGTGGTGGTGTTGACAATGTGGGTTGAAGGTGGTGGTGTTGATAGTGTGGGTTGATGGTCGTGGTGTTGATAGTGTAGGTTGAAGGTCGTGGTGTTGACAGTGTGGGTTGAAGGTGGTGGTGTTGATAGTGTGGGTTGATGGTCGTGGTGTTGATAGTGTGAGTTGATGGTCGTGGTGTTGATAGTGTGAGTTGATGGTCGTGGTGTTGATATGTGTGGGTTGATGGTCGTGGTGTTGACAGTGTGAGTTGATGGTCGTGGTGTTGAAAGTGTAGGTTGATGGTCGTGGTGTTGACAGTGTGGGTTGAAGGTCGTGAGTGTTGACAGTGTGGGTTGAAGGTCGTGGTGTTGATAGTGTGGGTTGAAGGTCGTGGTGTTGACAGTGTGGGTTGAAGGTCGTGGTGTTGATAGTGTGGGTTGAAGGTCGGTGTTGATAGTGTGGGTTGCAGGTCGTGGGTGTTGATAGTGTGGGTTGATGGTGGTGGTGTTGATAGGTGGGTTGAAGGTCGTGGTGTTGACAGTGTGGGTTGAAGTTCGTGGTGTTGATAGTGTGGGTGTGAAGGTCGTGGTGTTGATAGTGTGGGTTGATGGTCGTGGTGTTGATATGTGTTGGTTGATGGTCGTGGTGTTGATAGTGTGGGTTGATGGTCATGGTGTTGATAGTGTGGGTTGATGGTCGTGGTGTTGATTAGTGTGGGTTGATGGTCGTGGTGTTGATAGTGTGGGTTGATGGTCCTGGTGTTGATAGTGTGAGTTGATGGTCGTGGTGTTGATAGTGTGGGTTGATGGTCGTGGTGTTGATAGTGTGGGTTGATGGTCCTGGTGTGATTAGTGTGAGTTGATGTTCGTGGGTTTGATAGTGTAGGTTGAAGGTCGTCGTGTTGATAGTGTGAGTTGATGGTCGTGGTGTTGATAGTGTGGGTTGAAGGTCGTGGTGTTGATAGTGTGGGTTGAAGGTCGTGATGTTGATAGTGGGGTTGAAGGTCGTGGTTGTTGACAGTGTGGGTTGAAGGTGGTGGTGTTGATAGTGTGGGTTGAAGGTGGTGGTGTTGATAGTGTGGGTTGAAGGTTGTGGTGTTGACAGTGTGAGTTGAAGGTCGTGATGTTGATAGTGTGGGTTGAAGGTCGTGGTGTTGATAGTGTGGGTTGATTGTCGTGGTGTTGATAGTGTGGGTTGAAGGTCGTGGTGTTGATAGTGTGGGTTGAAGGTCGTGATGTTGACAGTGTGGGTTGAAGGTCGTGGTGTTGACAGTGTGGGTTGAAGGTGGTGGTGTTGATAGTGTGGGTTGAAGGTGGTGGTGTTGATAGTGTGGGTTGAAGGTTGTGGTGTTGATAGTGTGGGTTGAAGGTCGTGATGTTGATAGTGTGGGTTGAAGGTCGTGGTGTTGACAGTGTGGGTTGAAGGTGGTGGTGTTGATAGTGTGGTTGAAGGTTGTGGTGTTGACAGTGTGAGTTGATGGTTCGTGGTGTTGATAGTGTGAGTTGATGGTCGTGGTGTTGATAGTGTGGGTTGAAGGTCGTGGTGTTGATAGTGTGGGTTGATGGTCGTGGTGTTGATAGTGTGGGTTGATGGTCCTGGTGTTGATAGTGTGGGTTGATGGTCGTGGTATTGATAGTGTGGGTTGATGGTCGTGGTGTTGATGTGTGGGTTGATGGTCGTGGTGTTGATAGTGTGGGTTGATGGTCGTGGTGTTGACAGTGTGAGTTGATGGTCGTGGTGTTGATAGAGTGAGTTGATGGTCGTGGTGTTGACAGTGTGAGTTGATGGTCGTGGTGTTGACAGAGTGAGTTGATGGTCGTGGTGTTGACAGTGTGGGTTGATAGTCATGGTGTTGACAGTGTGAGTTGATGGTCGTGGTGTTGACAGTGTGAGTTGATGGTCGAGGTGTTGACAGTGTGAGTTGAAGGTCATGGTGTTGGCAGTGTGAGTTGAGGGTCGTGGTGTTTGCAGTGTGGGTTGATAGTTGTAGTGTTGACAGGTGGTTGAAGGTAGTGTGTGTTTACAGTGTGGGTTGAAGGTGGTGGTGTTGACAGTGTGGGTTGAAGGTGGTGGTGTAGTCAGTGTGGGTTGAAGGTGGTGGTGTAGTCAGTGTGGGTTGAAGGTGGTGGTTTGTAGTCAGTGTGGGTTGTAAGTGGTGGTGCAGTCAGTGAGGGTTGAAGGTGGTGGTGTTGACAGTGTTGATTGAAGGTGGTGGTGTTGACAGTGTGTTGTGAAGGTGGTGGTGTTGACAGTGTTGTTGAAGGTGGTGGTGTTGACAGTGTTGGTTGAAGGTGTGGTATTGACAGTGTTGGTTGAAGGTGGTGATGTTGACAGTGTTGGTTGAAGGTGGTGGTGTTGAGAGTGTTGGCTGAAGGTGGTGGTGTTGACAGTGTTGGTTGAAAGTGGTGGTGTTGACAGTGTTGGTTGAAGGTGGTGGTGTTGACAGTGTTGGTTGAAGGTGGTGGTGTTGACAGTGTGGTTGAAGGTGGTGGTGTTGACAGTGTGGGTGAAGGTGGTGGTGTTGACAGTGTGGGTTGAAGGTGGTGGTGTTGACAGTGTTGGTTGAAGGTGGTGGTGTTGACAGTGTTGGTTGAAGGTGGTGGTGTTGACAGTGTGGGTTGAAGGTGGTGGTGTTGACAGTGTGGGTTGAAGGTGGTGGTGTTGACAGTGTGGGTTGAAGGTGGTGGTGTTGACAGTGTTGGTTGAAGGTGGTGGTGTGACAGTGTTGGTTGAAGGTGGTGGTGTTGACAGTGTTGGTTGAAGGTGGTGGTGTTGACAGTGTGGGTTGAAGGTGGTGGTGTTGACAGTGTGGGTTGAAGGTGGTGGTGTTGGACAGTGTGGGTTGAAGGTGGTGGTGTGACAGTGTGGGTTGAAGGTGGTGGTGTTGACAGTGTGGGTTGAAGGTGGTGGTTGTTGACAGTGTGGGTTGAAGGTGGTGGTGTTGACAGTGTGGGATTGAAGGTGGATGTGGTGACAGTGTGGGTTTGAATGGTGGATGTGGTGACAGTGTGGGTTGAAGGTGGATGTGGTGACAGTGTGGGTGGAAGGTGGTGGTGTTGACAGTGTTGGTTGAAGGTGGTGGTGTTGACAGTGTGGGTTGAAGGTGGTGGTGGTTGACAGTGTGGGTTGAAGGTGGTGTGTTGACAGTGTGGGTTGAAGGTGGTGGTGTTGACAGTGTGGGTTGAAGGTGGTGGTGTTGACAGTGTGGGTTGAAGGTGGATGTGGTGACAGTGTGGGTTGAAGGTGGATGTGGTGACAGTGTGGGTTGAAGGTGGATGTGGTGACAGTGTGGGTTGAAGGTGGATGTGGTGACAGTGTGGGTTGAAGGTGGATGTGGTGACAGTGTGGGTTGAAGGTGGATGTGGTGACAGTGTGGGTTGAAGGTGGTGGTGTTGACAGTGTTGGTTGAAGGTGGTGGTGTTGACAGTGTGGGTTGTCGCAATAAAGTTCCTGTGTTCAGCTGGAAAAAAAAATCTCTTAGAACAACTCGGTAGGTCCCGGTACTTGACCAACAGCTTGTATGGTCTGGCCAGAACCTGGTGACCCGATTACCAGTCGGAGAATCGAACCTACAGCACCATTCCTTAACGCTGCATGACCCCCCCCCCCGGCACACCCCTTCAGGACAAAAAAGTTAGAATACCTTGGGCGGAAGAATTCGCCCCCCCCCCCAAAAAAAAAAAACGCACTTACAAGAGAAATTTTTGAACTTTCGGTTCTTACTGGGCCATTATCAAGTCAGTACAATCTTGCTCTCCTCTTGCAAAGAGCCGATGAAGGGTCTTACGGTCACAATGATGATGTGTCAGGGCCAGCCAGGCAACTGACGTCAACAACAGGAGCAACAGGAAAATGAATATAAACAGGCGTGATCCTGGAAGTGACAAGAATCATCATTGCAGACCGGTTGCAAAGCCAGAGGAAATGATCTCTGGATGGTCGTCGCCACATTGGAATTACATTTTGAACGTAAATTATCTAGACGTTCATCTCCCAGAGTGATTATAGGAGCGGTAGAATTCATTGTTCCATCGAGAAATTAATTCTCCTGCTAGAATTTAGTCTCAGTAGCGCAAGAAACTGGAACCGAATGACGCACTGCCAACAACAGTGAAAAAAAGAAACGTTACCTCATCTTGCACTGTCTTCTGTGTATAGTTTGTAAGTTTTGGGGACTGATTACCTCATCTTACACTGTCTTCGTATATCATCTATTTCTTATTAAAGAAAACGATGCCTGGATCTGTTTAAAGCTTAGTAAAGCTCTACAAGAGACCAAAACGTTGTCCCACTAGAAGAAGCTTGCTCTGCATCGAAGCTTGTGAAGCTTTTACGTCGTTGAAGTAATTCAATAAAAAAAGACACATTTTTTATCAACCAATTAATAACATTGCTTGGCGCAATATCCTTTCATAGAGTTATTAACTTTTTGGGAATTTAATAGACTCTCGGGGCTTAGTAAATACTCGTGTATAAATATTATGTTAATAATAGCCTCTTTATAACTTTTCTGGAATGGCGGATATTTCGAAAAAAAAAAGAACATAGTCGTCTAGAATTTTTGGCTTTTCCTTTGTCCTTACTTCTATTATTTTATTAAAAAAAACTAATTTGGATGTGAAAGTCGAGCACTGAAGCATCTAATTAATATAAATAATTTAATCCTTTATACGTATTCCACTGATTCGTTATAACAATTATATTTACTCTATAGGTCGATTATTTTATTACGTTCGATTATATTACAAAATTTATCCACTAAATTGCTTATCAAAGAGAAAATCATATGACTCGGAGCCACAGTAAGATTATCAACTTCATAACGACATTAACCTGACAGGGATATCAACTTAGCAAGGACAGTGACGCACTGACATGATTCACGGACAGTGTCGCACTAACAGTGGTACGCTGCAGGTGGCACATTGGAAAGTGACACACTATAAATGAGAGTGTGGGACTTGCGCAAGTATTCAGTAACGCTAGCTGTGTCAAAGAGGAAGTGGTAACGCCAGTAATTCAGTGATGGTGACGCTATCAGTGTCACTTTCAGTGTCACATTAGCATGTAGATAAATGGTTCAGAGAACCGACAAGTGCTGCACATGTGTCTAATTTGTCACCGTAGCATAGCCTGCCAACGGGCGTAATGTGTCGTATCTAGACGCCTTCCGGGTGTAATGTGTCGCATTTAGACGCCTTCCGGGTATAATGTGTCGTATCTAGATGCCTTCCGGGCGTAATGTGTCGTATTTAGACGCCTTCCGGGCGTAATGTGTCGTCGTATTAAGACTCCTTCTGGACGTAATATGTCGTATCAAGACTCCTTCCGGCCGTAATGTGTCGTGTTAAGGCTCGTTCCCGGATGACTGTTGATAAAATACCATTGTGTGTAAGGGGGAACAACGTAGAGGTCATGGACACAATGGTCTCTCATGACTTGCATGTCGCCTTTGTTTCCACTCTCCTTTTGTCTCGTCTCTCACCCAGTAATCTTCAATTTTGAACAAGAGTTTTCCAGTTGGGTTTGCCGCTGGGAGTAAAAGAAGCCGGTGCGTAGAACCTCTGAATTCGTGAATACATTAATACAAGGAATGCTACGTGTGTGACATTCGCTGTGTAAAAAGTATATACAATACACTTTTATGTACCACACATGTGTATATGAATGTGAATAGTTGAATGCGAGGACTTTCTTAGTGTGGACCAGAAAGCCATCTGCACTGATCTTCTGTTCTTCTTCTTCTTCTTCTTCTTCTTCTTCTTCTTCTTCTTCTTCTTCTTCTTCTTCTTCTTGTCCCACTGGAACTACTGATCGCTGTTCGAAATTTTGTAGGACGGAGTTGTCTCAGCTTCAGGAAAAATCAATACACGTGAGGTGGGTTATTTTTCGCTTGACCTCAGGCAGGGGCTCCGCCAACTCCCGGCTTGACTGTACACACAAGTTTGTTAAGTAACTCCACCGAACGTGATTACCTCTGTTTCCTCAGGCGCTTTAGTACCCCTACGGATTAAGCTATTTCCCCAGAACATTATCATAATAATACCAAGAAAATATAGCTTTAATTACGTACATCAAGAACCTTCCACTACTGTCCTGCTTGAAGATATTCGCACCTGAAGCCCAAGTGAATACTATTGTATTAAGTCTCACGTTAATGGCTAGATTAAGCCCGAAATTTTTTTAGTACATTGAGCCTAATTATGTTTACTCTGGCCACTGTGTCAAGAAATAATCTAACTCTAAATTCCTTTAACTTCAATTAAAAGTTCGACAGTTTTTTTAAAAAATCCCTTAAGTATGCACAGTCTGGAGAAGTTGGGTCTGCCTTCTCATATATAGTCATTATGTGTGTGACTCTCTGGTGCAAGCATGTTGTGATGTCTGGCTCTCTGCATGGTGCAGGCATATGCTGTATCTGGCTACCTTCTTGGTGCAAGAATGTGTTGTGACTGGTCCTTTTCCTGGTGCAAGCAAGTTGTGATGTCTGGCTCTCTGCATGCTGCAAGCTTGTTGTGATGTCTGGCTCTCTGCATGCTGCAGGTATATGTTGTATCTGACTATCTTCTTGTTTCAAGAATATGTTGTTGTACAAACATGTGTTATATAACTGACTCTTTCCGTAGACAGACTGACTTAATTATTCCTTTGATGCCAGAGATGTACATAGTATGGTATACAACACTGATAAGATGAATTAGACAGATGTGCAACATCTAGGTATCGTTATTGTAGATGTCTACATGTTGCACATGTGTCTAATGTTGCACATGTGTCTAATATTGCACATGTGTCTAATATTGCACATGTGTCTAATATTGCACATGTGTCTAATATTGCACATGTGTCTAATATTGCACATGTGTCTAATATTGCACATGTGTCTAATATTGCACATGTGTCTAATATTGCACATGTGTCTAATATTGCACATGTGTCTAATATTGCACATGTGTCTAATATTGCACATGTGTCTAATATTTCACATGTGTCTAATATTGCACATGTGTCTAATATTGAACATGTGTCTAATATTTCACATGTGTCTAATATTGAACATGTGTCTAATATTTCACATGTGTCTAATATTGTACATGTGTCTAATATTGCACATGTGTCTAATTCTTCATCACATTACCAGAGAAAATTTTCATCTTTGCTTTGAAACATAAACAAATTAACTCAATTTAACACGAAGGTAATGTAACTTGACAATATACGAGGTTCACCACACTGGAGAAGACTTCCAGTCTGCAGTCCAAATATATAGTTACCATCTGTGTTACTGGAGCCAAACGACGTACCCAGGATATAAGTCTTGTTTCAGTAAAAGTTCGTTAAGCTTGTTACTTAACAAGCTTGCTACTTAACAAGCTTGCTACTTAACAAGCTTGCTACTTAACAAGCTTGCTACTTAACAAGCTTGCTACTTAACAAGCTTGTTACTTAACAAGCTTGTTACTTAACAAGCTTGTTACTTAACAAGCCTGTTACTTAACAAGCTTATTACTTAACAAGCCTGTTACTTAACAATCTTGCTACTTAACAAGCTTGCTACTTAACAAGCTTGTTACTTAAGAGCTTGTTACTTAACAAGCCTGTTACTTAACAAACCTTATACTTAACAAGCCTATTACTTAACAAGCTTGCTACTTAACAAGCTTGCTACTTAACAAACTTGTTACTTAACAAGCTTGTTACTTAACAAGCCTGTTACTTAACAACCTTATTACTTAACAAGCCTATTACTTAACAAGCTTGCTACTTAACAAGCTTGCTACTTAACAAGCTTGTTACTTAACAAGCTTGTTACTTAACAAGCCTGTTACTTAACAACCTTATATTACTTAACAAGCTATTACTTAACAAGCTTGCTACTTAACAAGCTTGCTACTTAACAAGCTTGCTACTTAACAAGCTTGTTACTTAACAAGCTTGCTACTTAACAAGTTTGTTACTTAACAAGCTTGTTACTCAACAAGCTTTAATTGGGACAATAATTCCCTCTTTTTCAGAGCTTTGTAGTACCCTACACATGGCGAAAACTGTCCAGACTTGTATCTTTACTTATGTTTTATTGTGCCAATGTTCGTTCGTGATTTTGATAAGATGTTATTCCCCTTTTTTAATATTCTAGGAGCATATTGCCCTTCTCTAAATTTAACATTGAATTTCAAAGCATTTCTCGCTCCATTCCTGGGATAAGTAACATATTTTCTTATATGAAAGTATATATTCTAATAACCTTTAAGAAGTTTGATCTCTAAACTGCATTTTAAAGAGGGAGATATCGTAAAAAAAAAATCTCAAAATGGCACAATTTGCTTCATGAGCTGGAATTGTAACTTTTAACGTCATAATTAGGTGCTAACGTATACTAATATGATTTTTTTCTTTTTTGTCTTCGAGGAATTATTTTCAATATCCAAGATAATTCGTGCATAGCGTTTTCTGGTGATGAGAATTATTCTCTTCATCGGGAATTTGCACAATTCGGGGCGATTTTGCTTTTATATCTTGTAAGAGAGTACCTGAACCCTTGTCGAGAACAGAAAGCCCTTGATTTTTTTCCTGTTACCCATCTATTTTCTGTCCAGAACCACAGGTGCCTAAAGCAACAGTGTGAGTGGCACACAGTCTATCGAAGAGTACTGGCAAGCTCTTTCGACTCCAGCCTCGATGTCCGCCAATACAGTGTTCTTCAGCCTCGATGTCCGCCACTACAGTGTTCTTCAGCCTCGATGTCCGCCACTACAGTGTTCTTCAGCCTCGATGTCCGCCACTACAGTGTTCTTCAGCCTCGATGTCCGCCACTACAGTGTTCTTCAGGCTCGATGTCCGCCACTACAGTGTTCTTCAGCTCATGTCCGCCACTACAGTGTTCTTCAGCCTCGATGTCCGCCACTACAGTGTTCTTCAGCCTCGATGTCCGCCACTACAGTGTTCTTCAGCCCGATGTCCGCCACTACATTTTCTTCAGCCCCGATGTCCGCCCCTACAGTGTTCTTCACCTCGAGTCCGCCACTACAGGGTTTATTTAATAATAGCTAAATTAAAGATTCCTCCAGTTCATAATATTATGACTCTAAATTATATAACTATAGATTATATACCCGGGTATTATTTATGTGGGTGGAGAGGTACAAACGATCCATCAGGTACTTCGCCTGGTGGATCGTTTGTACCTCTCCACCTTCCCCTATACCGAGTTGACATTAAACCTGAGAGTTCGGCTCAGGGCAGTTCGCTGTCTCCTCTGGTATTGTGAGCATTTACATAAGAGACTCTTCTAGCTCCACCATATTATCTCCAGAGCCGTAATAAAGTTGGTAGAATTATCGACAATATGTAAAGTAAAAGGACACAAGTGCAACTAATGTGACATTTTTATGTGGCAACGTTTCGCTCTCCAGGAGCTTTATCAAGCCATTACCTTGATAAAGCTCCTGGAGAGCGAAACGTTGCCACAATAAAATGTCACATTAGTTGCACTTCTGTCCTTTTACTTTACATCTCCAGAGCTGTCACAAGGGAATTTTGCTAGACAATTCTGCCTTTCTATAGAAAACTTCCAGCACAGAAATAGCCTGACTTAGTTTGTGATCAACTCTTACCAGTTGCCGTCATGGTGAAGTGTATTTATTAGAGAGGAAGTGACAAGTATCCTCATAATTTATGTTTATATAAATGAGAGGAAGTGACATATATCCTCGTTATTAATGTTAACTTGTTAAAACAGTTGTATATTGTGGTGCCCTACTTAAGAAGTTAATAGTTGTGTGTAATACATACGTATATATATATATATATATATTATATATATATATATATATATATATATATATATATATATATATATATATATATATATATATCCGGAAAAGACTAAAGTTCTTATTAAGCCTTGGATGACTCAGTGTACATCAATACCTCCGTAACAGATGTCCCCACCCTATTTCAGTCTTCGATGTCCTCCATCTTCCACTAGTCTTCACCGTGATGTCCTCAGCTTATATCAGTCTTTACTTCGATGTCACCAGCTTATTCCAGTCTTCGATGTCACCAGCTTATTCCAGTCTTCGATGTCTTCCACCTTCCTTCAGTCTTTATCATGATGTCCCCAACTTCCTCCAATCTTATCTCTGATGTCAACAACTTCCTCCAGTCTCTCAGATTCGTCCGTCCCTAACGTCGATGTGCCTCAACTAGTCCAATCCCAGCTTTGATGTGCCAATTTCAATGCCTCGCAGCTCCTCCAAATCCTACTTCGAAGAGCATTCGTAAATTGTCATTAGTTTTCAGACTGGTCAGGTCGGCGGAGAGTTATTGAGTAATTAAGATAATAAAGACGTTACTGGGTGGGCAAGTGGTAATGTGCTTTTCCCCGACAAGTAACGCCCTCATTACTGCGTTAATGACCAATCTGAAGTCAGATTTACGCAGCCATTATGCGTTACTTTGTCATTACTTACATATGAGAAAAGCATGAAAGTTGTGTCATTAAGACAGAGAATAATTTGTTCAGATTTAATTAGCGTAATTTTTTTTATCGCTGCGGATGTAGAGGGCGCAGTGATGGCAGAGTATACTGCTTGTGCCTCTGGTTGTTATAGTGTTCATTTATATGATTGTAAGTACTCATTTTTCCTATTTGCAGCCAAGGACCCCAAGAGCCACCATGTTTCTCCTAGAGAGACTGAGTATTGCGATCGACGGGGGTAATGCCTGCAGCATCACGGGCTCTCACCCACTTATGGATAGCTAGATGAAGCGTTCTATATATGGGATGACGCAGAGTGCAGGTGCGAATCCTGCTGAGGATTAAGAGATAATGTTTATAAATATTTCCACAAGCATTCACTTTTGAAACACGAAATAGCAAAGTATAAATCAAAACAGTAATTGAAATTATAAGTAACTCTAATGAAAATAAGGAATAAATAAGAACATAAGAACATAAGAAAGGAGGAACACTGCAGCAGGCCTGTTGGCCCATACTAGGCAGGTCCTTCACAATCCATCCCACTAACAAAACATGTTTATCTATATGAGTAAAGGTGACATCGGTATTATAAATATTTTTGTGTAGTTTTAATGCAGATTTTAATTATAATGTTTTAGAGAACATGTCTGCAAAAACATTCAAAATGTTTTGATGAACTCAAAGTTACTGAGCGTTCTTGCTAATTATGAGAAGACATTATGTCAGCCTAAGCAAGTTAACAGGGTTGTTAAGGTTTATTTCTTTGGTAGCATTGGTAATGGGCATGGGAAAATATTTTTGCTGGTGGGTTTGGGTTTGAGAAGACGCTTCTAGTATAGGCCAGTAGGCCTTCTGCAGTGTTCCTCCTTTCTTATGTCCTTAAGTTAAGGAAATGAGGCAAAAAGAACGGGCTCTAGTCATGAGCTTCTTGAAGGGAGAAGTGGCTGGTGGATACAGACTGTCAGCACAAGAATGAGAAAAGGCCCGTGAAAACGTCTTCTGGTCACAAAGGACCCCAGTAGAAATAAGACACTGACTTTTTTGGGTTATCCAAGATTCTTTACACATATGCTGCTATGTATGATAATCTATGTAACTGTATTTGTGTATACCTGAATAAGCTTACTTACGAAAGGGAGTAAGGACTGGTCCAGATTGGACCGAAACGTCGTCATAAGTCTGTTTCTCTCTCCTGTGTACCGGTTGTGTAGTGCCTCATAAATTCTCTGAAGATATGAACACACGTAAAAGAGCACAGTTATTTCTGTTGATATTTTTCCCCTATGGTGATTTTTAATGTAAATTCTGACGTGTCAATCACAGTTTTATGACCAGAAAAAAATGTATTCCAAATAGGAGGGGAAAGAGAATAACTTGCTTACTAAATTTGTAAATAATATACGCAATACTGATTGTAATATTTTAGGTACGCCTCCCTAGTATTGGGAGGCACCATCGTTAAACCAACATATAGTGACAACAATAGCCACATTTCCATACAAGTGGTTATCTATTGTTTTGCAAAATATTGCAACAAAGCCTTGCCTGCATCTTTTTGATAATATAATATACATACATTTCCAAAACACACTACTTCAGATTATCTATTCTCTTCCTTTTAATCAAAATTTGCAAAAGAATTTCTCACTATAGAAACTTTTCGAGTTAACTTTAAAAAGTTTCTCACTGGTCAGAGTTGAGGTACGTGAGTAGCTTTGTGGAGAGGCTGGTGCCTACAATGTGGGGAAGACCTTTCCAATTAGTCTTCGGGTCATTTTTGGGAGAGCTAAGCTCTCTCGAGCCACCAACTTTCCAACCTAACAGCAGAAATTTGACTCGAGGACGATGCAGAAATTAGGTAGAAGGAATGGAAATCGTGGAAGTGTGTACTAGTGTCTCAAGAAGTGGAAGGTAATTCTAAAACGAACTGGTGGTACTGCAGTTGCACAAGTTAATGGTAATTCCACAACTTATGATAATTCCTCGACTTTCTTCAAATTCCACAACTGGATGATTGCATTTCCACCTCACGTCAAATGTAATCCAACACCGACTGTAACACACTTTCCAAAATACTGAATAATGAGAAATAAACCATAAACGAAGAAGATATAACGTTACACAAGGTTTATAGAGTATGTTTTCGAAAAGAAACACATGACTGGAATTGCTTAGACGTGGACCCAGTCGCCAAGACAAGTTTTAACATCTTCCTTGAAGAATTTCTTAAAGAAATTGCAGCATCCTTACGGCGCTCTCCCAGCATCCTAAGGTTAGAGCTCTTCCTAGCACCCTGTGTATAGAGTTCTAGCACCCTGTGTATAGAGTTCTAGCACCCTGTGTATAGAGTTCTAGCACCCTGTGTATAGAGTTCTAGAACAATGTGTATAGAGTTGAAGCACCCTGTACATTGAGTTCCAGCACCCTGTGCACAGAGTTCTAGAACAAAGTGTATAGAGTTCCAGCACCCTGTATATTGAGTTCTAGCACCCTGTGTATAGAGTTCCAGCACCCTGTGTATAGAGTTCTAGCACCCTGTGTATAGAGTTCTAGAACAATGTGTATAGAGTTGAAGCACCCTGTACATTGAGTTCCAGCACCCTGTGCACAGAGTTCTAGAACAATTTGTATAGAGTTCCAGCACCCTGTACATTGAGTTCCAGCACCCTGTGTATAGAGTTCTAGCACCCTGTGTATAGAGTTCTAGCACCCTGTGTATAGAGTTCTAGCACCCTGTGTATAGAGTTCTAGCACCCTGTGTATAGAGTTCTAGCACCCTGTGTATAGAGTTCTAGCACCCTGTGCACAGAGTTCTAGAACAATGTGTATAGAGTTCCAGCACCCTGTATATTGAGTTCTAGCACCCTGTGTATAGAGTTCTAGTATCCTGTATATAGAGTTCTAGCACCCTGTATATAGAGTTCTAGCACCCTGTATATAGAGTTCTAGCACCCTGTGTATAGAGTTCTAGTATCCTGTATATAGAGTTCTAGCACCCTGTATATAGAGTTCTAGCACCCTGTATATAGAGTTCTAGCACCCTGTATATAGAGTTCTAGCACCCTGTATATAGAGTTCTAGCACCCTGTATATTGAGTTCCAGCACCCTGTGTATAGAGTTCTAGTATCCTGTATATAGAGTTCTAGCACCCTGTATATAGAGTTTCAGCACCCTGTATATAGAGTTCTAGTACCCTGTGTATAGAGTTCTAGTATCCTGTATATAGAGTTCTAGCACCCTGTATATTGAGTTCCAGCACCCTGTATATAGAGTTCTAGCACCCTGTATATAGAGTTCTAGCACCCTGTATATTGAGTTTCAGCACCCTGTATATAGAGTTCTAGTACCCTGTGTATAGAGTTCTAGTATCCTGTATATAGAGTTCTAGTACCCTGTATATAGAGTTCTAGTACCCTGTATATAGAGTTCTAGTACCTGTATATAGAGTTCTAGTACCCTGTATATAGAGTTCTAGTACCCTGTATATAGAGTTCTAGTACCTGTATATAGAGTTCTAGTACCCTGTATATAGAGTTCTAGTACCCTGTATATAGAGTTCTAGTACCCTGTATATAGAGTTCTAGTACCCTGTGTATAGAGTTCTAGTACCCTGTATATAGAGTTCTAGTACCCTGTATATAGAGTTCTAGTACCCTGTATATAGAGTTCTAGTACCTGTATATAGAGTTCTAGTACCCTGTATATAGAGTTCTAGTACCCTGTATATAGAGTTCTAGTACCCTGTATATAGAGTTCTAGTACCCTGTGTATAGAGTTCTAGTACCCTGTATATAGAGTTCTAGTACCCTGTATATAGAGTTCTAGTACCCTGTATATAGAGTTCTAGTACCTGTATATAGAGTTCTAGTACCCTTTATATAGAGTTCTAGTACCCTATATAGAGTTCTAGCACCCTGTATATAGAGTTCTAGCACCCTGTATATAGAGTTCTAGTACCCTGTATATAGAGTTCTAGCACCCTGTATATAGAGTTCTAGCACCCTGTATATAGAGTTCTAGCACCCTGTATATAGAGTTCTAGCACCCTGTATATAGAGTTCTAGCACCCTGTATATAGAGTTCTAGTACCCTGGATATAGAGTTCTAGTACCTTGTATATAGAGTTCTAGCACCCTGTATATAGAGTTCTAGTACCCTGGATATAGAGTTCTAGTACCCTGTGTATAGAGTTCTAGTACCCTGTGTATAGAGTTCTAGTACCTGTATATAGAGTTCTAGTACCCTGTATATAGAGTTCTAGTACCCTGTATATAGAGTTCTAGTACCCTGTATATAGAGTTCTAGTACCCTGTATATAGAGTTCTAGTACCCTGTATATAGAGTTCTAGTACCCTGTGTATAGAGTTCTAGTACCCTGTATATAGAGTTCTAGTACGCTGTGTATAGAGTTCTAGTACCCTGTGTATAGAGTTCTAGTACCCTAGATATAGAGTTCTAGTACCTTGTATATAGAGTTCTAGTACCCTGTGTATAGCGTTCTAGTACCCTGTATATAGAGTTCTAGTACCCTGTATATAGAGTTCTAGTACCCTGTATATAGAGTTCTAGTACCCTGGATATAGAGTTCTAGTACCCTGTATATAGAGTTCTAGTACCCTGTATATAGAGTTCTAGTACCCTGGATATAGAGTTCTAGTACCCTGTATATAGAGTTCTAGTACCCTGTATATAGAGTTCTAGTACCCTGGATATAGAGTTCTAGTACCCTGTATATAGAGTTCTAGTACCCTGTATATAGAGTTCTAGTACCCTGGATATAGAGTTCTAGTACCCTGTATATAGAGTTCTAGTACCCTGTATATAGAGTTCTAGTACCCTGTATATAGAGTTCTAGTACCCTGTGTATAGCGTTCTAGTACCCTGTATATAGAGTTCTAGTACCCTGTATATAGAGTTCTAGTACCCTGTATATAGAGTTCTAGTACCCTGTATATAGAGTTCTAGTACCCTGTATATAGAGTTCTAGTACCCTGTGTATAGCGTTCTAGTACCCTGTATATAGAGTTTATAGTACCCTGTATATAGAGTTCTAGTACCCTGTATATAGAGTTCTAGTACCCTGTATATAGAGTTCTAGTACCCTGGATATAGAGTTCTAGTACCCTGGATATAGAGTTCTAGTACCTGTATATAGAGTTCTAGTACCCTGTATATAGAGTTCTAGTACCCTGGATATAGAGTTCTAGTACCCTGTATATAGAGTTCTAGTACCCTGTATATAGAGTTCTAGTACCCTGTATATAGAGTTCTAGTACCCTGTATATAGAGTTCTAGTACCCTGTATATAGAGTTCTAGTACCCTGTATATAGAGTTCTAGTATCCTGTATATAGAGTTCTAGTACCCTGTATATAGAGTTCTAGTACCCTGTATATAGAGTTCTAGTACCCTGTATATAGAGTTCTAGTACCCTGTATATAGAGTTCTAGTACCCTGTATATAGAGTTCTAGTACCCTGTATATAGAGTTCTAGTACCCTGTATATAGAGTTCTAGTATCCTGTATATAGAGTTCTAGTACCCTGTATATAGAGTTCTAGTACCCTGTATATAGAGTTCTAGTACCCTGTATATAGAGTTCTAGTACCCTGTATATAGAGTTCTAGTACCCTGTATATAGAGTTCTAGTATCCTGTATATAGAGTTCTAGTACCCTGTATATAGAGTTCTAGTACCCTGTATATAGAGTTCTAGTACCCTGTATATAGAGTTCTAGTACCCTGTATATAGAGTTCTAGTACCCTGTATATAGAGTTCTAGTACCCTGTATATAGAGTTCTAGTACCCTGTATATAGAGTTCTAGTATCCTGTATATAGAGTTCTAGTACCCTGTATATAGAGTTCTAGTACCCTGTATATAGAGTTCTAGTACCCTGTATATAGAGTTCTAGTACCCTGTATATAGAGTTCTAGTACCCTGTATATAGAGTTCTAGTACCCTGTATATAGAGTTCTAGTACCCTGTATATAGAGTTCTAGTACCCTGGATATAGAGTTCTAGTACCCTGTATATAGAGTTCTAGTATCCTGTATATAGAGTTCTAGTACCCTGTATATAGAGTTCTAGTACCCTGTATATAGAGTTCTAGTACCCTGTATATAGAGTTCTAGTACCCTGTATATAGAGTTCTAGTATCCTGTATATAGAGTTCTAGTACCCTGTATATAGAGTTCTAGTACCCTGTATATAGAGTTCTAGTACCCTGTTTATAGAGTTCTAGTACCCTGTATATAGAGTTCTAGTATCCTGTATATAGAGTTCTAGTACCCTGTATATAGAGTTCTAGTACCCTGTATATAGAGTTCTAGTACCCTGTATATAGAGTTCTAGCACCCTGGATATAGAGTTCTAGCACCCTGGATATAGAGTTCTAAGCTATTATAACGGCTTATTATTATAACGATTAAATGGCGAAATTATAGTAGCAATAATTTATTATTATTATGAAGCGATTATAATGATTCAGTTATCATTATAATGATCTTGTTGGCTATGACAAGATCAAAGTAACATTAACTGTTACTTAGCAAAGCAATCCAAGCAGAAATTTGGCTAATTAGCGATCAAAGTCAATGTAATTCTGTCATTAATAACTTTGACAATATTACTTTGAAATGCAAAACTGGAAAAGTAAAATATATATTTTGATTATTTTTTAAGTTGAAAGATAATGTCAGATAAGATTATTAAATACTACAAGGAACTGACCGCTCAAGGGACGTTCCTTGATGCTGGTGAGGGGATCTTGATTCGTGGAAGTGGATATGTGCTCTGTTGCCTTGAATTAAGCTTGAATGTTTTCCTTTGGTACAGAAATTTTATGTCCCCCCCCCTTATGGATTTAGCGCTTCCCCTTTTATGTATGTTATGATAATGAGGGAATTGTAATATCTGATTTTCTTCAGATGAATAGTGGTAGTCACTCCAGAGCTCTAGTATTGCCTGTCTTACGACAAATTAAAAGGTGGTAGTCACTCCAGATCCCTGGTAATGCCTGTTTTACGATAATCTTAAAGGTGATAGTCACTCCAGATCCCTGGTAATGCCTGTTTTACGATAATCTTAAAGGTGGTAGTCACTCCAGATCCTGGTAATGCTTGTTTTACGATAATCTTAAAGGTGATAGTCACTCCAGATCCCTGGTAATGCCTGTTTTACGATAATCTTAAAGGTGGTAGTCACTCCAGATCCCTGGTAATGCTTGTTTTACGATAATCTTAAAGGTGGTAGTCACTCCAGATCCCTGGTAATGCCTGTTTTACGATAATCTTAAAGGTGATAGTCACTCCAGATCCCTGGTAATGCTTGTTTTACGATAATCTTAAAGGTGATAGTCACTCCAGATCCCTGGTAATGCCTGTTTTACGATAATCTTAAAGGTGATAGTCACTCCAGATCCCTGGTAATGCCTGTTTTACGATAATCTTAAAGGTGATAGTCACTCCAGATCCCTGGTAATGCTTGTTTTACGATAATCTTAAAGGTGATAGTCACTCCAGATCCCTGGTAATGCCTGTTTTACGATAATCTTAAAGGTGGTAGTCACTCCAGATCCCTGGTAATGCCTGTTTTACGATAATCTTAAAGGTGATAGTCACTCCAGATCCCTGGTAATGCCTGTTTTACGATAATCTTAAAGGTGATAGTCACTCCAGATCCCTGGTAATGCCTGTTTTACGATAATCTTAAAGGTGATAGTCACTCCAGATCCCTGGTAATGCCTGTTTTACGATAATCTTAAAGGTGGTAGTCACTCCAGATCCCTGGTAATGCCTGTTTTACGATAATCTTAAAGGTGATAGTCACTCCAGATCCCTGGTAATGCCTGTTTTACGATAATCTTAAAGGTGATAGTCACTCCAGATCCCTGGTAATGCCTGTTTTACGATAATCTTAAAGGTGATAGTCACTCCAGATCCCTGGTAATGCCTGTTTTACGATAATCTTAAAGGTGATAGTCACTCCAGATCCCTGGTAATGCTTGTTTTACGATAATCTTAAAGGTGATAGTCACTCCAGATCCCTGGTAATGCCTGTTTTACGATAATCTTAAAGGTGGTAGTCACTCCAGATCCCTGGTAATGCCTGTTTTACGATAATCTTAAAGGTGGTAGTCACTCCAGATCCCTAGTAATGCTTGTTTTACGATAATCTTAAAGGTGATAGTCACTCCAGATCCCTGGTAATGCTTGTTTTACGATAATCTTAAAGGTGATAGTCACTCCAGATCCCTGGTAATGCCTGTTTTACGATAATCTTAAAGGTGGTAGTCACTCCAGATCCCTGGTAATGCCTGTTTTACGATAATCTTAAAGGTGGTAGTCACTCCAGAGCTCTGTTAATGTCTGCTCTATGAGTCTAGATTAAATATGGTAAACTGTTGAGTCTTGGTCGCTCAGAGAGTGACACATACCGCTCTCTCGCCTCTCAAATGAACACAGTCAATAATATCTGTTCATATCTCGACTTTTGGAACGGGGCAGAGAGCTATGTGTTCGAATATCTACCTCAACACTGGTGTCATATTCTCGTTATCACGTTCAAAACGCGAACATTCTAATGTGAAGATGAGTTGAACATTGATATGAAAAATAAGCTAAACGTTTATATCGTGTTTGGTGATATATTATTCAGAACATTGGATCGAGAGTTTTGACCTTCCAGTCTACGAATAACTGCCGTAACGTCAGGTATATAACACTCCACCAGAGAGATATAACACTCCACCAGAGATATATAACACCCCACCCCAGATACATAACACTTCACCCTAGATACATAACATTCCACCCTGGATATATAACACTCCACCCTACATATATAACACTCCACCCTACATATATAACACTCCACCCTACATATATAACACTCCACCCTACATATATAACACTCCATCCTAGATATATAACACTCCACCCTACATATATAACACTCCACCCTACATATATAACACTCCATCCTAGATATATAACACTCCACCCTGGATATATGACACTCCATCCTAGATATATAACACTCCACCCTACATATATAACACTCCACCCTAGATATATAACACTCAATCCTAGATATATGACACTCCATCCTACATATATAACACTCCACCCTACATATATAACACTCCACCCTACATATATAACACTCCACCCTGGATATATAACACTCCACCCTACATATATAACACTCCACCCTACATATATAACACTCCACCCTACATATATAACACTCCACCCTACATATATAACACTCCACCCTACATATATAACACTCCATCTTAGATATATAACACTCCACCCTGGATATATGACACTCCATCCTACATATATAACACTCCATCCTACATATATAACACTCCACCCTACATATATAACACTCCACCCTACATATATAACACTCCACCCTACATATATAACACTCCACCCTACATATATAACACTCCACCCTACATATATAACACTCCATCTTAGATATATAACACTCCACCCTGGATATATGACACTCCACCCTACATATATAACACTCCACCTACATATATAACACTCCACCCTACATATATAACACTCCACCCTACATATATAACACTCCACCCTACATATATAACACTCCACCCTGGATATATAACACTCCACCCTACATATATAACACTCCACCCTACATATATAACACTCCACCCTACATATATAACACTCCACCCTACATATATAACACTCCACCCTGGATATATGACACTCCATCCTACATATATAACACTCCACCCTACATATATAACACTCCACCCTACATATATAACACTCCACCCTACATATATAACACTCCACCCTACATATATAACACTCCACCCTACATATATAACACTCCATCTTAGATATATAACACTCCACCCTGGATATATGACACTCCACCCTACATATATAACACTCCACCCTACATATATAACACTCCACCCTACATATATAACACTCCACCCTACATATATAACACTCCACCCTACATATATAACACTCCACCCTGCAATAACACCTTCCACCCAGTATATAACACCCTCCCACCTTGGTACAACACAGATGCACCAACCTTCCACCACTGGTCTATCCTGTACGAAGGAAAATGTACCCAAAACCATTTATTCAATCTTAAAAGTCAGACCGATGCTATTATAAATGAAAAAAATCTTACCAACCTGAATAAAAATTTAATTGAGCATAGTGTTAATTGAATCATTTAGGTGAGGGCAATTAGAAATGAATTGTGTAAAAAATTAATTAATTATTGTAAGGCAAAAAATAGGTTACATCACCTGCCTGTGTTTGGTATTGGAGACTGGCAATCAGTCCCCCAGTCTAGTGGTGCTGATACTAGTACACAGCACTGTACTAGGATTATTTCTCTAGGAATACTACGTACATCACTATGTGTACATTTATATATGTAATTATTATATACACATCATGTATACACATGTATTCACGTAATTTCTGTTTTATATTCTCTCTCCTCCTTTCATTCTATATTTTCATTACCTCTCTTTTTCTCTTATTTCCTCTTTATCCTTCTCTCTCACTCGCTCTTAATGGTTCCACTTATTTGTATAATTGCTATAATTCCGAGAAATGCTGAACGCTCGTTTACACAGTTAATAATTTTGCTTCTGCAATAATTGCTTAGCAAAAATTTATAAGAAGTAAAATATCCATTTGCTGCACCTGGGAAATCTGTGTATTATTTTCTCATAAAAATTACTAGAAAGATTAGATTTATGTTAGTATGTTAGGAACAGTGTCTAGACTGCTCCTAGGATCATAGGCCTTTTAGATTCAAGAAATTGCAGGTCCTTTCTTAGGTTAAACTTGATTGACCTGTACATCTTCCAGTCGCCGTGTGATTCTTACGGGTTTATCGGTTTCTTATGGCTATAATGATGGCATTATATATTAAGGGATCATTGTGTTGGGCTATGATAATGTTTCTCTCTTCTTCACTGCTACTCTCTTCTCTCTTGTTCCTCTCTTCTTCACTGCTTCTCTCTTCTCTCTTGTTCCTCTCTTCTCCCTTGTTCCTCTCTTCTTCACTGTTCCTCTCTTCTTCACTGTTCCTCTCTTCTTCACTGTTCCTCTCTTCTCCACTGTTCCTCTCTTCTCCACTGTTCCTCTCTTCTTCACTGTTCCTCTCTTCTCCACTGTTCCTCTCTTCTCCACTGTTCCTCTCTTCTCCACTGTTCCTCTCTTCTTCACTGTTCCTCTCTTCTTCACTGTTCCTCTCTTCTCCACTGTTCCTCTCTTCTTCACTGTTCCTCTCTTCTCCACTGTTCCTCTCTCCTTCACTGTTCCTCTCTCCTTCACTGTTCCTCTCTCCTTCACTGTTCCTCTCTCCTTCACTGTTCCTCTCTCCTTCACTGTTCCTCTCTCCTTCACTGTTCCTCTCTCCTTCACTGTTCCTCTCTCCTTCACTGTTCCTCTCTCCTTCACTGTTCATCTCTCCTTGACAACGACATCAACGATAGCAACACGACTATTATAAACATTACTCTAACCACTAACCATGCACTATGTGATGGTCAAAATCCTTGACAACGATAGCAACATGACTTAAGAAATCGTAACGATACTATTGTAAACAGTGTTCTAACCACTAGACCATCATGGTGTGACGATCAGAACACTAGCTTTCACTAACTTGCTATATCAACGCATCAGGATACTTCTTAACAATGCCGATATATAAGAAACTAAATGAATAACACAGTAAGCAATGCTTAGTTTTGTATGCTTAATTGGTCAATTATCGGACGATTAGATGATATTATTAATACATCCACAGAGGCATACAATTCGTGCGTTTAATTGCGTCTCGCAGCTAAAACCCCAGTAATTAATTCCACTAAGTCTTATTTTGGTATTATGATATTACAAATAGTTTGAATAATTCCCACGCGTTTAGTTATAATTCTGGAAGAATATATTTCGCATATACAGTTCACTTTATGACTGAAGAACGAACACTAATGGCTGTGAAGAGGAGTTAAAAAAATGGAGTCACATATACCAGGATTACAAAACGTTAATATGACAACGTTTCTCTCAAAATCATCATAAAGTCATGATAAAACTCATGAGAGAAACGTCGTCTTAAGAAAGGTTTACTCTAAGTGTCTAAGTGTCTGTAAAAACTTGCATTTGTGGTCACAGTGGTGCCTATGCTAACCTTCCTATGGTGTATAAATATACCTAGTTGGATGAATCTTATTGTAGCCAGCTGGTCCAGTGGCTAACGCGTCGGTATGGAGTTTTGTGACTCTCTGACCGCGGGTTCTAACCCCACCCGTGGTATGGTTCGTGTCTCTGTATTCCCGTCCAGGTGTTGTAGGAGACAGTATATGAAAGGGCTTGTTTTCAGGGTCCGTCAGAGTGCTACGCTTGATTGTAGGGTCCGTCAGAGTGCTACGCTTGATTACAGGGTCCGTCAGAGTGCTACGCTTCATTGCAAGGTCCGTCAGAGTGCTACGCTTGATTGCAAGGTCCGTCAGAGTGCTACGCTTGATTGTAGGGTCCGTCAGAGTGCTACGCTTGATTGCAAGGTCCGTCAGAGTGCTACGCTTGATTGTACGGTCCGTCAGAATGCTACGCTTGATTGTAGGGTCCGTCAGAGTGCTACGCTTGATTGCAAGGTCCGTCAGAGTGCTACGCTTGATTATAGGGTCCGTCAGAGTGCTACGCTTGATTGCAAGGTCCGTCAGAGTGCTACGCTTGATTGTAGAGTCCGTCAGAGTGCTACGCTTGATTGTAGGGTCCGTCAGAGTGCTACGCTTGATTGTAGGGTCCGTCAGTGTGCTACACTTGATTGCAAGGTCCGTCAGAGTGCTACTCTTGATTTCAGGGTCCGTCAGAGTGCTACGCTTGATTGCAAGGTCCATCAGAGTGCTACGCTTGACTGCAAGGTCCATCAGAGTGCTACGCTTGATTGCAAGGTCCATCAGAGTGCTACGCTTGATTTCAGGGTCCATCAGAGTGCTACGCTTGATTGCAAGGTCCATCAGAGTGCTACGCTTGATTGCAAGGTCCATCAGAGTGCTATGCTTGATTGCAAGGTCCATCAGAGTGCTACGCTTGATTGCAAGGTCCGTCAGAGAGCTACGCTTGATTGTAGGGTCCGTCAGAGTGCTACGCTTGATTGCAAGGTCCGCCAGAGTGCTACGCTTGATTGCAAGGTCCATCAGAGTGCTACGCTTGATTGCAAGGTCCGTCAGAGTGCTACGCTTGATTGCAAGGTCCATCAGAGTGCTACGCTTGATTGCAAGGTCCGTCAGAGTGCTTCGCTTGATTGCAAGGTCCATCAGAGTGCTACGCTTGATTGCAAGGTCCGTCAGAGTGCTACGCTTGATTGCAAGGTTCATCAGAGTGCTACGCTTGATTGCAAGGTCCGTCAGAGTGCTACGCTTGATTGCAAGGTCCATCAGAGTGCTACGCTTGATTGCAAGGTCCGTCAGAGTGCTACGCTTGATTGCAAGGTCCATCAGAGTGCTACGCTTGATTGCAAGGTCCATCAGAGTGCTACGCTTGATTGCAAGGTCCGTCAGTGTGCTACACTTGATTGCAAGGTCCGTCAGAGTGCTACGCTTGATTTCAGGGTCCGTCAGAGTGCTACGCTTGATTGCAAGGTCCATCAGAGTGCTACACTTAATTGCAAGGTCCGTCAGAGTGCTACGCTTGATTGCAAGGTCCATCAGAGTGCTACACTTGATTGCAAGGTCCGTCAGAGTGCTACACTTGATTGCAAGGTCCGTCAGAGTGCTACACTT
Organism: Cherax quadricarinatus; assembly: GCF_026875155.1. Taxonomy (NCBI): domain Eukaryota; kingdom Metazoa; phylum Arthropoda; class Malacostraca; order Decapoda; family Parastacidae; genus Cherax; species Cherax quadricarinatus. Next base: position 11,257,728 of record NC_069445.1, read on the forward strand.
GATTGCAAGGTCCGTCAGAGTGCTACACTTGATTGCAAGGTCCATCAGAGTGCTACACTTGATTGCAAGGTCCATCAGAGTGCTACACTTGATTGCAAGGTCCATCAGAGTGCTACACTTGATTGCAAGGTTCGTCAGAGTGCTACGCTTGATTGCAAGGTCCATCAGAGTGCTACGCTTGATTGCAAGGTCTATCAGAGTGCTACACTTGATTGCAAGGTTCGTCAGAGTGCTACACTTGATTGCAAGGTTCGTCAAAGTGCTACACTTGATTGCAAGGTTCGTCAGAGTGCTACGCTTGATTGCAAGGTCCATCAGAGTGCTACACTTAATTGCAAGGTCCGTCAGAGTGCTACGTTTGTGTTTGCCTCTGAAACAACCATGGCAGGTGGGTAAGATTCCTTGTTTATAAAATTTTAGGTATAGTATTAGCTGGTGAGATAAGACTAATGTGTGTATTGAACAAAAAGGTTCACCAAGTTCCCCTTTGGTATTTGTTCATCACATTAAGCTCTAATGAGGAAATTTTACATCATGTTATAAGCTCTGGGGATGAAGAAATTTACACTTATGTAATGTGTCTGTGATAAATGGTTTTGAAAACCGACAAGTTGAAGATTGCAACACATGGGACTGATGGACTGATCACATTGATTCCAGGTTGAGGGACTGATTACCTCAAACTCCTCCTCTCCTAACCCATTTCTACTTTGTATTGGACTGATGAAGCCACTGTGTGGCGAAACGTTTCCTTTATAAAGATTAATTCATCATTAGGCGACTAATAAAATATCAACTATTAACATTTATTTAATGTTGGTAAAATAGCTATCTTGCGGTTTTATTTAATAGAATTATTGCTTTGCTACGTCAACGCAAAATAAAGTTTGAATTCTGACTGCTAAAGTAGTATTATTCTTGCCTCTCATCTACCAGACGGAGGATCGAGCCTCCAACACTCTTTGTGCTGAATGACCCATAGGTGTCTACCGTTTCAAATAAATTTAATAAAAATAATAATGCTTAAATAATAACTGTGAGCTCAGGAATGTAGATGAATGGTTCAGAGAACCATTCATTCTGACAACCTCAACTCTTCTCTATTGCTCCTGCCTACGTCCTGTACTCGACTGAAGAAACCTACTGTGTAGGCGAAACGTTTCGGAATAAAGTTGCCTAGCTGTTGTCTGTGTGTCTTACCTACCAGGCTATATATCTTTGTGGGTTTAGCGCTTAGTTTTGATTATAATAACCTATATGAATATGACACACCTATATGAATGTACAGTGGACCCCCGGTTAACGATATTTTTTCACTCCATAAGTATGTTCAGGTGCCAGTACTGACCGAATTTATTCCCATAAGGAATATTGTGAAGTAGATTATTCCTTTCAGACCCCCAAACATACACGTACAAACGCACTTACATAAATACACTTACATAATTGGTCGCATTTGGAGGTAATCGTTATGCGGGGGTCCACTGTATTCTGCTCGGTAGGAATGCAAACCACCTGTGCGAGGCAGGTAATTAATGTGACAATGTGTGGAGGAGGAGACTGCGTGTGTGTGTTTATACCCGAGAACACTCCAGGTACTAGTCGTGTCTCTTGCAATAACATTGCGTCTTGTGGTTTAATATTTTGATGCAAGAGTTGTCAGAGATCAAACGAGGTTGAAATGTGGTACCTCGAGTTACGAATTTAATTCGTTCCAGAACGCTGTTCGAGTGCCGATACCGAACGAATTTGTTCCCATAAGGAATAATGTAAATTAGGTTAGTCCGTTTCAGACTCCCAAAAACACACTTACAAAAGCACTTACGAAAATACATCTACATTATTGCTCGAGCTGGGAGCTGTTCGTAACTCGAGGTACCAGCTGGGAACCTTCTTCGTTACACGAACCTCAGCTCGATACCCAGCCCGGGACTGCGTCCCGTTCAGGGTTGAGGGTTTTTAAAGCATTTAGTTGGAATCTCCTGCCCGCCGGTCCGTGCCGAATAGGTAAAACTTGCGATTTTGGCTTAAATAGCAACACTTTTCTTGCCGAATAAGGCAAGCGAAAATATGCGTATGCAATAATTTCGCAAAAATCATTCTGAACCTAACAAAAAAAATATGTTTGTTTATTTATTATTAAATTATTGTAGATTTATCTAAAATATATTTAGTTGGATTGGCTGAATTAAATTGCGCATTATAATAAAGTTAGTTAAGTTTTCTAATTTTAGGGGGGAGCAAAATTATTAATTTTTACATCAACATAATGAAAAAAAATTTATCTTTAGACGTATAAGAGAAAATTTTAGAAAGGACTTAATCTAAAATGAGTTCTTGCTAATTGACCAGCTCCACCTATTCGGCACGATATATATATATATATATATATATATATATATATATATATATATATATATATATATATATATATATATATATATATTGTACATTAAATACATATATATGTATGTATATATTATATATATGCAATAAGATTACAGTAAACAGGTGATAACACAATATGCAAAACAACCACTATGAAAAAATAGCGAAATTCCAAGCGCTTTCGCGACTTCTCACATTATGAAGGAACTATCCTTGATAATGTGAGAAGTCGCGAAAGCGCTTGAAATTTCGCTATTTTTCCATAGTGATTGTTTTGTCATGAAACATGATAATACTTGTTAAAATGCTTGTTTTTGATAATACTTTTGCTATGTGTAACACTTTTGTATGTTGTATGCCTTTGTTATGGGTAATACTTTTCCTTTTTTTGGGGGCAAAACATTTGCTGTGTAACATATTTACCTTTGATCTTTGCGTTACAGTGGTTCAACACTGTTATATGAAGCTGCGTCACCTTTGTCACCTTTAGAGATTAGCGTATTGTTATGAATAAATAATAAATATCAGAGAATTTCTATTTTGCTGTGTTGTGGCGTACGTTCCTGTGGTGTACGTTCCTGTGGTGTACGTTCCTGTGGTGTACGTTCCTGTGGTGTACGTTCCTGTGGTGTACGTTCCTGTGGTGTACGTTCCTGTGGTGTACGTTCCTGTGCGCTACCCTGCGTTGCCGTGCGCTACCCTGTGTTGCCGTGCGCTACCCTGCGTTGCCGTGCGCTACCCTGCGTTGCCGTGCGCTACCCTGTGTTGCCGTGCTCTACCCTGTGTTGCCGTGCGCTACCCTGTGTTGCCGTGCGCTACCCTGTGTTGCCGTGCGCTACCCTGTGTTGCCGTGCGCTACCCTGTGTTGCCGTGCGCTACCCTGTGTTGCCGTGCGCTACCCTGTGTTGCCGTGCGCTACCCTGTGTTGCCGTGCGCTACCCTGTGTTGCCGTGTGCTACCCTGTGTTGCCGTGCGCTACCCTGTGTTGCCGTGCGCTACCCTGTGTTGCCGTGCGCTACCCTGTGTTGCCGTGCGCTACCCTGTGTTGCCGTGCGCTACCCTGTGTTGCCGTGCGCTACCCTGTGTTGCCGTGTGCTACTCTGCGTTGCCGTGCGCTACCCTGCGTTGCCGTGCGCTACCCTGCGTTGCCGAGCGCTACCCTGTGTTGCCGTGCGCTACCCTGTGTTGCCGTGCGCTACCCTGTGTTGCCGTGCGCTACCCTGCGTTGCCGTGTGCTACTCTGTGTTGCCGTGTGCTACTCTGTGTTGCGGTGTGCTACTCTGTGTTGCCGTGTGCTACTCTGCGTTGCCGTGTGCTACTCTGTGTTGCCGTGTGCTACTCTGTGTTGCCGTGCGCTACCCTGCGTTGCCGTGTGCTACCCTGCGTTGTCGTGTGCTACTCTGCGTTGCCGTGTGCTACTCTGCGTTGCCGTGTGCTACTCTGCGTTGCCGTGTGCTACTCTGTGTTGCCGTGCGCTACTCTGCGTTGCTGTGTGCTACTCTGTGTTGCCGTGTGCTAATCTGTGTTGCCGTGTGCTACCCTGCGTTAACGTGTGCTACCCTGCGTTGCCGTGTGCTACCCTGTGCTGCCGTGTGCTACCCTGCGTTACCGTGTGCTACCCTGCGTTGCCGTGTGCTACACTGCGTTGCCGTGCGCTACCCTGCGTTGCCATGCGTCACCCTGCGTTGCCGTGCGCTACCCTGCGTTGCCGTGCGCTACCCTGAGTTGCCGTGCGCTAACCTGCGTTGCCGTGCGCTACCCTGCGTTGCCGTGCGCTACCCTGCGTTGCCGTGCGCTACCCTGCGTTGCCGTGTGCTACCCTGCGTTGCCGTGTGCTACTCTGCGTTGCCGTGTGCTACTCTGCGTTGCCGTGTGCTACTCTGCGTTGCCGTGTGCTACTCTGTGTTGCCGTGCGCTACTCTGCGTTGCCGTGTGCTACCCTGCGTTGCCGTGTGCTACTCTGCGTTGCCGTGTGCTACCCTGCGTTAACGTGTGCTACCCTGCGTTGCCGTGTGCTACCCTGCGTTGCCGTGTGCTACCCTGCGTTGCCGTGTGCTACCCTGTGCTGCCGTGTGCTACCCTGCGTTGCCGTGTGCTACCCTGCGTTGCCGTGTGCTACACTGCGTTGCCGTGTGCTACCCTGAGTTGCCGTGCGCTACCCTGCGTTGCCGTGCGCTACCCTGCGTTGCCATGCGTCACCCTGCGTTGCCGTGCGCTACCCTGCGTTGCCGTGCGCTACCCTGCGTTGCCGTGCGCTACCCTGCGTTGCCATGCGTCACCTTGCGTTGCCGTGCGCTACCCTGCGTTGCCGTGCGCTACCCTGCGTTGCCGTGTGCTACCCTGCGTTGCCGTGTGCTACCCTGCGTTGCCGTGCGCTACCCTGAGTTGCCGTGCGCTACCCTGCGTTGCCGTGCGCTACCCTGCGCTGCCGTGTGCTACCCTGCGTTGCCGTGTGTTACCCTGCGTTGCCGTGCGCTACCCTGCGTTGCCGTGCGCTACCCTGTGTTGCCGTGCGCTACCCTGCGTTGCCGTGCGCTACTCTGCGTTGCCGTGCGCTACTATTCGGTACACTTATTTTAATTCACCTTCCAGTATTTTTAAAAAACAAAATTACACTAAAATCCTTTGATCCGAATCCACTAAAATTGGTTTCCGATACACTGTATCAGCGGTAAAATCCCAATTCTAGGCAAGAATAGAGTATCTAAAATAGTCTATTTGATTTATTCTTAAGATATGGTGAACTAGTGCTGACGGTCTTCGGAGGCTCAATATATGCCAGTAGCAGACACTGAAAAGTCGTAAATGGGAGAGTCAGTCCCATGGAGTTGTTTTAATTTGGGAAAAAAACGAGTTGATGAGGGTAACAGTCTGCCTATTAGGGTTATTGAAGCTAAAACCTTAGGTAGCTTCAAATATAGGCTAGATAAATACATGAGTGAGAGGAGCTGGATTTTAGAAGGGTTATCAAGGTTAATTCCTTGAGTAGTATTGAAAATGGGTTGGGTAAATATGTTTGTTAGTGGGTTTACGTTTGAGTAAGACCTGCCTAATATGGGTCAATAGGCCTCCTGCAGTTTTCCTCCTTTCTTATGTTCTTATGAGTGCTTCCTGCAAGCAGTTGCAGCAGCAATGCTCCCTGGGACAACAACAAACCAGTTTGGTCATTGACAAAGACACAAAAGCCAGCGCTTAGGAGAAAATTTAGCATTTTGACGAGAAATGTGTTGACGCCACGCAAGAGGCCGCTGCTGACCTTCCCACAGTAACTCCCACAGCAGCCTCAGAGTCCAGCCACGAACAGATTTTACTCATTTTTTAAAGATCTTTGACACATATTGTTCTGCAGGGATAATCCATCGTGTATTAATGTTAGTAGAATTGCCGACAACATGTAAAGTAAATGGACACAAGTGCAATTAATG
>NC_069445.1:11268540-11321040 GCF_026875155.1 Cherax quadricarinatus
ACCTGCCACAAGATATCTTCCAGTATACCTGCCACAAAATATCTTTCCAGTATACCTGCCACAAGATATCTTTCAGTATACCTGCCACATGATATCTTCCAGTATACCTGCCACAAGATATCTTTCAGTATACCTGCCACAAGATCTTCTAGTATACCTGAGACAAGATATCTTCCAGTATACCTGTCATAAGATATCTTCCAGTATACCTACCACATGATATCTTCCAGTATACCTGCCATAAGATATCTTCCAGTATACCTGCCATAAGATATCTTCCAATATGACTCAGTTTTTAGCAAGCCACTAACCAGACTGAGAGTCGAAGATCAAAATGAATTTTTTATGAGAGAGCCACAGAATTTGGTTAACACAAGCCAATCTGATGTTATCCTGACGCCAAATGACTTCGAACAGGCGATAAATGACATGCCCATGCACTCTGCCCCAGGGCCAGACTCATGGAACTCTGTGTTCATCAAGAACTGCAGTTCACGAGCCTTTTCCATCCTATGGAGAGGGAGCATGGACACGGGGTTCGTCCCACAGTTACTAAAAACAACAGACATAGCCCCACTCCACAAAGGGGGCAGTAAAGCAACAGCAAAGAACTACAGACCGACAGCACTAACATCCCATATCATAAAAATCTTTGAAAGGGTCCTAAGAAGCAAGATCACCACCCATCTAGAAACCCATCAGTTACACAACCCAGGGCAACATGGGTTTAGAACAGGTCGCTCCTATCTGTCTCAACTATTGGATCACTACGACAAGGTCCTAGATGCACTAGAAAACAAAAAGAATGCAGATGTAATATATACAGACTTTGCAAATGCCTTCGACAAGTGTGACCATGGCGTAATAGCGCACAAAATGCGTGCTAAAGGAATAACAGGAAAAGTCGGTCGATGGATCTATAATTTCCTCACTAACAGAACACAGAGAGTAGTAGTCAACAGAGTAAAGTCCGAGGCAGCTACGGTGAAAAGCTCTGTTCCACAAGGCACAGTACTCGCTCCCATCTTGTTCCTCATCCTCATATTTGACATAGACAAGGATGTCAGCCACAGCACCGTGTCTTCCTTTGCAGATGACACCCGAATCTGCATGACAGTTCTTCCATTGCAGACACTGCAAGGTTTCCAGGCTGACATCAACCAAATCTTTCAGTGGGCTGCAGAAAACAATATGAAGTTCAACGATGAGAAATTTCAATTACTCAGATATGGTAAACACGAGGAAATTAAATCTTCATCAGAGTACAAAACAAATTCTGGCCACAAAATTGAGCGAAACACCAACGTCAAAGACCTGGGAGTGATCATGTCGGAGGATCTCACCTCAAGGACCATAACATTGTATCAATCGCATCTGCTAGAAAAATGACAGGATGGATAATGAGAACCTTCAAAACTAGGGAGGCCAAGCCCATGATGACACTCTTCAGGTCACTTGTTCTATCTAGGCTGGAATATTGCTGCACACTAACAGCACCTTTCAAGGCAGGTGAAATTGCTGACCTAGAAAATGTACAGAGAACCTTCACGGCGAGCATAACGGAGATAAAACACCTCAGTTACTGGGGCGCTTGAGGTTCCTGAACCTGTATTCCCTGGAACGCAGGAGGGAGAGATACATGATTATATACACCTGGAAAATCCTAGGGGACTAGTACCGAACTTGCACACGAAAATCACTCACTACGAAAGCAAAAGACTTGGCAGACGATGCAACATCCCCCCAATGAAAAGCAGGGGTGTCACTAGCACGTTAAGAGACCATACAATAAGTGTCAGGGGCCCGAGACTGTTCAACTGCCTCCCAGCATACATAAGGGGGATTACCAACAGACCCCTGGCAGTCTTCAAGCTGGCACTGGACAAGCACCTAAAATCGGTTCCTGATCAGCCGGGCTGTGGCTCGTACGTTGGTTTGCGTGCAGCCAGCAGTAACAGCCTGGTTGATCAGGCTCTGATCCACCAGGAGGCCTGGTCACAGACCGGGCCGCGGGGGCGTTGACCCCCGGAACTGTCTCCAGGTAAATACCTGCCACATAATACCTTCCAGTACACTTACCATTATAACTAATACTTAGCTGTGAGTCTAACACATCATTCGAGATCTCTAGCTCAGCATTAATTTAGCACCAGCAAGATCAACAGCATTACTTCAAGCACCACCAACAGCATCACTAACAGCATTAGCTCAAGCACCACCAACAGCATCACTAACAGCATTACTTCAAGCACCACCAACAGCATTACTAACAGCATTAGCTCAAGCACCACCAACACCATCACTAACAGTATTACTTCAAGCACCACCAACAGCATCACTAACAGCATTAGCTCAAGCACCACCAACAGCATCACTAACAGCATTACTTCAAGCACCACCAACAGCATTACTAACAGCATTAGCTCAAGCACCACCAACACCATCACTAACAGTATTACTTCAAGCACCACCAACAGCATCACTAACAGCATTAGCTCAAGCACCACCAACAGCATCACTAACAGCATTACTTCAAGCACCACCGACAGCATTACTAACAGCATTAGCTCAAGCACCACCAACAGCATCACTAACAGCATTACTTCAAGCACCACCGACAGCATTACTAACAGCATTAGCTCAAGCACCACCAACAGCATCACTAACAGCATTAGCTCAAGCACCACCAACAGCATCACTAACAGCATTAGCTCAAGCACCACCAACAGCATCACTAACAGCATTAGCTCAAGCACCACCAACAGCATCACTAACAGCATTAGCTCAAGCACCACCAACAGCATCACTAACAGCATTAGCTCAAGCACCACCAACAGCATCACTAACAGCATTAGCTCAAGTACCACCAACAGCATCACTAACAGCATTAGCTCAAGCACCACCAACAGCATCACTAACAGCATTAGCTCAAGCACCACCAACAGCATCACTAACAGCATTAGCTCAAGCACCACCAACAGCATCACTAACAGCATTAGCTTAAGCACCACCAACATCAATACCATCACCAGAAACAGTATCAAGAGCAACACTACCACCACCACTAACCACTACGAGCACCACCAGCACCACCAGCACCACCAGCAGCGCCAGCACCACCAGCACCACCAGCACCACCAGCAACGCCAGCACCACCAGCATCACCAGCACCACCACACACAGCACCACCAGCACCCAACCACCAGCACCACCAGCACCACCAGCACCACCAGCACCACCAGCACCACCTGCACCACCAGCACCACCAGCACCACCAGCACCACCAACACCACCATTCACCAGACTCCTTCAGCACGATGATACCCTTGGGAACCATGACTGTAGCAAGGTTTTTGCCTCTCCACGTAAAACAGCTTTGTCGACGATATTAGCCCTTGTATAAAACACTTACCGCGATGTTGCACACTGCATAAAGCTGCCTCGAAGACGTTGTGAGCTGCTTAAAACTGCCTCTTGAGATGTTACACGCTTCGTAAAACAGACGTTAAGAGAGTGTCGCCCGCTGGCGTGAACCGGGTATTTCAAACAATGCATTTGCAGGTTCCTGTCATAAGTTGTCCGGGAAATGTGTTGTCGTTCTCGTAAAACACTGGTGATAACGACCCATGCTATACACTACGCTATGTACCCCAGCTGTAAGCCTCTCTTTCAAGACTTTTAACCTCTGTAGTATATACTACAGTAAGGGAGATTTGCTATGTTCTGTGTGGGACTCTCCCGAATTCAGTTCGTAACTGCAGTCTAAAGAAGTGGAGGAAGTCGTGTTGATGCGTTTAACGCTAGACATAGTAGAATTAGTATTAGTTTTGATGTGTAACACTAGACACAGTTGGTGGTAGTTTGAACGCTAAAGCTAATTCTACTATCTACAGAAATCTAGCCTAAGAATAGACAGTAAGGCGACTTCTAGCTTATTCAAGCTCAAGTAATGAATTCCTATTCCATCGCTCAGGCCGCCAGAGCCGGGACACCATCCATTTCCCATCACTCTCGTCTCCGTTTCAATTTCATACGACCTTACAAGTTAGGTTACGTAAAGTTTGTCAGGAAACAGGATAAGTGTTTCCTGAGGTGGGTCTTTGTCTCATATGATGACCCGCAGCTGGGGCTTTCGGCCATCTGACCAAGGCCTTCCGCTGGCTTTGTCAATACAGATTCTAGGACATAATTTAAAGACAATAGAACTATATACAAAAGATGAGGTAATCAGTCTCTCAACCTTGAAGCTGGTGTGAAGAGCACCGTAGTCTTGAAGATTCTGGAGTTTAGGCAAGGAGGCTGGCGCTTATATACTAACGTCAGGTGGATTGGGACGGGTAGCAGACGAAGGCATAGTCACTGGTAGGCGGGATTACCCAGTGGAAGTAGGCCATACCCAAAGATATGTAGTAGCTGTTGATGTAGCCATAAAAGAGCTCAAATAGATGTCCTCTGAACCAAGATTCCATGATGTTGCAGTGGTATTGTATACCATTCTTGTACAACATCATGGAATCTAGGTTCAGAGGACATCTACATGACCTTCTTCATGGCTACTTCAACTACTGCTACACCTTACCCATCCCTTTCGGTATGACCTACTTCCACTGGGTAATCCCGCCTACCAGTGACTATGCCCTCGTCTGCTACCCGTCTCTTTCCACCTGACGTTAGTATATAAGCGCCAGCCTCATTGCCTATGCTCCAGAATCTTCACGTCTACGGTGCTCTGCACACCAGCTCCAGAATCTTCACGTCTACGGTGCTCTGCACACCAGCTCCAAGGCTGAGGGACTGATTACCTCATCTTTTGTATATAGTTTGACTGTCTTCAAATTATGCCCTAGAATCTGTACTGATAAAGCCACTGGATGGCGAAACGTCTACAATAAAGATACCCAGATGCTGCACATGTGTCTCAGTTTTCATCTTGTTGGTATTGTATACCATTCTTGTACAAGATCATCACAGTAGCTACAAGACAATCACAGTGGCTACAAGACCATCACAGAAGCTACCACAAAGGACCACTACAGTGACTGCCAGACCACCATCACAGTGGCCACAAGACCATCACGGTAGCTACCACTAGTGACTGCCAGACCACCATCACAGTGGCCACAAGACCATCACAGTAGCTACCACTAGTGACTGCCAGACCACCATCACAGTGGCCACAAGACCATCACAGTAGCTACCACTAGTGACTGCCAGACCACCATCACTGCTTGACAGTCTCACCAGGATGGAAGCTGAACTCACTGATCTCCGGTGTTCCGTGATCTCCAAATTAAACAATATGGCAATCAAATCTGATCTCACGGGGTGATGCTGTAAATCTCAAAGCCAATCTCTATGTTAATGAACAGCGCCTCGCAGATCTCTGCCAGGAAGTGTTCCAGCTGCTTCAACTGCTGCTCCTGCAGCAGCTGCTGCTGCTGCTGCTGCTGTTGCTGCTGCTGTTGTTCCTTCCTGAAAAAATCTGTGTAATTCTTCCCAGAGTGTGTGAAACGATCACCCGCAACTATTGACAGGTCTATGTTATTATTATTAATTATTATTAATTATTATTATTATTATTATTATTATTATTATTATTATTATTATTATTATTATTATTATTATTATTATTATTATTATTATTATTACTATTGATACTATTTGTTAAGGAGAATACTAGCAGACTGAGTATCGAGCCTGCACCAGCCCTGGCACCGAATGATCCACACAGGTTTAACCCATCCCCATTAATATAATAAAAAAATCTTCAAAAATATTTCTAAGACAGGAGATTCAGATTTAACTGAGTTAGTCTGCCATGACGACCAGTAAAATTGTATCTTTTTCCTCGTGCTTGGCGATTCAATCGCCAGATATATATTTTTCCAGCCTTAATCTCCTGTAAAACAGAATCGCTTACAAAAGGCAGCGGAGTTTTTCTGAACAGTACAACCCAATTAGTGGCAGCTAAAATAGTGAGCTGGAATAGACTGTAACCTGAGCCCTTGCTTGTTTTATTAACTCGTTCCCGTGTTTTCATTCTCTCTCTCTCTCTCTCTCCCTCTCTCTCTCTCTCTCTCTCTCTCTCTCTCTCTCTCTCTCTCTCTCTCTCTCTCTCTCTCTCTCTCTCTCTCTCTCTCTCTCTCTCTCTCTCTCTCTCTCTCACTTTCTCTCATATACACATACACGTACACACACACAAGCTGTACCTGTACGTGGGTATACCCACTTGTGTGTGTGTGTTTATGTGTGTAAACACATTAGATTCATGAAAAAATGAGTCCTGTACTAATGTGCAGTAATTAGATACAGCCAGCACAGTTATTTATTTTTCTTTATTCAGCATTAATGGAATCTGGCAACTGATGTTTGGAAATAACAACATTATCAGTAAGACGCCAAGTGGGGATGAAAAATGAAAAAAAAATCATGGGAAGATAATGGATATTGAGAAATGAAATTTTCCTTCACAATTGCTAACCTCCTGGTTGATCAGGTCCTGATCCACCATGAGTCCTGGTCACGGACCGGACCGCGGATGAGTTGACACCCGAAGCCCCCCTCCAGGTATACTTCAGGTATCAAGATACATGTGCCACCAGGCCAGAATATGCATTAGGTACTCTTTCTCGTACTGAAGATGGAAACTAGACGACGTTTCGGTCCCTTATGGACCATTATAAAATCGTGAGGCTTGATAATTGACCTGGAGGGACGGAAAAGTGATGTAGTGACCGTTTTCAGTTTGTGGGGTAATCGTAATTTATTCCATTCACCGTGTTGTGATTCTGCTAGTTGAAGGTTGAGGAGATATTCAACATTACTGTGTTTATAGAGAGTATGTTGTGTGTGCGTGTTACCAGAAAGCACTGGTCCGTGGTGCTGTCTCTACCACTTGTGTGTTGTGTGGGTGGTACTCTTGAAAACTGGAGGGTGGCACTCTCCTCCACTGTCTCTAGGGGGAGAGGGGGATGTACATTCCACCACTGGCTCATGCCATCGTTGGTGCTGCAGTGGAAACTGGATTTGAACAATGGAAAACTCCCTCTGCGTGAATAAGTCCTTTTCAACGTCATTTCCACCATGGTCCATTACCTATAATAACCGAAAGAAGAAACTGCCTTGCCAAACACACTCCAGAACTGCAATGGAACGTGTGTATTTGTGGTGACAGCTCCAGATAATGCAGACGCATCGATCCTGGACAAGAATAAAGGAAAGAGGCCGCAAGCTGTCACGGCCGGCTATCAAAGCATAAAATCCAAACTGAAATAATTTAATTACCCTCGGATTTACTGGGATACAAAAAATAGAAGAATGCAAGGAGAGAACGTCCTCTGGGGAGAGAGTAGAACCTCTGGCTGGAGTGAGGATGGAAGGGTCGCTCCAACCTCTGCTAGTCACACACGGAGTGGGATGAGATAAGGTTAGCCGTGTGTCTCCTGGAATGGGCAGCAAATCCGGCCTGGAAAAGACACTGAGTCTCTAGATGTCCTGGAAAAGAAGGTAGGAAGAGCACGCCCTGTGCTGTAGAAGACTTGGAAACTTTGCTAGGAAGAATCAATTGAAAGCTGCGACGTCTTCTAATGCAAAAAAAAAAAATCAGTAAATGTCTTTTCTATTATATCTGATAAACAAAATACAAGAGGTAAGGACAATAAACATCAAATTGGTTCTGGAACAACAGACGAAGGGACAAACAGAAGTGTAGTTAAAATGGAATGATGTTAAGAAGATTGGTAATTAAAAGAGCAACTGCCTTGTCTATGTAGCGAACTAGTAAGGCCGAGACTGCTGGAGGAAGTACAGCATCCAGGACTACTGGAGAAGTTACTAAGTCCAGGACTACTGGAGAAGTTTCTAAGTTCAGGACTACTGTAGAATGCTACTACTTCCAGGACTACTGGAGAAGCTACTACATCCAGAACTACCGAAAGAACTACAGCGTACAAGTCTACTGGCGGAATTACAACATCCTTGACGACTTGAGGAACTACAGCATCCAGGGCTACTGGAGAAACAGCACCGTCTATGACTTCTGGAAAATTACATCGTCCAGGACAACTGCAAGAACACAGCGTCTCTGACTACTGGAGAAACTACAACGACTAAGTCCACTGGAGGAACCACAACGTCCTCGACTACACGAGGAAAGAGAAAGGTCATGGATTACTTTAAGAACTAGACTGTAGATGCTTCCAGGACGTCTAGGTTGTAACACAAGAGGTTTCCAGCAACTGCTTCCCCACCAGGAGTTCAGAATATACTCACTAAGGCGAATACGAGGGAGTATAATAACAACAAGAGAACTGGTGCGGAAAGGCACACCGGCAAAGATATATGTATATATATATATATATATATATATATATATATATATATATAATATATATATATATATATATATATATATAATATATATATATTATATATATATATATATATATATGCAATAAGATCACAGTAAACAGGTGATTTCAGAATATGCAAAACAATCACTGTGAAAGAATAGAGAAATTCCAAGCACTTTCGTGACTACTCACATTATCAAGGAACAATGAAAGTAATGCATCAAAGGAAGGCATATAAAGGGTCTAGCCCACACCTCATTATCACATCCCACAACAAAGCAACACCTGACGCGCGACTCATAAGAAAGGGAACACTGCAGCAGGCCCACTGGCCCAACTAGACAGGTCCTTCACACAACCCACCAACAAACTATTCTGCCAAGAATTAAGAATTTTAATAATACATTGGACAAATAATAAATTTTAAAATTCTTAATTATTGGGCAGAATAGTTTGTTGGTGGGTTGTGTGAAGGACCTGTCTAGTTGGGCCAGTGATCCTGCTGCAGTGTTCCCTTTCTTATGAGTCGCGCATCAGGTGTTGCTTTATTGTGGGAAGTGATAGTGAGGTGTGGGCTAGACCCTTTATATGCCTTCCTTTGATGCATTACTTTCATTGTTCCTTGATAATGTGAGTAGTCACGAAAGCGCTTGGAATTTCTCTATTCTTTCACAGTGGTTATTTTGCATATATATATATATATATATATATATATATATATATATATATATAAATATATATATATATATATATATATATATATATATATATATATATATATATATACATATGCATATATATATATACACATATATATATATATATATATATATATATAATATATATATATACATATACTATATATATATATATATTATATATATATATATATATATATATATATATATATATATATACATATATATATATGTCGTGCCGATTATGTAAAACTGGTCAATTAGCAAGAACTCATTTAAAATTAAGTCCTTTCTAAAAATTTTCTCTTATACGTTTAAAGATATATTTTTTTCATTAATGTTAATGAAAAAAATTAAAATTTTGCACCAAAAGAATCTTAGAAAACTTACCTAACCATATTATAACAAGAACAATTTATTTTAACCTTACCCAACTAAATATATTTTAGATTTGTTTACAGTAATTTAATACTAAACAAACACAGTGATATATATTTTTTCGTTAGGTTTAGAATGATTTTGGCGAAATTATTGCAAACACAAATTTTCATTTGTCCTATATGGCAAGATGAGCGTTGCTATTTAAGCCAAGATCGCAAGTTCTGCCTATTCGGCACGACATATATATATATATATACATATATATATATATATATATATATATATATATATATATATAATATATATAATATATATATATATATATATATTTATATTATATATATATATATATATATTATATATATATATATATATAATATATATATATATATATATATACAAAACGTCATAAATGTTTATTCTTAACACAGTACCCACCTAATTGCCTCGTTAGGAGTCAGTGTCACATTAAATTGCCTGGTAATGAAAACCATTTACTCTATTTATCGCGCCATTTGAACCTTTTTATATTATTTATTTTCTGAAAAATGTGTTACATTTATAGATTACCATAGATCGGACATTCGTGTGTGATTTTTTTAATTATATTTTTTTAATTATATATGTTGACAGTCATATACTGCGAGTATTTAAATGGTGAATATTGACAGTAAGGAAATTTGAGAGAGAGAGAGAGAGAGAGAGAGAGAGAGAGAGAGAGAGAGAGAGAGAGAGAGAGAGAGAGAGAGAGAGAGAGAGAGAGAGAGAGAGAGAAATCGTTGGTAGGGAACACAGGGAGGAGAGACAAGCTTCTCTAAGCTAAAATGTTGTGGTTGAATCAAAGATGTTTTTGTTGGTCCTGCGTCGGCGTCAGGAGCCAGAGAAGACGGACCAAGTCACCTCACCAGAGGGTACAAGTCACCTCACCAGAGGGGACAAATCACCTCACCAGAGGGGACAAGTCACCTCACCAGAGGGGACAAGTCACCTCACCAGAGGGGACAAGTCACCTCACCAGAGGGGACAAGTCACCTCACAAGAGGGAACAAGTCACCTCACCAGAGGGAACAAGTCACCTCACCAGAGGGAACAAGTCACCTCACCAGAGGGAACAAGTCACCTCACCAGAGGGAACAAGTCACCTCACAGAGGGAACAAGTCACCTCACCAGAGGGAACAAGTCACCTCACCAGAGGGAACAAGTCACCTCACCAGAGGGAACAAGTCACCTCACCAGAGGGGACAAGTCACCTCACAAGAGGGAACAAGTCACCTCACCAGAGGGAACAAGTCACCTCACCAGAGGGAACAAGTCACCTCACCAGAGGGAACAAGTCACCTCACCAGAGGGAACAAGTCACCTCACCAAAAGGGGACAAGTCACCTCACCAGAGGGGACAAGTCACCTCACCAGAGGGGACAAGTCACCTCACCAGAGGGAACAAGTCACCTCACCAGAGGGAACAAGTCACCTCACCAGAGGGAACAAGTCACCTCACCAGAGGGAACAAGTCACCTCACTAGAGGGAACAAGTCACCTCACCAGAGGGAACAAGTCACCTCACCAGAGGGAACAAGTCACTTCACCAGAGGGAACAAGTCACCTCACCAGAGGGAACAAGTCACCTCACCAGAGGGAACAAGTCACCTCACCAGAGGGAACAAGTCATCTCACCAGAGGGAACAAGTCACCTCACCAGAGGGAACAAGTCACCTCACCAGAGGGAACAAGTCACCTCACCAGAGGGAACAAGTCACCTCACCAGAGGGAGCAAGTTACCTCACCAGAGGGAACAAGTCACCTCACCAGAGGGAACAAGTCACCTCACCAGAGGGGACAAGTCCCCTCACCAGAGGGACAAGTTACCTCACCAGAGGGAACAATCACCTCACCAGAGGGAACAAGTCACCTCACCAGAGGGAACAAGTCACCTCACCAGAGGGAACAAGTCACCTCACCAAGAGGGAACAAGTCACCTCACCAGAGGGAACAAGTCACCTCACCAGAGGGAACAAGTCACCTCACCAGAGGGAACAAGTCACCTCACCAGAGGGAACAAGTCACCTCACCAGAGGGAACAAGTCACCTCTCCAGAGGGAACAAGCCCTCAATTCGGGAAGGACCAAGTTTCCACCTCTCACCTGGGGAATTTTTCTCCTACCTTGTTGGTGATGTCTTCACTAGGAGGGGTAAGTCTCACTATTCCTTGTTGTGGTGTTCTTTTCACCTAGAGGGAAAGTCTACCTATTCCTTGTTGGGGGTCCACTAGTTCTCTTGTTGGGATCTCTCCCCATGTCCTTGTTGGGAAGTTTCTCGATATTCATTGTTCGGTCGTAGTTTTTTCCCCGTGTTGGCGATGCTTTTTCCTCGTTAGTGTCCTTGTTGGTGGTGTTTTTCTCGCTAGTGTCCTTGTTGGTGGTGTTTCTCTCACTAGTGTCCTTGTTGTTGGTGTTTCTCTCACTAGTGTCCTTGTTGTTGGTGTTTCTCTCACTAGTGTCCTTGTTGTTCGTGTTTCTCTCACTAGTGTCCTTGTTGGAGGTGTTTTCTCGCTAGTGTCCTTGTTGTTGGTGTTTCTCTCACTAGTGTCCTTGTTGGTGGTGTTTTTCTCACTAGTGTCCTTGTTGTTGGTGTTTCTCTCACTAGTGTCCTTGTTGTTGGTGTTTCTCTCACTAGTGTCCTTGTTGTTGGTGTTTCTCTCACTAGTGTCCTTGTTGGTGGTGTTTCTCTCACTAGTGTCCTTTTTGGGTGGTGTTTCTCTCACTAGTGTCCTTGTTGGCGGTGTTTCTCTCACTAGTGTCCTTTTTGGGTCGGATGTTTCTCTCACTAGTGTCCTTGTTGTTGGTGTTTCTCTCACTAGTGTCCTTGTTGGTGGTGTTTCTCTCACTAGTGTCCTTGTTGGTGGTGTTTCTCTCACTAGTGTCCTTGTTGTTGGTGTTTCTCTCACTAGTGTCCTTGTTGGTGGTGTTTCTCTCACTAGTGTCCTTGTTGTTGGTGTTTCTCTCGCTAGTGTCCTTGTTGTCGGTGTTTCTCTCACTAGTGTCCTTGTTGGCGGTGTTTCTCTCACTAGTGTCCTTGTTGTTGGTGTTTTTCTCGCTAGTGTCCTTGTTGGTTTGTGTTTTTCTCGCTAGTGTCCTTTTTGGGTGGTGTTTCTCTCACTAGTGTCCTTGTTGGTGGTGTTTCTCTCATAGTGTCCTTGTTGTTGGTGTTTTCCACTAGTGTCCTTGTTGGCGGTGTTTCTCTCACTAGTGTCCTTGTTGGAGGTGTTTTTCTCACTAGTGTCCTTGTTGTTTGTGTTTCTCTCACTAGTGTCCTTGATGGTGGTGTTTTTCTCGCTAGTGTCCTTGTTGGAGGTGTTTTTCTCGCTAGTGTCCTTGTTGTTGGTGTTTCTTTCACTAGTGTCCGTGTTGGTGGTGTTTCTCTCACTAGTGTCCTTGTTGTTGGTGTTTCTCTCACTAGTGTCCGTGTTGGTGGTGATTCTCACACTAGTGTCCTTGTTGGTGGTGTTTCTCTCACTAGTGTCCTTGTTGGTGGTGTTTTTCTCACTAGTGTCCTTGTTGTTGGTGTTTCTCTCACTAGTGTCCTTGTTGGTGGTGTTTTCTCCTAGTGTCCTTGTTGGTGGTGTTTTTCTCACTAGTGTCCTTGTTGTTGGTGTTTCTCTCACTAGTGTCCTTGTTGGTGGTGTTTCTCTCACTAGTGTCCTTGTTGGTGGTGTTTTTCTCGCTAGTGTCCTTGTTGGGGGTTTGTTCTCTCACTAGTGTCCTTGTTGTGGTGTTTTCCCTCCACTAGTGTCCTTGTTGATGGTGTTTCTCTCACTAGTGTCCTTGTTGTTGTTTTTTCCCTCACTAGTGTCCTTGTTGTTGATGTTTCTTCACTAGTGTCCTTGTTGATGATGTTTCCTCACTAGTGTCCCGTTGTTGGGGGATGATTTCCTCACTAGTGTCCTTGTTGATGATGTTTTCTCACTAGTGTCCTTGTTGATGTGTTTTCCTCACTAGTGTCCTTGTTGTGATGTTTTCCTCACTAGTGTCCTTGTTGATGATGTTTTTCTCACTAGTGTCCTTGTTGATGATGTTTTCCTCACTAGTGTCCTTGTTTTTGGGATGTTTTCCTCACTAGTGTCCTTGTTGATGATGTTTTCTCACTAGTGTACCTTGTTGATGGTGTTTCCTCACTAGTGTCCTTGTTGGTGATGTTTTTTTCCCACTAGTGTCCTTGTTGTTTGATGTTTTTCACTAGTGTCCTTGTTGTGATGTTTTCCCTCACTAGTGTCCTTGTTGATGGTGTTTTTCCTCACTAGTGTCCTTGTTGTTGGTGTTTTTCTCACTAGTGTCCTTGTTGGTGGTGGTTCTCTCACTAGTGTCCTTGTTGATGGTGTTTTTCTCACTAGTGTCCGTGTTGATGATGTTTTCCTCACTAGTGTCCTTGTTGGTGATGTTTTTCTCACTAGTGTCCTTGTTGTTGGTGTTTCTCTCACTAGTGTCCTTGTTGGTGGTGTTTTTCTCGCTAGTGTCCTTGTTGATGATGTTTTCCTCACTAGTGTCCTTGTTGATGATGTTTTTTTCACTAGTGTCCTTGTTGATGATGTTTTCCTCACTAGTGTCCTTGTTGATGATGTTTTCCTCACTAGTGTCCTTGTTGATGATGTTTTCCTCACTAGTGTCCTTGTTGATGATGTTTTCCTCACTAGTGTCCTTGTTGATGATGTTTTTTTCACTAGTGTCCTTGTTGATGATGTTTTCCTCACTAGTGTCCTTGTTGATGATGTTTTCCTCACTAGTGTCCTTGTTGATGATGTTTTCCTCACTTGTGTCCTTGTTGATGATGTTTTCCTCTCTAGTGTCCTTGTTGATGATGTTTTCCTCACTAGTGTCCTTGTTGACGATGTTTTCCTCACTAGTGTCCTTGTTGATGATGTTTTCCGTGACGTTTTCACTAGTGTCCTTGTTGATGATGTTTTCCTCACTAGTGTCCTTGTTGATGATGTTTTCCTCACTAGTGTCCTTGTTGATGATGTTTTCCTCACTAGTGTCCTTGTTGATGATGTTTTCCTCACTAGTGTCCTTGTTGATGATGTTTTTCTCACTAGTGTCCTTGTTGATGATGTTTTCCTCACTAGTGTCCTTGTTGATGATGTTTTCCTCACTAGTGTCCTTGTTACAATCTATTGTAAATGATGGTATTTTTTGTCGGCAGTATCGTGGTACCGCCACTATTATTGTTTAATTTCTTTGTTGTGGTTGTTAGATTTAAAGCCTCTCGACTTCGTGTACATCACCAGAACACAAACATAAAATCCCTTTAATTCCACTAAGATATGAAGCAACCAGTTCACACACCACAATATTTATATATATATATATATATATATTATATTTTATTATATATTATAATATATATATATATATTAAAATTTTAAAATATTATATATATATATATATATATAATAAACACACTGGTCGATTCCCACCAAGGCAGGGTGGCCGAAAAAGAAAAACTTTCACCATCATTCACTCCAGCACTGTCTTGCCAGAAGGGTGCTTTACGCTACAGTTTTTAAACTGCAACATTAAAAACCCTTCCTTTCAGAGTGCAGGCACTGTACTTCCCATCTCCAGGACTCAAGTCCGGCCTGCCGGTTTCCCTGAACCCCTTCATAAATGTTACTTTGCTCACACTCCAACAGCACGTCAAGTTTTAAAAAAACCATTTGTCTCCATTCACTCCTATCAAACACGCTCACGCATGCCTGCTGGAAGTCCAAGCCCCTCGAACACAGAACCTCTTTTACCCCCTCCCTCCAACCTTTCCTAGGCCGACCCCTACCCCGCCTTCCTTCCACTACAGACTGATACACTCTTGAAGTCATTCTGTTTCGCTCCATTCTCTCTACATGTCCGAACCACCTCAACAACCCTTCCTCAGCCCTCTGGACAACAGTTTTGGTAATCCCGCACCTCCTCCTAACTTCCAGACTACGAATTCTCTGCATTATATTCACACCACACATTGCCCTCAGACATGACATCTCCACTGCCTCCAGCCTTTTCCTCGCTGCAACATTCATCACCCATGCTTCACACCCATATAAGAGCGTTGGTAAAACTTTACTCTCATACATTCCCCTCTTTGCCTCCAAGGACAAAGTTCTTTGTCTCCACAGACTCCTAAGTGCACAATTCACCCTTTTCCCCTCATCAATTCTATGATTCACCTCATCTTTCATAGACCCATCCGCTGACACGTCCACTCCCAAATATCTGAATACATTCACCTCCTCCATACTCTCTCCTTCCAATCTGATATCCAATCTTTCATCACCTAATCTTTTTGTTATCCTCATAACCTTATTCTTTCCTGTATTCGCTTTAAATTTTCTTCTTTTGCATACCCTACCAAATTCATCCACCAATCTCTGCAACTTCTCTTCTGAGCAGAGTGTCATCAGCAAAGAGCAACTGTGACAACTCCCACTTTATGTGTGATTCTTTATCTTTTAACTCCACGCTTCTTGCCAAGACCCTCGCATTTACTTCTCTTACAACCCCATCTATAAATATATTAAACAACCACGGTGACATCACACATCCTTGTCTAAGGCCTACTTTTACTGGGAAATAATTTCCCTCTTTCCTACATACTCTAACTTGAGCCTCACTATCCTCGTAAAAACTCTTCACTGCTTTTAGTAACCTACCTCCTATAATATACACCTGCAACATCTGCCACATTGCCCCCCTATCCACCCCGTCATACGCCTTTTCCAAATCCATAAATGCCACAAAGACCTCTTTAGCCTTATCTAAATACTGTTCACTTATATGTTTCACTGTAAACACCTGGTCCACACACCCCCTACCTTTCCTAAAGCCTCCTTGTTCATCTGCTATCCTATTCTCCGTCTTACTCTTAATTCTTTCAATAATAACTCTACCATACACTTTACCAGGTATACTCAACAGACTTATCCCCCTATAATTTTTGCACTCTCTTTTATCCCCTTTGCCTTTATACAAAGGAACTATGCATGCTCTCTGCCAGTCCCTAGGTACCTTACCCTCTTACATACATTTATTAAATAATTGCACCAACCACTCCAAAACTATATCCCCACCTGCTTTTAACATTTCTATCTTTATCCCATCAATCCCGGCTGCCTTACCCCCTTTCATTTTACCTACTGCCTCACGAACTTTCCCCACACTCACAACTGGCTCTTCCTCACTCCTACAAGATGTTATTCCTCCTTCCCCTATACACGATATCACAGCTTCCCTATCTTCATCAACATTTAACAATTCCTCAAAATATTCCCTCCATCTTCCCAATACCTCTAACTCTCCATTTAATAACTCTCCTCTCCTGTTTTTAACTGACAAATCCATTTGTTCTCTAGGCTTCCTTAACTTGTTAATCTCACTCCAAAACTTTTTCTTATTTTCAATAAAATTTGTTGATAACATCTCACCCACTCTCTCATTTGCTCTCTTTTTACATTGCTTCACCACTCTCTTAACCTCTCTCTTTTTCTCCATATACTCTTCCCTCTTTGAATCACTTCTACTTTGTAAAAACTTCTCATATGCTAACTTTTTCTCCCTTACTACTCTCTTTATATCATCATTCCACCAATCGCTCCTCTTCCCTCCCGCACCTACTTTCCTGTAACCACAAACTTCTGCTAAACACTCTAACATTACATTTTTAAACCTACCCCATACCTCTTCGACCCCACTGCCTATGCTCTCATTAGCCCATCTATCCTCCAATAGCTGTTTATATCTTACCTTAACTGCCTCCTCTTTTAGTTTATAAACCTTCACCTCTCTCTTCCCTGATGCTTCTATTCTCCTTGTATCCCATCTACCTTTTACTCTCAGTGTAGCTACAACTAGAAAGTGATCTGATATATCTGTGGCCCCTCTATAAACATGTACATCCTAAAGTCTACTCAACAGTCTTTTATCTACCAATACATAATCCAACAAACTACTGTCATTTCGCCCTATATCATATCTTGTATACTTATTTATCCTCTTTTTCTTAAAATATGTATTACCTATAACTAAACCCCTTTCTATACAAAGTTCAATCAAAGGGCTCCCATTATCATTTACACCTGGCACCCCAAACTTACCTACCACACCCTCTCTAAAAGTTTCTCCTACTTTAGCATTTAGGTCCCCTACCACAATTACTCTCTCACTTGGTTCAAAGGCTCCTATACATTCACTTAACATCTCCCAAAATCTCTCTCTCTCCTCTACATTCCTCTCTTCTCCAGGTGCATACACGCTTATTATGACCCACTTTTCACATCCAACCTTACTTTAATCCACATAATTCTTGAATTTACACATTCATATCTCTTTTCTCCTTCCATAACTGATCCTTCAACATTACTGCTACCCCTTCCTTTGCTCTAACTCTCTCAGATACTCCAGATTTAATTCCATTTATTTCCCCCCCACCGAAACTCCCTACCCCCTTCAGCTTTGTTTCGCTTAGGGCCAGGACATCCAACTTCTTTTCATTCATAACATCAGCAATCATCTGTTTCTTGTCATCTGCACTACATCCACGCACATTCAAGCATCCCAGTTTTATAAAGTTTTTCTTCTTCTCTTTTTTAGTAAATGTCTACAGGAGAAGGGGTTACTAGCCCATTGCTCCCGGCATTTTAGTCGCCTCATACGACATGCATGGGTTACGGAGGAAAGATTCTTTTCCACTTCCCCATGGACAATAGAAGAAATAAAGAAGAACAAGAGCTATTTAGAAAAAGGAGAAAAACCTAGATGTATATATATATATATATATATAATATATGCATGTGCGTGTCAGTGAAGTGTGACCAAAGTGTAAGTTGGAGTAGCAAGATATCCCTGTTATGTAGAGTTTTTATGATATATATATATATATATATATATATATATATATATATATATATATATATATATATATATAATATTATAATATATATTATATATATATATATATTATATAATATATATATATAATCTAAACTAAGAAGACGAGTTAGTATTCAGGGGGACATGGATATAGGGGTGAATGCATGTCTAACCAGTCCTTGATGTGAATACAGTTAGGTTATTGCTTGCGAAGCGCCAGTGACGGCTTTCTCGCGCGAGTTCGATTAAACCACGATACCAGTGCATCCTGCCAATTAATTGGACTTCCTGGTGATTTAATGTGCAACTGGCATTCGTGTTTCGTTTTAATTCTTTTTTTAAATGTTAACGCGACTAGCAATATGTCGCTCTTAATAATTTAGTAGAAAGCGTGTTTTTACTGTGGTTTGAGGAAAACCTACGAATAGTTTATATATTTCGATCAGTTACTGCAAACACTTTGTAATAACAAGGTAGATATGTGTGCGATTTTTTTGACTATCCGGAGCAAAAAAATGTTGCACGTGTCAAGGTTGTTTTAAAACAAAAGGTGGTGTTGCGTCTCGGTGAGGATGATGGTGAGTTCAGTGTTACACGGTGTGTGTGTGTGTGTTAGGGGGGGAGGTTCTGTGTCACCCACCGCCACAGCATCGAGTGGCTCAAAGCATCACAGCTTCTAGTGACATTCACTATCACAACATCTACTGTAATGGGTAAGTAAATACATTTAGCCACAGATACACATAAGTATAGTTACCATACATAGTGTAAATTTCCTACGATAACCCAGAAATGTCAGACTTATTTCCACTGGGGGATCTTTGTAACTTATTTCCACTGGGGGGTCTTTGTAACTTATTTCCACTGGGGTTCCATAAAGGGGGTATACCTGGAGTATACCTGGAAAGGGTATCGGGGATCAACACCCCTGCAGCCTGGTCTGTGACCAGGCCTCTGGGTGCATCAGGGCCTGATCAACCAAGCTATTGCTGCAGGTCCCACGCAAACTAGGTAGCACAGCAATTAAAACAGACACAAAACTATCGACTCTGGACATCTTCCACCACAAGAAACTGTACAAATACTTACATTATTTTGTTTAATGACATGCAGAGTTTTTCTTAATTACTCTCGCCACCTAGTGACCAATTAAAATCATACGAGGCTAATTACAACGTTAATTAAACTACCTAATGCTTTTTAAAAAATGTTGAGACTAAATCATATTGAATTATAGACGTAAACACAAGAATCGAAAGGAAAGAGATAATAAACAGCATCAATACATCGTGGTTTAAAATAAAAATTTGGTGGTTAAATGAATTTTCGCCTCGGTCAGCCTTCAAAATTGTATTAAAAAAGTGCCTTATTAGCATATTTTTTTTTATGTGCTGGGTTGTCGAGTCTGTGAAAGCAGAAATTTTGGAACCAGAAGGATGACAAATTTCCTAAAAAGAACAGAGTGATCAAGGACAATGTACACACAAATATCCCACACACGAGATATGCTTATGACGACGTTTCGGTCGGACTTGGACCATTTACGAGTCGCACTATTACAATAATATCCAATAAACAGATATCACAATATATAAATCAACCACTGTGAAAAAAAAGTGAAATTACAAGCGATTTCGTGATTTCTCACATTATCAAGGACCTGATAATGAGAGATATCATGAAAAGCGTTTGGAATTTCACTTTTTTTCACAGTGGTTGTTCTGCTTGCAAGTCACACTAACTGGGACGTTTTATTCTTTAAGGGTAATACAGAAAGTGAGAAGACAAGGGAGGGATAGACAGACAAGGAGATGAGTAAGATATATTTATCAGTTTAGTATGATATAAATAGTTTAGAAATTGACAGTTTAAAGAATTAGATATCCTTCTAACTTGTGGGAGTCTTTACTGTTCAGTCGTTCCGTCCACAAGTGGTGAAACTCACTGAGGAAACGTTTCGCCTGTTCACCAGGCTTTTCCAGTCGAGATATGAGGAGATAACAGAAGTAGAGGAGATCTAGATATACCTGGAGTATACCTGGAGAGGGTTTCCGGGGTCAAAGGCCCTGCGGCTCGGTCTGAGACCAGGCATATGGTCCCCTCGCAGCTACATCCCCTCAACACTTCCCCTGACGAGATTCAGTAACCCGGAATTAAACTCCTTCTTGAATGTTATCGTTTATGTTTGATTTCAAATATTAATATTACTTGCCTATCAGTAATGATTGTATTTAAAATAAAAGTTTAAATTAATTTCATCCCCCTTTTTTACACTTCACCGTCAGCGGCTAAATATTGTTGACGATCTGGTAGCTTATATGTCCTTAGGAAAGGTCTGTCAGGAAACAGGACAAGTGCTTTCTGACGTGGGTCTTAGTCATATGATAACCCGAAGCTGGAGCTTTTGGTCATGTGACTGAGGCCTTCCCATGGATTACCAGTCCACCCTATTAAAAAAAGTATTTTGTATCCTGTCAACTCTTTCTGTGGTCTGGTTTGCTACAAAGGATGCTTGAATAATGGAGCTGACAAGAGACTATTAAATTCTTTAGGTGTAATGCATTTAGAGAATAATTCTGTGCTGCCGTCTTATTCTATTATTATTAATATTGTGTGTGTGTGGTGTGTGTGTGTGTGTGGTTTTGTGTGTGTTGTGTGTGGTGTGTGTTGTGTGTGTGTGTGTGTTGGTGTTTAACTTACTGTCAAGAAAAATATACAACATTCTGAGCGTTCAATAAATCAGTAAGGATTCCCCGTAGGAATTAAACATTTAAAACTTTTAAGAGTTAGACTTCCAAGCGATGTGAAAATTCTGAATTTTCATCGAAAGGCGAAGCCACTGTTGCCGTTCAATGTAGATATAGCTCTTATTGCCTTGTTGTTTAGCCCAGTAATGCCGCCGTAGGGAGGAGACTGCCTGTCAGAATTTATAATTAATTCTTCTCTATGTTAATAATATAAACAAAAGTTTATCTGGAGTTTATCTGGAGAGAGTTCCGGGGGTCAACGCCCCCGCGGCCCGGTCTGTGACCAGGCAAAGTTTTAATGGAGCTTTATTATGGCCTCTTAACTCAAGAACACTACTGACTCACGAAATCGTAATGACACGAGTGCAAACAAACCATACCACGGGCGGGATTTGAGACTCTCTGACCGCGGGTTCAAATCTCGCCCGTGGTATGGTTTGTTTGCAATCGTGTCATTACGATTTCGTGAGTCATGTTAACGGCTTTGAGGGGACTTGAGCTAGAGTTCGTCACGGCCACGCTAGCTGGAGATTCGTCTGTAAAAACTTGCATTTGTGGTCACAGTGGTGCCTATGCTAACCTTCCTATGGTGTAGAAATATACCTAGTTGGACGAATCTTGTTGTGGCTAGCTGGTCTAGTGGCTAACGTGACGGTCTGGAGTTTTGAGACTCTCAATCCCACCCGTGGTATGGTTTTTTTTTTCAAGAACACTGTCATGGGTGTCCATGTTGTCCCCTTGACCTACCTCATGGTAGGTCTGAGACCGCTTCATTTGAGCCATGACTCTAGGAACTATCAGGAACTTAATAGTTATGATTACATACCAGGAACAATGAGAGATCTCTGTATACAGAATTGTTAGTCTATCATTACCCTCCCTCTTCATATCATTCTCTCTCTCTCTCTCTCTCTCTCTCTCTCTCTCACCCCTAACTATCCTGATATACATGAAGATTTCTCCTTCAAAATAAGGTTGAACAAGTGGGTGGGTGGGAATGGTTGGTTTAGAGGACTTTCCTAGTTTGGGCCAGTATGCCTCCTCCACTGTTCCTCTTATGTTGCTTGGGCCCTCAGTGTTATCACCTTTCAGAAAACCACTCACCTAGTCATCCAAGCCACAAAGCCACTCACCCAGTTATCCAATCCCAAGGAGCCACTCACGTAGTCTTCAGAATCAGCACTGAGGGTAACTATAGGAGAGTTAACTATAGTAACCCATCAACTTCCCTTCATTCAAATGCATCTTATTCCGTAACAATTCCCAGTGCCCTGGAACCCCACGTTTAATTAAGGCATTTCTTAAATAGCAAAAAAAGGCACAATACCGTAACTGGAACAATGCACAAATAACCCGCACATAAAAGAGAGGAGTTTACGACGACGTTTCGGTCCGACTTTGTAAATGGTCCAAGTCGGACCGAAACATCGTCGTAAACTCCTCTCTTTAATGTGCGGGTTATTTGTGTAGGGTATTTCTTGCTGCAGTGCCTTCGATACTCGTGCAAATTATTCACAACTATAGACCCAGTATCCAGCACTACAAATTCTCCCCTGATAAGACATCCAGTATCCAACTCCTGCCCACTACAGTATTTCCTGAATATCTTCCAGTATGTGTCACCTTCCTGTGCAGCCTCTCAGCGAGGGAAAGCACCATGACATGGGTTCACGTTGCAAGTCAAGTTTCGATGAAATTGCAGAAGTTAAAATTGCAATCAAAGCAGCAAAAGTTTGTTCAATGTTTATTCAGTGTGCATGACATTATGAATTTTTGTAATCAAAATAATTTTTAAATAAATAAATGAACTTTATGTGTGTATATATATATATATATATATATATATATATATATATATATATATATATATATATATATATATATATATATATATATATAAAATCTCTCAGTCTACAGCAGGATTCGAACCTGCAAACTGGACATTAGAGCACACAGTACTTTATCCACACAGCCAGACTCCAGATGTGGAGTCTGGCATTGTGGATAAACTAATGTGTATTCTGATGCCGAATTTGCAGGTTCGAATCCTGCTGTGGACTGAGAAAGCAAAAAATTTCTCTCTCTCTCTCTCTCTCTCTCTCTCTCTCTCTCTCTCTCTCTCTCTCTCTCTCTCTCTCTCTCTCTCTCTCTTCAACAAGACCGTCGCTGGTCCGTCCACAGACCTCCGTCAACATCTCTCTGGACCACCAGTCGCCTTAAATAGACCTTCCCGAAATCACAGTGAATTCCTCGAGCTCTTCCCTGCCTTTGACTTCCCAGGAAACCCTCTCGCCTCCATCCTTACCAAATTCGGCCACCAAGAAATTTCAGCACTCTATTCCACCCCTCCTCCTTTTCTTAAATTGCTTCCCTTCATAAGCAAATTTACTTTCTCTAAGCAAGTGGATATCACTTAAAATGCATTCTAGGGAGAACTATGGCTTCTAGCTTTTGTGGTGGCCAAAGTCGGTGTTAGATAACAGCATTATCAGCCTCACTGCTGAATTTCCTTTTTAAACTAATGGGGACTGATTACCTCAAACGTCCTCTTCACATCTTTCACTCGTTTTTCCTCTGCGTTGTATTGATGAAGCCACTGACAGGCGAAACGCTTTATATCACCTCAACGTTTCCATTCATCTATTGGTCGATTCTGTGAAGCCTTTATGTAATAGTTTCTCTTGTAAGTTTGTTGTCGTGTCGTCTCTCAGTCAGGTTCAACTTGTTGCTTTGATTGTGTTCTTAAGTGCAAGTATCGCCTCTCCTTCCCAACTCCTGGCATAAATTTCTAATACCTTCCTCTTGCTGCTGCTGCTGCTGCTGATGCTGCTGCTGATGCTGCTGATGCTGCTGGATCTTCTTTTGGTGCTGGTTCTCCTTCTCCTGCTCCTCCTCCTTCTCCTCTTCCTCTTCTTCATCTTCTTCCTTGTGAGGGAAAAGTTCAATAGATAGGAGTAGCGAGGGAGTGTATTGTAACAATAGTTTCATTGCCGGCTACTTGTTAAGGTAGGGTAAGTCTAGCTCCCGCTATTCCCCCCCCCCTCTTTTTTCCCCCTCCCCGAAAGTGATAGTTTGATTGCCGGCTGCTTGTTAAGGTAGGGTCAGTCTAGCTCCCGCTATCCCTTCCCCTCCCTCTCCCCCCCCCCGAAAGTTGACGTGTGGGGCTCCGGTCAAACAGTAAATCACTCGACTCACAGTTCCCAACACTACTGTAAGTACACGCCTGATCATATTTTAGTGGAATTACTGGTTGAAAGCTTCACTTTTGACCAATAATTAACTTAGTCCTTTCAGTCTTTATATGTTAAATGTTTTAATAATCACCACATCTTTTAGGTATTGTACATATCATGGAGAGTGATTTCTTAAGCAGTGGGTAATGTCTCTCTTTACAGCTTGGAATGACAGAGAGGGTCACCTGCCAACCAACGAGAAAAATAGAAGGAGACGGACTAACGTCCTGAGACGTCCCATGTTAATGTACTTACCTGTTATGTAAGCCAACGCAGGACCTAACCCCTCATTATAGCAGTGGTAACGAACCTGTTTTCCTGTCATCTGAAGTAATTACTCACGGCCATACTCTGTGAAGAACGAGCCGGTGGAGGTCACCAACACCTGCTACCCCCCCCCCACATCAGCAACGGCTACGATTTCAACAACACGCAGTGTCACCAACACCTGACACCCCATTACCACGATATACCTATATTAGCGTAGAGTTCAAATGTAATTTTTTTCATTTAATTTTTCATTTTTCTTTCAATTAGGATACCCATTCATGTTTTATTGTTTTACATTTTCCGTTTCTAAATAATAAAGTGTTTATCATTGTCTGTTATTATTTCTTTTTCTATTCATTAATTTTCCTGAGGAGGAGCCAGCCTTCGTAATACTGACTGAAGTTGTTACAGGGCTGAGTAAGCCTTCACATTCCTTATGGTTGAACCTTTTCCAGTAACTCGTGATGTTCGCAGTATAGTTGCTCCTGGGTGATGCATCAGTCGTCACCTCTCCCAGTGTCTCGTACCACCATGTTTGTGCCTGTCTTCACGCCTCTTCATCTCTCATATTTTTTTACCTGTGCTTGAGTCTTCACGTCTCTTCATCTCTTATTCTTCTCTTGTATCTACTCTTTATGCTTCCTTAGCTCTCCCATGTCTTGTTAGCACTTTCGTTTCATTTTCTTTTACATATTTCTTTTTTTCTGGGGATATCCGGAGACACAGACCTCGTTACATATTTTTACCAAATTGTTAATTTTTTAATCACTCTTCTTTTTTCCTCTCTCTCCCATCTCTCACTATCTCCCCCACTCCTTCTCTCCCCAACTCCCTCTCTTACGCATTCGTCTCTCTTTTCTATGATGATGGAGATATCTTCATAAAAATTCTTTTCCTCTTGTGTATGAGATGGACCATCCTGAGAGATGGTAATTCACAGGTGATAGTAACTCCAGGTCTGCTGGAAGGAACCCTTTGAAACTGTTGTATCTGATGAATCTTTAATGGAATACTTGACGATATCCTCAATGTCCTGCTGAAGTCTCCCAACACAGAGTGAATGTAACCCAACCTGTGTGATGGAATATGACAGGGAAACACCATCCATGTGATGGAATATGACAGGGAAACACCATCCATGTGATGGAATATGACAGTGAAACACCATCCATGTGATGGAATATGACAGTGAAACACCATCCATGTGATGGAATATGACAGTGAAACACCATCCATGTGATGGAATATGACAGGGAAACACCATCCATGTGATGGAATATGACAGTGAAACACCATCCATGTGATGGAATATGACAGTGAAACACCATCCATGTGATGGAATATGACAGTGAAACACCATCCATGTGATGGAATATGACAGTGAAAACACCATCCATGTGATGGAATATGACAGTGAAACACCATCCATGTGATGGAATATGACAGTGAAACACCATCCATGTGATGGAATATGACAGGGAAACACCATCCATGTGATGGAATATGACAGTGAAACACCATCCATGTGATGGAATATGACAGTGAAACACCATCCATGTGATGGAATATGACAGTGAAACACCATCCATGTGATGGAATATGACAGGGAAACACCATCCATGTGATGGAATATGACAGGGAAACACCATCCATGTGATGGAATATTACAGTGAAACACCATCCATGTGATGGAATATGACAGTGAAACACCATCCATGTGATGGAATATGACAGTGAAACACCATCCATGTGATGGAATATTACAGTGAAACACCATCCATGTGATGGAATATGACAGTGAAACACCATCCATGTGATGGAATATTACAGTGAAACACCATCCATGTGATGGAATACGACAGGGAAACACCATCCTATGTGATGGAATACGACAGGGAAACACCATCCTATGTGATGGAATACGACAGGGAAACACCATCCATGTGATGGAATATGACAGTGAAACACCATCCATGTGATGGAATATTACAGGGAAACACCATCCATGTGATGGAATATGACAGGGAAACACCATCCTATGTGATGGAATACGACAGGGAAACACCATCCTATGTGATGGAATACGACAGGGAAACACCATCCTATGTGATGGAATACGACAGGGAAACACCATCCTATGTGATGGAATACGACAGGGAAACACCATCCTATGTGATGGAATACGACAGGGAAACACCATCCTATGTGATGGAATACGACAGGGAAACACCATCCTATGTGATGGAATACGACAGGGAAACACCATCCATGTGATGGAATACGACAGGGAAACACCATCCTATGTGATGGAATACGACAGGGAAACACCATCCTATGTGATGGAATACGACAGGGAAACACCATCCTATGTGATGGAATACGACAGGGAAACACCATCCTATGTGATGGAATACGACAGGGAAACACCATCCTATGTGATGGAATACGACAGGGAAACACCATCCTATGTGATGGAATACGACAGGGAAACACCATCCATGTGATGGAATATGACAGTGAAACACCATCCATGTGATGGAATATTACAGGGAAACACCATCCATGTGATGGAATATGACAGGGAAACACCATCCTATGTGATGGAATACGACAGGGAAACACCATCCATGTGATGGAATATGACAGTGAAACACCATCCATGTGATGGAATATGACAGTGAAACACCATCCTATGTGATGGAATATGACAGGGAAACACCATCCTATGTGATGGAATATGACAGGGAAACACCATCCATGTGATGGAATATGACAGGGAAACACCATCCATGTGATGGAATATGACAGGGAAACACCATCCTATGTGATGGAATACGACAGGGAAACACCATCCTATGTGATGGAATATGACAGGGAAACACCATCCTATGTGATGGAATATGACAGGGAAACACCATCCTATGTGATGGAATATGACAGGGAAACACCATCCTATGTGATGGAATACGACAGGGAAACACCATCCATGTGATGGAATATGACAGTGAAACACCATCCATGTGATGGAATATGACAGGGAAACACCATCCTATGTGATGGAATACGACAGGGAAACACCATCCTATGTGATGGAATATGACAGGGAAACACCATCCATGTGATGGAATATGACAGTGAAACACCATCCATGTGATGGAATATGACAGTGAAACACCATCCATGTGATGGAATATGACAGGGAAACACCATCCATGTGATGGAATATGAGTGAAACACCATCCATGTGATGGAATATGACAGGGAAACACCATCCTATGTGATGGAATACGACAGGGAAACACCATCCATGTGATGGAATATGACAGTGAAACACCATCCATGTGATGGAATATGACAGGGAAACACCATCCATGTGATGGAATATGACAGTGAAACACCATCCATGTGATGGAATATGACAGGGAAACACCATCCTATGTGATGGAATATGACAGGGAAACACCATCCATGTGATGGAATATGACAGGGAAACACCATCCTATGTGATGGAATATGACAGGGAAACACCATCCATGTGATGGAATATGACAGGGAAACACCATCCTATGTGATGGAATATGACAGTGAAACACAGCTAGCTCTTGTTCCCACTTTGTAACTAGCATATAGCTTAGGCCAACAGCACACTGCAGATATATACAAGATTGCTAAAAAAAAATTAAGAAAAAAATCTAACTTCCTTCTTGGGTGGTTTGTCCACTCTATCCCGTCCTATGGACAGCCTACCGACCTCCTCCCATCCAGTGTCTATCCCTCCTTTACCCCTATCCTACCCTATCCCACCCCACTCCTCTCCTCGCTGTAATTTGACTCTAACTTCCATGTTCATCACATATTTTCGGCTCGTTGAGGAGTTTTACATGGTTATAAATGCTCCTATTACGAGGTTTTAACCTCTCGTTGACTGGTAAATTAAACTCTGGCCTTATATATGGAGTTTTTATTTACTCATTGAAGATTTTTCTGTACAACTAAATTACACCATCAAAAGAATGGCCGGATGCTAAAACTAGTTAAGCAATAAAACTTATTATGTTTCTGTGTGGAGAAACAGAATTCGTTTATTTCTGCGTTTATTGGAGAAAGTTATGAAAAGTGTATATGTAGTGGATTAGCATGTTTTAAGGGGCTTATATGTAGCTGGTGTCCTGCCTTGATTGTGGTGTTCTGCCTTGATTGTGGTGTCCTGCCTTGCTTGTGGTGCTCTGCCTTGATTGTGGTGTTCTGCCTTGATTGTGGTGTTCTGCCTTGATTGTGGTGTCCTGTCTTGATTGTGGTGTCCTGCCTTGATTGTGGTGTCCTGCCTTGATTGTGGTGTTCTGCCTTGATTGTGGTGTTCTGCCTTGATTTGGTGTCCAGCCTTGCTTGTGGTGTCCTGCCTTGATTGTGATGTCCTGCCTTGATTGTGGTGTCCTGCCTTGATTGTGGTGTTCTGCCTTGATTTGGTGTCCAGCCTTGCTTGTGGTGTCCAGCCTTGCTTGTGGTGTCCTGCCTTGATTGTGATGTCCTGCCTTGCTTGTGGTGTCTAGCCTTGCTTGTGGTGTCTAGTCTTGCTTGTGGTGTCTAGCCTTGCTTGTGGTGTCCTGCCTTGCTTGTGGTGTCTAGCCTTGCTTGTGGTGTCCTGCCTTGCTTGTGGTGTCTAGCCTTGCTTGTGGTGTCTAGCCTTGCTTGTTGTGTCTTGCTTTGCTTGTGGTGTCCTGCCTTGCTTGTGGACAGTCCTGCCTTGTTTGTAACCAGTGTCCTGCCTTGCTTGTGGTCAGTGTCCTGCCTTGTTTGTAACCAGTGTCCTGCCTTGCTTGTGGTCAGTGTCCTGCCTTGTTTGTAACCAGTGTCCTGCCTTGCTTGTGGTCAGTGTCCTGCCTTGTTTGTAACCAGTGTCCTGCCTTGCTTGTGGTCAGTGTCCTGCCTTGTTTGTAACCAGTGTCCTGCCTTGCTTGTGGTCAGTGTCCTGCCTTGTTTGTAACCAGTGTCCTGCCTTGCTTGTGGTCAGTGTCCTGCCTTGTTTGTAACCAGTGTCCTGCCTTGCTTGTGGTCAGTGTCCTGCCTTGTTTGTAACCAGTGTCCTGCCTTGCTTGTGGTCAGTGTCCTGCCTTGTTTGTAACCAGTGTCCTGCCTTGCTTGTGGTCAGTGTCCTGCCTTGTTTGTAACCAGTGTCCTGCCTTGCTATGGTCAGTGTCCTGCCTTGTTTGTAACCAGTGTCCTGCCTTGCTATGGTCAGTGTCTTGCCTTGTTTGTAACCAGTGTCCTGCCTTGCTTGTGGTCAGTGTCCTGCCTTGTTTGTAACCAGTGTCCTGCCTTGCTTGTGGTCAGTGTCCTGCCTTGTTTGTAACCAGTGTCCTGCCTTGCTTGTGGTCAGTGTCCTGCCTTGTTTGTAACCAGTGTCCTGCCTTGCTTGTGGTCAGTGTCCTGCCTTGTTTGTAACCAGTGTCCTGCCTTGCTATGGTCAGTGTCCTGCCTTGTTTGTAACCAGTGTCCTGCCTTGCTATGGTCAGTGTCTTGTCTTGTTTGTAACCAGTGTCCTGCCTTGCTTGTGGTCAGTGTCCTGCCTTGTTTGTAACCAGTGTCCTGCCTTGCTATGGTCAGTGTCTTGTCTTGTTTGTAACCAGTGTCCTGCCTTGCTTGTGGTCAGTGTCCTGCCTTGTTTGTAACCAGTGTCCTGCCTTGCTTGTGGTCAGTGTCCTGCCTTGTTTGTAACCAGTGTCCTGCCTTGCTTGTGGTCAGTGTCCTGCCTTGTTTGTAACCAGTGTCCTGCCTTGCTTGTGGTCAGTGTCCTGCCTTGTTTGTAACCAGTGTCCTGCCTTGCTTGTGGTCAGTGTCCTGCCTTGTTTGTAACCAGTGTCCTGCCTTGCTTGTGGTCAGTGTCCTGCCTTGTTTGTAACCAGTGTCCTGCCTTGCTTGTGGTCAGTGTCCTGCCTTGTTTGTAACCAGTGTCCTGCCTTGCTTGTGGTCAGTGTCCTGCCTTGTTTGTAACCAGTGTCCTGCCTTGCTTGTGGTCAGTGTCCTGCCTTGTTTGTAACCAGTGTCCTGCCTTGCTATGGTCAGTGTCCTGCCTTGTTTGTAACCAGTGTCCTGCCTTGCTTGTGGTCAGTGTCCTGCCTTGTTTGTAACCAGTGTCCTGCCTTGCTTGTGGTCAGTGTCCTGCCTTGTTTGTAACCAGTGTCCTGCCTTGCTTGTGGTCAGTGTCCTGCCTTGTTTGTAACCAGTGTCCTGCCTTGCTTGTGGTCAGTGTCCTGCCTTGTTTGTAACCAGTGTCCTGCCGTGCTATGGTCAGTGTCCTGCCTTGTTTGTAACCAGTGTCCTGCCTTGCTTGTGGTCAGTGTCCTGCCTTGTTTGTAACCAGTGTCCTGCCTTGCTTGTGGTCAGTGTCCTGCCTTGTTTGTAACCAGTGTCCTGCCTTGCTTGTGGTCAGTGTCCTGCCTTGTTTGTAACCAGTGTCCTGCCTTGCTTGTGGTCAGTGTCCTGCCTTGTTTGTAACCAGTGTCCTGCCGTGCTATGGTCAGTGTCCTGCCTTGTTTGTAACCAGTGTCCTGCCTTGCTTGTGGTCAGTGTCCTGCCTTGTTTGTAACCAGTGTCCTGCCTTGCTTGTGGTCAGTGTCCTGCCTTGTTTGTAACCAGTGTCCTGCCTTGCTTGTGGTCAGTGTCCTGCCTTGTTTGTAACCAGTGTCCTGCCTTGCTTGTGGTCAGTGTCCTGCCTTGTTTGTAACCAGTGTCCTGCCTTGCTTGTGGTCAGTGTCCTGCCTTGTTTGTAACCAGTGTCCTGCCTTGCTTGTGGTCAGTGTCCTGCCTTGTTTGTAACCAGTGTCCTGCCTTGCTTGTGGTCAGTGTCCTGCCTTGTTTGTAACCAGTGTCCTGCCTTGCTTGTGGTCAGTGTCCTGCCTTGTTTGTAACCAGTGTCCTGCCTTGCTATGGTCAGTGTCCTGCCTTGTTTGTAACCAGTGTCCTGCCTTGCTTGTGGTCAGTGTCCTGCCTTGTTTGTAACCAGTGTCCTGCCTTGCTTGTGGTCAGTGTCCTGCCTTGTTTGTAACCAGTGTCCTGCCGTGCTATGGTCAGTGTCCTGCCTTGTTTGTAACCAGTGTCCTGCCTTGCTTGTGGTCAGTGTCCTGCCTTGTTTGTAACCAGTGTCCTGCCTTGCTATGGTCAGTGTCCTGCCTTGTTTGTAACCAGTGTCCTGCCTTGCTATGGTCAGTGTCTTGTCTTGTTTGTAACCAGTGTCCTGCCTTGCTTGTGGTCAGTGTCCTGCCTTGTTTGTAACCAGTGTCCTGCCTTGCTTGTGGTCAGTGTCCTGCCTTGTTTGTAACCAGTGTCCTGCCTTGCTTGTGGTCAGTGTCCTGCCTTGTTTGTAACCAGTGTCCTGCCTTGCTTGTGGTCAGTGTCCTGCCTTGTTTGTAACCAGTGTCCTGCCTTGCTTGTGGTCAGTGTCCTGCCTTGTTTGTAACCAGTGTCCTGCCTTGCTTGTGGTCAGTGTCCTGCCTTGTTTGTAACCAGTGTCCTGCCTTGCTTGTGGTCAGTGTCCTGCCTTGTTTGTAACCAGTGTCCTGCCTTGCTTGTGGTCAGTGTCCTGCCTTGTTTGTAACCAGTGTCCTGCCTTGCTTGTGGTCAGTGTCCTGCCTTGTTTGTAACCAGTGTCCTGCCTTGCTTGTGGTCAGTGTCCTGCCTTGTTTGTAACCAGTGTCCTGCCTTGCTTGTGGTCAGTGTCCTGCCTTGTTTGTAACCAGTGTCCTGCCGTGCTATGGTCAGTGTCCTGCCTTGTTTGTAACCAGTGTCCTGCCTTGCTTGTGGTCAGTGTCCTGCCTTGTTTGTAACCAGTGTCCTGCCTTGCTATGGTCAGTGTCCTGCCTTGTTTGTAACCAGTGTCCTGCCTTGCTTGTGGTCAGTGTCCTGCCTTGTTTGTAACCAGTGTCCTGCCTTGCTATGGTCAGTGTCCTGCCTTGTTTGTAACCAGTGTCCTGCCTTGCTATGGTCAGTGTCCTGCCTTGTTTGTAACCAGTGTCCTGCCTTGCTTGTGGTCAGTGTCCTGCCTTGTTTGTAACCAGTGTCCTGCCTTGCTTGTGGTCAGTGTCCTGCCTTGTTTGTAACCAGTGTCCTGCCTTGCTTGTGGTCAGTGTCCTGCCTTGCTTGTGGTGTCTAGCCTTGCTTGTGGTGTCTTGCTTTGCTTGTGGTGTCTAGCCTTGCTTGTGGTGTCCTGCCATACTTGTGGTGTCTTGCTTTGCTTGTGGTGTCCTGCCTTGCTTGTGGACAGTGTCCTGCCTTGTTTGTAACCAGTGTCCTGCCTTGCTGTGGTCAGTGTCTTGTCTTGTTTGTAACCAGTGTCCTGCCTTGCTGTGGTCAGTGTCTTGTCTTGTTTGTAACCATGTGTCCTGCCTTGCTTGTGGTCAGTGTCTTGTCTTGTTTGTAACCAATGTCCTGCCTTGCTGTGGTCAGTGTCTTGTCTTGTTTGTAACCAGTGTCCTGCCTTGCTGTGGTCAGTGTCTTGTCTTGTTTGTAACCAGTGTCCTGCCTTGCTTGTGGTCAGTGTCTTGTCTTGTTTGTAACCAGTGTCCTGCCTTGCTGTGGTCAGTGTCTTGTCTTGTTTGTAACCAGTGTCCTGCCTTGCTTGTGGTCAGTGTCTTGTCTTGTTTGTAACCAGTGTCCTGCCTTGCTATGGTCAGTGTCTTGTCTTGTTTTCAATCTCTTTATCGCAAGAAAATCGAATTTCCTTCCTCCCGTTGCACATGTCTTGGTCATAAGATAACCCGCCGCCTGCAACCTTACCTTCTGGTCGACCTCTTCTCCAGACTTTCCTATCTACTCCATAAGAAAAAATGTATATCACATCATGAAAAATGTATATCACATCATCAAAAATGTATATTACATCATCAAAAATGTATATCACGTCATCAAAAATGTATATCACATCATCAAAAATGTATATCACATCCTCAAAAATGTATATCACATCATCAAAAATGTATATCACATCATCAAAAATGTATATCACATCATCAAAAATGTATATCACATCATCAAAAATGTATATCACATCCTCAAAAATGTATATCACATCATCAAAAATGTATATTACATCATCAAAAATGTATATCACATCAAAAATGTATATTACATCATCAAAAATGTATATCACATCATCAAAAATGTATATCACATCATCAAAAATGTATATCACATCATCAAAAATGTATATCACATCATCAAAAATGTATATCACATCATCAAAAATGTATATCACATCATCAAAAATGTATATCACATCATCAAAAATGTATATCACATCATCAAAAATGTATATCACATCATCAAAAATGTATATCACATCATCAAAAATGTATATCACATCATCAAAAATGTATATCACATCATCAAAAATGTATATCACATCATCAAAAATGTATATCACATCATCAAAAATGTATATCACATCATCAAAAATGTATATTACATCATCAAAAATGTATATCACATCATCAAAAATGTATATCACATCATCAAAAATGTATATCACATCATCAAAAATGTATATCACATCATCAAAAATGTATATCACATCATCAAAAATGTATATTACATCATCAAAAATGTATATCACATCATCAAAAATGTATATCACATCATCAAAAATGTATATTACAATCTCAAAAATGTGATATGAATGTTTCTACGCATCACTTTGATAGCACAGAATAGCTTTGAATTTCCCTATATTTAAGACATCCTTCAATATATGTTTA
Source organism: Cherax quadricarinatus (assembly GCF_026875155.1). Lineage (NCBI taxonomy): Eukaryota > Metazoa > Arthropoda > Malacostraca > Decapoda > Parastacidae > Cherax > Cherax quadricarinatus. Next base: position 11,302,880 of record NC_069445.1, read on the forward strand.
ATTCAACAACTACAATAACAGCAACAATATTAATAATAATAATAATAATAATAATAATAATAATAATAATAATAATAATAATAATAATAATAATAATAATAATAATCTTATCAGGCTTTCGTGTATATGCGTGAATATTTCAGTTTTGTTTTTCTCGAAACAAAATGCCCAGAATTTGATAATCTAATGGTAAAAATCGCTTCTGTTATCATCTGTTTGAGTTTTGTCTCTGTGAGCTCTATGATAGCCAGGTTTGTCTCTGCTGTTCGCTCATTTCATTCAACAACCTTGCTTGTGATTTCGCCTGTATTTGTGTACCATACATTCAGTATATCATTCTCTCAGTGTGTGTGTGTGTGTGTGTGTGTGTGTGTGTGTTTGTTTACTTACCTATTTATGGTTGCAGGGGTCAAGCCACAGCTCCTGGCCTGTGTGTATCACAGAGATGATGGCTGTATCACCTGAGCATCGGGCCGTGAACTGTGCCAATTTATGGAGCTCCATATCTCGTGCGCCATCAAGGCTCCACAATGATGGTGAAAAAAATGGTGTATGTAATTATGGAATCTGTTTATCATTCCAATTTTTTATATACCAGCAACTCGTCAAGCTTTTCTGGTTATTAATTCTGGAACACACACACACACACACACACAGACACACACACACACACACACACACACACACACACACACACACACACACACACACACACACACACACACACACACACACACACACACACAGAAGAAAGGTTGAGGGAAATCGGCCTGACGACACTGGAGGACAGGAGGGTCAGGGGAGACATGATAACGACATATAAAATACTGCGCAGAATAGACAAGGTGGACAAAGACAGGATGTTCCAGAGAAGGGACACAGACACAAGAGGTTACAATTGGAAGTTGAAGACTCAGATGAATCAAAGGGATGTTAGGAAGTATTTCTTCAGTCATAGAGTAGTCAGGCCGTGGAATAGCCTAGAAAGTGACGTAGTGGAGGCGGGAAACATACATAGTTTTAAGGCGAGGTATGATAAAGCTCATGGAGCAGGGAGAGAGAGGACCTAGTAGCAATCAGTGAAGAGGCGGGGCCAGGAGCTATGACTCGACCCCTGCAACCACAAATAGGTGAGTACAAATAGGTGAGTACACATAAAGAAAGCCGAAGATCATACACGGTGTCTAAGTGGGAAAAAAATAACAGTGAGAATTGAAGAAAGGCGATGGACAACTCACATAAAATAAATACACGAGAACATAAACTCACCAGTGAAGACGTCCTGGTGTGGCCGACGTGTGGTTATCAAAAGCACATTTAACAAAGAGAGAAACCATATATTTTACGATGTTTCGCCGTATATGAGGCTTTGTCGAGCCTCAAAAAAGGTACAACGTTGTAATTTAAAAAAAAAAAAAAAAAGAAGTGCTAGTGTCGTGTAAGAGACTCCGACTTGTACTAAACGAGTCCTGCTCAGAATACCGAGATAACTTTCTTTGTAGACGTGATTAAGCTCAGTTCTGGGCGAAATGTCGTCTGAAATAATGGTTAATTCTGCCTTACGTGCCTTTTTACCTACTTGTATATTCATATCCATCTATCTATCTATCTATCTGTCTATCTATCTATCTATCTATCTATCTATCTATCTATCTATCTATATATATATATTATATATATATATATATATATATTATATATATATATATATATATATATATTGTACTTCAAAGGGAAGTGTCCTGAGGAGGAGCACAAATCATTATCTTGGTAAAATATCTCTTATGCACTTATACGTAATAGCGGGTTGTGTGTGTGAGTGAGGAGAGAGAGAGAGAGAGAGAGAGAGAAACGAGAGATCAAGAACCAGAGAACTACCAACCACATTTGCCTTTACACCATTACAATGTAAATATGATTTGCTGAGCCTGGACCGCCTCGCCTCTCCTCGCCTCTCTGGCGCGTTCACATTCATTGCTGCACATGTAGATGCCTATGTATTTGTCTAGAACGAGAGTTTGTTCCACCTTACTGACTCGCCAGCACAAGCCAACGCCTCTGTATTTGTGTGGAGCGAATGTTTTACCTGCTTATTGTTATTATGATTATTATGATTATTATTATTATTAGTAGTAGTAGTAGTAATAGTAGTAGTAGTAGTAGCCATTAGGAATCGCTAGGAATGTATGGGTCATACGGTGCCTGGAGAATGGAAGGTACACTAATTTAATCCCTAAATTAACAGCACTTCAGTATAATCAAGGCAGCAACAGCAACATCAACAGCAGCAGCAGCAGCAGCAGCAGCAGCAGCAGCAGCAACTACAGACGCACAGACAATAAAAATATGCTGAGAGGAGGAACGGAGGAGAAGTGAAGATGAGAAGCTTGAAGACCCGAGGAGTCGATTTACACAGACGAAAGATCCTTAATGAGAGGAAATGAAAAGCCAATCTCAAATTACCTATTGGCAGTTACGGTATATATATATATATATATATATATATATATATATATATATAATATATATATATATATATATATATATATATATATATATATATATATATATATAAGTCCAGGTAGATTCGTTGAAGGGAACGACTGCTTGCCTATGTGTATTTGTTAAACGGGGGACTATTTTAATATGCAATTTTACTTGTACAGTTTATAATTACAATCTCCCATTTTTATATAATGTTACATTGGTGTTTCGAAGTAAATACAAAGACAGTTATATTTTATATAGTAAATTAGTGGAATGAATTACCCAAAACATCTGTAGTTGAGAATTATGGGAAGAATATACAGCCCCCTTGCTCTGACATCATCCACTTCATGACAGCCAAAGGTGATTTGGAACCCCAGGAGGATGTCACTGTCTGTACGAAGATAGTTTGCTGCAGGAGGATGTCACTGTCTGTACGAAGATAGTTTGCTGCAGGAGGATGTCACTGTCTGTACGAGGATAGTTTGCTGCAGGAGGATGTCACTGTCTGTACGAGGATAGTTTGCTGCAGGAGGATGTCACTGTCTGTACGAGGATAGTTTGCTGCAGGAGGATGTCACTGTCTGAACGAGGATACTTTGCTGCAGGAGGATGTCACTGTCTACATGAGGATGCATTTGTTCTACAAGTTATTATTTGCCAGTGTAAACAACTAGAATCAAAGTTAAGTTCCGTTTCTCTTCTAATTTAGGATTTTAAGTTAGGAAAATGTTAATTATCACCAGTTATAAGTTTTCTTTTTTTTTCTTTGCAAATACTATTGAAGTTATTATTATTTTAGCCTCATATTTTATGGTTATAAGAAAAATATACTTTGGTATTATCTTTGAAACCTAAAACAGTATTAAAAAATAAGGAAATGTTTTAGGCGTCCCTATTGATAAAACTCCTGCAGGCTCTCTTAAGACAGGAACTCTCACCATAACTAACACGGGTTTAACGTTTATGATATATAACTAAGAACGTAGTTACACAAGTAGAGCTGTGCTTATGGCATCCCGTTTCCAGTGTGTAATTAGTCGAATATCTCATGAAAAAAAATTCGGTGTTTGCAGCTCCAATTGCCTCGTCTCGGATCCTATTCCAGCAATTCACAATTTTTTTTTTTTTGCAAGGATCCATAAAGAATTTTCGGCATCGCTTTTGTATTGAGTTAAAACTGTGTGTTCTTGAATAAATTGAAGAATGTACAGGGGATTGAACGTGGTTCAGGGAAATAGCAGGACCAGCTATGTACCATTCGGTCACGGATGTTGAAATTTCCCTCCATTCCTCTGTATATTGATTGACAGTTCTTCATGAATCAAGCTGCAAGAATTCCATACATAAACAAATACTGGATAACTTTTCTGTCCGTCCAGTACCATTAAAATCATTTACTGAATGATAGCTGGTTAATTTCGATCTGCTAGTCATTCCATTTCATTCCCTTCCAGGTGGGCTTAGAGCTTCATAGGTAATCAAGTAAAGAGTAAAACGGGTGAATAGTGAAAGCAAGAAGTAACGTCCAGGTTTTTGGAAGGCAGCCCTTCCAGGGCGATGGTCTTGTGGTCCAGAGAACTGCGGCTGCCGTCTGCTGTCCTGAATCAAACTGCATTGATTCCTTTCCTCCCTTCCTCATGCGCTGCATGATTCCTTTGTAGCATAAACGGGCCACCCAGATCAATGACACTGTTGCTATGCATGTTTCAAGAATTGACGAGAGTTCTGACAAAGAGTCCCATGGACTGATACAGATCTAACCTTCATTGAACTGATGTTATGCATTCGAGAACTTCTGAGAAAGTGAGAAAAATAATGTAAAAAGACCAAATATAATCCTAAATAACGGGAGAGAAATCCGAAGAGCCATTGGTTGAAGGACTGTATGTACAGAGTAGCTTTGTATTTACGTACTGTTTCGCTCTATCAAGATCTATTTAGAGAGAGACATAGGTAAAGATAGGCTAAGCTCGTGGTATTTCGTATACTAGTAACTTAGGTAAGTCTTTCCATACAAGAAGAAATGTCAGTGTTTGTTACCTGGTATCTTGATCAGCATATTGCGCTTGTTAAATACCTTAATGAGTGGAAAGGTTCTCAATTTTATATCTCGTGCCAGACTCTTATCTTCCTTTTGGGTAATTATAACAGGAAATATCGTTTCAGTTATGGAATCGTGTGTTCTTTCTAATTCTGCTCCGTCACTTTGTCTAATCTGTTCTACATCATCTCTATGTTGGGTACTTGCCTCGTCTCAATGAGTCATCTTTGCATTCAGGGTCCTTCTATATCCTCTCTTTCTGTGTCTGTCTATCCTTTACAGAGATATCTCTGAAAACTATATAATTATTTAATTAGGTTATCCCATATTCTCTTCTTCTAATGACAAGTTCTAGCTTGTAAAGCCTGTCTTCGTAGCACACACACACACACACACACACACACACACACACACACACACACACACACACACACACACACACACACACTGCATGAATAAAGATTTGCATAGAGCTATTCTCCGTGTGAATGCATTCCCATTGCTGTCTTTTTACGATCCATCGGTGAATCCTAATCCAGTTATCATCTTTACTGAAGTTCAAAAGCTCACATTATCACATTCTTCTTGCAAGATCCAACTTTCCCCTCTCTCAGAGAACAGTGCTAAAATTATTTTCCTCTCCTGCCATTTTAATTATATATTTGTATATAGATATCTCCTAGGTAGTAGGCTGGTAGACAGCAACCGTCTAGGGAGGTACTACCGTCCTGCCAAGTAAGTATATAACGAAAGCCTGTAATTGTTTTACATGATGGTAGGATTGCTGGTGTCTTTTTGAGGTACGTCTTGCTACTTGTACTTATACTTAGGTCACACTACACATACATGTACAAACGTATATATACACACCCCTCTGGGTTTTCTCTTATTTTCTTACTAGTTCTTGTTCTTGTTTATTTCCTCTTATCTCCGTGAAGAAGATAAAGATATATATTTGTTAAGTCGATTAAGGACCCAGGGTGTATTTGTTAATATATATATGTATAATATATATATATATATATATATATATATATATATATATATATATATATATATATATATATATATATATATATATATATATATATATATCTTCATTAATAGCTAAAAGTAAGTTTCTTGCTTTATAATATTATCTGAACTTATATTATTTAGCTCTGTATATAGGTAGGATGTGTGTTATTTAATTAAGTCGGGAAATGATGTGCTAACTACCGTAAAATAGTTAAGAGTTAATCGGTCTGTCGGGTAGGTGTCCTATGAACCGAGTTGACGTCTGACTTAGAGGCATTGCTTGAGTGAGTACCAGCCTACCTCTAGCCTTGGTAACCTCTCGTTGCTTGAGTGAGTACCAGCCTACCTCTAGCCTTGGTAACCTCTCGTTGCTTGAGTGAGTACCAGCCTACCTCTAGCCTTGGTAACCTCTCGTTGCTTGAGTGAGTACCAGCCTACCTCTAGTCTTGGTAACCTCTCGTTGCTTGAGTGAGTACCAGCCTACCTCTAGTCTTGGTAACCTCTCGTTGCTTGAGTGAGTACCAGCCTACCTCTAGTCTTGGTAACCTCTCGTTGCTTGAGTGAGTACCAGCCTACCTCTAGCCTTGGTAACCTCTCGTTGCTTGAGTGAGTACCAGCCTACCTCTAGTCTTGGTAACCTCTCGTTGCTTGAGTGAGTACCAGCCTACCTCTAGCCTTGGTAACCTCTCGTTGCTTGAGTGAGTACCAGCCTACCTCTAGTCTTGGTAACCTCTCGTTGCTTGAGTGAGTACCAGCCTACCTCTAGCCTTGGTAACCTCTCGTTGCTTGATGAGTACCAGCCTACCTCTAGCCTTGGTAACCTCTCGTTGCTTGAGTGAGTACCAGCCTACCTCTAGCCTTGGTAACCTCTCGTTGCTTGAGTGAGTACCAGCCTACCTCTAGTCTTGGTAACCTCTCGTTGCTTGAGTGAGTTACCAGCTACTCTAGCCTTGGTAACCTCTCGTTGCTTGAGTGAAGTAAGCCTACCTCTACCTTGGTAACCTCTCGTTGCTTGATGAGTACCAGCCTACCTCTAGCCTTGGTAACCTCTCGTTTGCTTGAGTGAGTACCAGCCTACCTCTAGTCTTGGTAACCTCTCGTTGCTTGAGTGAGTACCAGCCTACTCTAGCCTTGGTAACCTCTCGTTGCTTGAGTGAGTACCAAGCCTACTCTAGCTTGGTAACCTCTCGTTGCTAGTGAGTACCAGCCTACCTCTAGTCTTGGTACCTCTCGTTGCTTGAGTGAGTACCAGCCTACCTCTAGTCTTGGTAACCTCTCGTTGCTTGAGTGAGTACCAGCCTACCTAGTCTTGTAACCTTCGTTGCTTGAGTGAGTACCAGCCTACCTCTAGCCTTGGTAACCTCTCGTTGCTTGAGTGAGTACCATCCTACCTCTAGCCTTGGTAACCTCTCGTTACTGAGTGAGTACCAGCCCACCTCTAGTCTTGGTAACCTCTCGTTGCTTGAGTGAGTACCAGCCTACCTCTAGCCTTGGTAACCTCTCGTTGCTTGAGTGAGTACCAGCCTACCTCTAGCCTTGGTAACCTCTCGTTGCTTGAGTGAGTACCAGCCTACCTCTAGCCTTGGTAACCTCTCGTTGCTTGAGTGAGCACCAGCCTACCTCTAGCCTTGGTAACCTCTCGTTGCTTGAGTGAGTACCAGCCTACCTCTAGCCTTGTAACCTCTCGTTGCTTGAGTGAGTACCAGCCTACCTCTAGCCTTGGTAACCTCTCGTTGCTTGAGTGAGTACCAGCCTACCTCTAGCCTTGATAACCTCTCGTTGCTTGAGTGAGTACCAGCCTACCTCTAGCCTTGATAACCTCTCGTTGCTTGAGTGAGTACCAGCCTACCTCTAGCCTTGATAACCTCTCGTTGCTTGAGTGAGTACCAGCCTACCTCTAGCCTTGGTAACCTCTCGTTGCTTGAGTGAGGACCAGCCTACCTCTAGCCTTGGTAACCTCTCATTGATTGAGTGAGTACCAGCCTACCTCTAGCCTTGGTAACCTCTCGTTGCTTGAGTGAGTACCAGCCTACCTCTAGCCTTGGTAACCTGTCGTTGCTTGAGTGAGTACCAGCCTACCTCTAGCCTTGGAAACATCTCCTTCTTCTTCAAATTTGTTTTGACTCAAGTTTTGGGTAACAGACGGTTTCGTTGGTGAGACGGGACCTCTTTCTCGCTACACTGAGCATCAGTGAAGGACAAGAGTAAGTTCTGAACTTGAGAGATTTTGATATCTACTAAGGTTGAGAGATTTTCTGACGTTATAAAGTCAATCAGTGGATTTAACTGTGACCTCTACGTATTACCGTAGTCTTGATTTGAATTGAGCCGAACTTATATTCGATAAGAAGGGAGTATTAGGACCCCTATAGAGGTTTTATTGAAGATCTCAGCTGTGTATTTTGTTCTTGATTCGTTAAGATCACTTGTTATGTTTTGATAAAAGTCTCTATCTCTAGGTTACCTTCTTGGTGGATTATCGTACTCAAAGCTTTTGATTTTTCGAGGACGGATATACAATTTAGTCTTGTACGTATATAGAGTCGATCAATAGTGAGACACTTCATCTATGTCTAGGTATATGTGGTTAATTACGACTCGTGACATTGGAAATGTCACTTTATCTAAATGTTCATAAATTGTATTAAAAACTTATGGCCTTTGGTATTATTGTACTCAAAAGTACCATCCTATATTTTTCAACAAGAGAGTATTTATGTTACATCTTTTAAGACACGTTAATATTAAAGATATTAAATTATTATTTTGTGGGATTGGATCCTGGTTATAATTTACAAAAAGCGTATTAAAGTGGTCTTTTATACTAAACAAAGCCGGTCGTGACCGTGATCCAACACCTTGTTACGAAAGAGAAGACTTTCACAGGCTACATACGTAAGGAGACTTATCCCAAACTCCCCGGAGTTCTCCACTCGCTTCTATTTTGTAAATATCAAGAAAAGGCACAATACTGTGACTGGAACGATACACAAATAACCCAAGTCGGACCGACACGTCGTCGTGAGCTCCTCTTTTCTATTTTGTAACCCAACTAATATAAAAGTTTAAAATAGTAACTGGGTTTGAACAGTTTCTTTTGTTTACTACGAATAAGATCACTGAGAATCGTCTTCGATAGACTTAAGGTAGCATTAATCAATGCATTTTGATGGTACCTGAGATTCTCTGTGGACGCGAGTTGACGGCGTCTCGGTTACTAACCGCTCGCAGAGCCTTCCAGGACTTAGTGTTTTCTTTCAACCTTCTGTCGTGCTGTGGGCGAAGGCACTGATCTAGCAGTTCGAAAGATCACTACAGAATGAGTTCGAATCCCGTCACTCCATTTCAACTGTGGCTTCTTTTTTTTTCCATGGAGTTTAAGCACAGTTAAACGTGACTTAGAAGTCACAGAAGGTATAATAAGTCATTGACTTCTGATTAGGTCGGGGATAAAGACTTGCATAGACAGAGATAAACATACTGAAACAGGAAGACATTGACAGGAAGACAGCTTGAATAAAACATAGACAAAGCAAATGTAAACACACACACACACACACACACACACACGTTCAGCGTCATATAACAAGCTCTGGTTTACGTTGGTATCATAAATGTCGTGAATTCTGGATCTTGTTTCATTTTATTGCATCGCCTCGTATGCATATGTGTGTGTGTGTGTATGTGTGTGTGTGTGTGTGTGTGTGTGTGTGTGTGTATGTGTGTGTGTGTGTGTGTGTGTGTGTGCGCACGCACCACTGTGTGTAAACTTTTATGTCAATATATCTAAATATCTGTCTGGGAAAATGTTACTTTGCCAGTCTGTGAATTTCACAAGTTCAAGGTCATCTATTCCCTGAGTCTGTCTTCTTTTAGCCTCTATCTGCCTGAAACTCCTGACTGGCATATTGAGACCTGCATGTGTTCCATATTTAATTCTCTTGTTTCTTGAAATAAATCAGAAGCCTCCATCAAATTCTCACATTGCATGACTTTTTGTAACAAGAAATATAAATCTCAGCGATAATGAAATGAATCCTGATTTATACAATGCATGGTGACAGAAAACCACACAGACGGTTTCTCCTTTGACGTCTTTCTGGTTTCGTGTGACCTTGACCCCATAAAGACATTTCACGGGTTTTGTCAGACTAGTGCGTGTCGTCAGCCTTACTCAGCGTGATTCACTGCTCTCACTGTCTGAAACCTGAGCAGAATTATGGACGAAAGGGCGATAACAGGACACAGACACACGCACATACACACACAGAAAGAGGTATGATTGAGCTCATGGAGCAGGGAGAGTGACCTTGTAGCTACCAGTGAAGAGGCGGGGGCCAGGAGCTGTAACTCGACCCCCTGCAACCACAATTAGGTGAACATTTAGATGAGTACACACAGGAACTGTGACTCAGGGCTAGGAGCTGTGAATCGACCAATGCAACCACAAATAGGCAAGTACACACACACAAACAAGTAGGTAAGTACACGCACACAAACAAGTAGGTAAGTACACGCACACAAACAAGTAGGTAAGTACACGCACACAAACAAGTAAGTAAGTACACACACACAAACAAGTAGGTAAGTACACGCACACAAACAAGTAGGTAAGTACACGCACACAAACAAGTAGGTAAGTACACGCACACAAACAAGTAAGTAAGTACACGCACACAAACAAGTAGGTAGTACAACGCACACAAACAAGTAGGTAAGTACAACGCACACAAACAAGTAGGTAAGTACACGCACACAAATAAGTAGGTAAGTACACGCACACAAACAAGTAGGTAAGTACACACACACAAACAAGTAGGTAAGTACATGCACACAAACAAGTAGGTAAGTACACGCACACAAACAAGTAGATAAGTACACACACACAAACAAGTAGGTAAGTACACGCACACAAACAAGTAGGTAAGTACACGCACACAAACAAGTAGGTAAGTACACGCACACAAACAAGTAGGTAAGTACACGCTCACAAACAAGTAGGTAAGTACACACACACAAACAAGTAGGTAAGTACACGCACACAAACAAGTAGGTAAGTACACGCACACAAACAAGTAGGTAAGTACACACACACAAACAAGTAGGTAAGTACACGCACACAAACAAGTAGGTAAGTACACGCACACAAACAAGTAGGTAAGTACACACACACAAACAAGTAGGTAAGTACACGCACACAAACAAGTAGGTAAGTACACGCACACAAACAAGTAGGTATGATAGAACCTAAGAAACTAGGAGCCATCTAGCTTGTCGATTAATTTTTAAAGAGAGTGTTAAGATCTTATAGCTAACTCTCGAAATAATTCCCAGATGGGTCAATTACACGTACACAAGTCATTCACAACACAGTCCAACGTTTATAATAGACTAATTATTGAGTACGCTACCTTAACATTGCCTATTTTGATTCAGGTCGTACTGAAGCTGAAAAAAAAGATTCATTGATCAACATTCATAAATGTCATTCTGCTCACACTCCAACAGCACGTCAAGTCATAAAAACCATTTGCCTCCACTCCCTCCTATCATGCTTATGCACGCTTGCTAGAAGTCTAAGCCCCTAGCACACAAAACCTCCTTTACCCCCTCCCTCCAACCTTTCCTAAACCTGAATTACGTGATATATTTGGATTAACTAAAGAAAATTGAACTTCACATGGCTAGAGAAAAGAAAAATCATGGGAGACATGAACAAGTCGTCCAAAATTCCTAGGAGAATCGGCAAACTAGAAAGAGATAGTTATACCCTGGAGGAACTAGAACGATGGTGACACTAGGAATACTAGGAAGAACTAGGATAATTGAGAGGAATAAACTAGAAATAGAGGAGGCTCACCCTCCATACGTAGACTCAAAGATAGGAACTACAGATCAGGAGTCAGGTTAAAGTGCACTCAAGAGTTGAGTCTCAACTCCGAAAAACAACAGAAAGTACACTTACACTCTTTGAAAAAACAAATTACACATTCACTCACTTAAGCACTACACTCAACACACTCAAAAATACACTTATACTCACAGGAAAATACACTTATACTCACTAAAACAACATAAAAGTACACTTACACTTACTAAAACAGCAGAAAAGTGCACTTACACTCACTAAAACAGCTAACCCAGCCCACAGTCCTCGAGAATCATGCACTGCGATAAGCTGAACAATATCATGATTCACATCTCTCTCACGTCCCTGGAGTGAGCAGTGTTGGTCCAGGACCAGTGCTGACTAAGACCCCTCGAGACAGTGAATCACCACCGCCGAGTGCTTGGTCAAGACCACTCTAGTATGCAGGTCGGGGACCATCACATCCGTCAGGCCTAATCTGCCTCATGCGTCAAAATCTATTCGCTTTTTGTCCCCATGAACCCAGAGCCGAATGTATGCTGCTGTAGACGAGGAGGCGGTGCGTTTCTCGAAGACTGTTTTATTGAGTTGAATACCCCAAGACTGTGTCATGCTGGATCATGTGTCACTCTCCACCCCGGCTGGCTGGGTTATGTGTCAGCCTCCACACAGGCCGCCTAGGTCATGTGTCACTCTCCACCCAGGCTGGGTCACGTGTCAGCCTCCACCTAGGCTGGCTGGCTCAAGTATCAGCCTCCAGCCAGGCTGGCTGGGTTATGTATCAGCTTGTATCTCCGTCGGAGATGACTGTCCTTGACGGAGGTGGGGAGGGAAGGGGTTACTTTGATACTCTGATCCAAGAAATTATACCAATCCTTCCCTTCGTCAGAGTTAACCTAGTTTCCCTACCCATCCCATTTCTTCAGGCCATGTATCAGTCTTACAGGTTTAGCGATTCCCGAGAATATAGTAACAGTTATAAAATAATAATAATTAATAATTTATTTCCATAACATAAATATTATAGGTTTTTTGAAAATTCATTTTATGGACAAATAATTCGGGTACTGCAAGGCTTTATGTACACCGTGAGATGTATAACTATATATATATATATATATATATATATATATATAATATATATATAATATATATATATATATATAATATATATATAATATATATATATATAATATATATATAAAATATATATATTATATAATATTTTTATTATCACACTGGCCGATTCCACCAAGGCAGGGTGGCCCGAAAAAGAAAAACTTTCACCATCATTCACTCCATCACTGTCTTGCCAGAAGGGTGCTTTACACTACAGTTTTTAAGCTGCAACATTAACACCCCTCCTTCAGAGTGCAGGCACTGTACTTCCCATCTCCAGGACTCAAGTCCGGCCTGCCGGTTTCCCTGAATCCCTTCATAAATGTTACTTTGCTCACACTCCAACAGCACGTCAAGTATTAAAAACCATTTGTCTCCATTCACTCCTATCAAACACGCTCACGCATGCCTGCTGGAAGTCCAAGCCCCTCGCACACAAAAAAACCCCCTTTACCTCCTCCCTCCAACCTTTCCCAGGCCCACCCCTACCCTGCCTTCCTTCCACTACAGACTGATACACTCTTGAAGTCTTCTGTCTCGCTCCATTCCCCTCTACATGTCCGAACCACCTCAACAAACCCTTCCTCAGCCCTTTTGGGCAACAGTTTTGGTAATCCCGCACCTCCTCCTAACTTCCAAACTACGAATTCTCTGCATTATATTCACACCACACATTGCCCTCAGACATGACATCTCCACTGCCTCCAGCCTTCCTCCTCGCTGCAACATTCATCACCCATGCTTCACACCCATATAAGAGCGTTGGTAAAACTATACTCTCATACATTCCCCCTCTTTGCCTCCAAGGACAAAGTTCTTTGTCTCCACAGACTCCTAAGTGCAACCACTCACCCTTTTCCCGGCATCAATTCTATGATTCACCTCATCCTTCATAGACCCATCTGCTGACACGTCCACTCCCAAATATCTGAATACATTCACCTCCTCCATACTCTCTCCCTCCAATCTGATATCCAGTCTTTCATCACCTAATCCTTTTGTTATCCTCATAACCTTACTCTTTCCTGTATTCACTTTTAATTTTCTTCTTTTGCACACCCTACCAAATTCATCCACCAATCTCTGCAACTTCTCTTCAGAATCTCCCAAGAGCACAGTGTCATCAGCACAGTGTCATATATATATATATATATATAATATATATATATATATATATATATATATATATATATATAATATATATATAATATATATATATAATATCGTGCAAAACTGGTCATTTAGCAAGAACTCATTTAAAATTAAGTCCTTTCTGAAATTTTCTCTTATACGTTTATTTTTTTCATTAATGTTAAAGTAAAAACTTATAATTTTGCACCAAAAGAATGTTAGAAAACTTACCTAACCTTATTATAACAAGAGCAATTTATTTTAGCCTAACCCAACTAAATATATTTTAGATTTGTTTACAATAATTTAATACTAAACATAGTGAAATATTTTTTTTCGTTAGGTTTAGAATGATTTTGGCGAAATTAATGCATACACAAATTTTCACTTGTCCTATATGGCAAGATGAGCGTTGCTATTTAAGCCAAGATCGTGCCTATTCGGCACGACATTATATATATATATATATATATATATATATATATATATATATATATATATATATATTATATATATATATAGAGAGAGAGAGAGAGAGAGAGAGAGAGAGAGAGAGAGGAGAGAGAGAGAGAGAGAGGAGAGAGAGAGTTTACTTATTCCCTATTTTAAAGATTAAAATATTCTTGACTAGTGTTGAGCAGGTTATACCACCTTAATAACCAACAACCAACTGTCTGTTTGCCCCAGCCAAGGCGGCTAAATGGATACCTGGAAGCAAAGGTTTGGAAAAATCACATTAAAATTTATTCCAGGGGATTACATACCCTCTTGGAAATTAGGAGGTAGTGGAATACCACTGATTAGAAAGGTTCCATACCCTCTGAAAGTCAAAAAGTTGGTGCACACCATTGGTTCCAAAAGTTCCATACCCACTGACAGCCAGGAAGATGTGACATACAGTCGGTGCCAAAGGTAAAATACCCTCTGGAAGACAAGAGGATACAACACTTACTAATAAGAGATAGCATCACCATCCTGCCTCTTCCCCCTCCACGTCATCAACAGGAATTACGAGGCAAATGGTAGCACTGGGGGAGTTAGGGAGTAAACAATAGGATTACACAGCACTTGGAGCGGGTGAATTAAGGACAAACGGTACAGGGAATGCTCCCAATGCTGATGAATGTTCGTGGCAAAATTATTCGCTGGTAAGCTCCGCTCATCACGTCAGGGAGGAATGTTGCTCCTAATTGTTCTGCTAATGTTTCCCTTGAGCGCCATTGTTCACATCCTACTGCGTACTCTGTATTCCTCGCTGGTATTGGCCATACATTATGAGCTCAGCCAGAGCTACAGTGTCTGCCGTGAGAAGCGACACCATCCTCGAGAGGATTTCACGAAGCCTGCAGGAGTCAATGGCTTCGCAATGAGCTACAAGTGTCGGCCCAGAGACTTATGTTATGTGTCTCCTTCCAGAGCTGTAATGACCAGAGGTGTGTGTGTGTGTGTGTGGTGTGTGTGTGTGTGTGTGTGTGTGTGTGTGTACTCACCTATTTGTACTCACCTATTTGTGGTTGCAGGGGTCGAATCTTAGCTCCTAGCCCCTCCTCTTCACCGGTTGCTACTAGGTCCTCTCTCTCCCCGCTCCATGAGCTTTATCATACCTCGTCTTAAAACTATGTATGGCTACTGCCTCTACTACATCACTTTCTAGGCTATTCCACTGCCTGACAACTCTATGACTGAAGAAATACTTCCTAATATCTCTCTGACTCATGTGTGTCTTCAACTTCCAATTGTGACCTCTTGTTTCTGTGTCCCCTCCCAGGAACATCCTGTCTTTGTCCACCTTGTCTATTCCGCGCAGTATTTTATATGTCGTTATCATGTCTTCCCTGACCCTCCTGTCCTCTAGTGTCGTGTGTGTGTGTGTGTGTGTGTGTGTGTGTGTGTGTGTGTGTGTGTGTGTGTGTGTGTGTGTGTGTGTGTGTGCGTGTGTGTGTGTGTGTGTGT
The DNA here is from genome assembly GCF_026875155.1 of Cherax quadricarinatus. Lineage (NCBI taxonomy): Eukaryota > Metazoa > Arthropoda > Malacostraca > Decapoda > Parastacidae > Cherax > Cherax quadricarinatus. The sequence continues at coordinate 11,318,500 of NC_069445.1, forward strand.
GTAATATGGTATACTATATAGAAAGCCCCTGGTTATGCAGAGCATTTTGGGTATCTTAGGTTAATCTTGTCCCCCAGGATGTGACCCACACCAGTCAGCGAATATGAGAGACATATCAAGCGATCTTTCGACCTTTATCAAAGCTATCTGCTGAGCAGTGATTGGGGGATTAAGTAAAGTTCGTCAGGAAACAGGATAAGTGTTTCCTGACGCGGATCTTAGATGAAGACCCGCCGTTGGACCTTTTGGTCATCTGACCGAGGCCTTCCGCTGGCTGACCGGTCCACCCCTTTAAAAATTATGGTCATAGTTATAGCCATTTGTTATGACTATTAGTGACTGGGAGGTAATCAGGTGTGACCTAACGAAAAGAAAGGAAGTTCCAATGCCTTGGATAAAGAGCCCCTCGTCAGCATTAGGATACCCACTTTAAAGAATATTTAGAAGATGACATTTCTAAAATAAGAAATATTTTCAGAAAAGTTCATTACTCGCAGTGGTTTATTTCACAAGTTGATTTTGCTCTCAGAAAATGTTCACTGAACCCAGATTTCTATATCCAAACACTTTAGTAAATGTTGACGAAACAGTTCGCAGCTTAAATAAGCCAGAATATGAACTGATAGCAGGTATCAAGGGGGAGAGCCTTGATTCCTGTTAAAAACTCTTGATCATGGGAAGTGGAGCTACTCTATCATTATATGACCCCTATTTAGTACTACCCTAGAATATAATAATAAAATGAACTGAAAACAGAAGCTAAAATAACGAGTGACGGCGGTGATGCGCAAGGTCGTGTGTGTAACTGCAATTGCAATATAGATTTTCTTAATTACAAACTGATTTATAAGTTTAATAACTATATAAAATGACGAACTGCAACATCTTACATTATTGTATCAGTTGCAAATCTCAATTTGTCCGCGCGGCAACTGAAATGCAACCCGATACTTCGTGACCAAACCAGTACGTGTTTTGCCGTGAGAACGGTAAAATCTGCCCATTGCAGTGCAGTTCACTGCACCAGAGTGCAATAAGCTGCATATTACAACTCCAAATCCCATTTTAATCAACACGTGTGCTTAACTCGGTCACCAGAAACATTGTGCACATTTCTCAATATTTCCGTCAACACGCCCATACAAAATGGAAGTTTAAATCATCTTAATTGTGGCTATAAAAATAATGAACGAATCGTTCGGGGAATAAGCATCTGGCCGGCCATGTAGTCTCTGGCGCGCCATGGTAGCAGCGACCCCTGGCTGATCAATTTTGGACCCAGTAATTTGTGTGTGCAACTTTAACGCTCAATTTAATACGATTCTGCGAAGCACTTGTTTCCTCAGGACTACTGGTGGGCAGAAGGGGTCACACACGGCGCCTCAGGACCACTTATGGGCCGTCGGAAGGAGAAAGGCACACATCACCTTCGATCCCAGTTGAATCCGGGGAAAGGATTCAGATTCCACGGGACTATGATAAGCTGCAGATCGTATTCCCAATTCTCCTTACGCTTAAATTCTAGCATCAAGTCATTTACCAGGCGACATGGCTAAGAGAAACCTGCAGTCCTGAACATTAACCTGGTGCTCGAGGTAGTCTTGAGAACTCCTCCTCTCTGAACGTAATAAACTCATGAAGAAGTTGGAGCAGTAACATTCCCTAATTATTTAATACTGAAAGAGCTCACAACACGAGATTAAGAGACTTGTAGTATTCTCAAGACGGTGTTTTCCCAAAACTGCTAAAATTCTTCCTAAAGATTAACAATCTAAATTAGAAATAAAGCAGGTCAGACACACACTCTAGGTTACGGTGCTTTTATTGTCAAGCCTTTGCGTCCACCAGTAAGTTTATTTACAGACTTGATCAGTGAACTGATAAGATATCCGGCGGACAAAAACGTCTCCTCAATCAAATGCCATAAACACCTTCTTGTGATTTATTTACATACTGCCAGTATATTCTACCATTGTATTACCAGCTCACAGCTTGCCAAAAAAAAAATTGACCCATTGACTCACGCGTCGTATTACAGCAATAAAACAAAAGGCCTTTGAAATAAATGCCTCTTGGGATCTGAGTGCTCATGGAGAAAAACTCACGATATAAGGATTTTTTTCCTGTAACCTCGCCAGTAATGACTTAGAGTTTGCTTACTCTCAGTATTCGTGTCCTCTACTGCCATTCACCAAAATATAAAATGTCGTTGAAGAAGTGTAATCGGGAAGGTTAAATATAAAATCTGACAGTATTCTTCAGCTAGAGCAGTAAGAGTCTCAAGGAAATAGTCTCAGGGGACTGATTAACACATCAAACGATTTTTATCCTAGTGGAGTGCGAGAGAAGTTATATTTCCTGGCAGGGGTGGGCGGGTCGCCAGGCCGCCCCCTTTCCTGGCAGGGATGGGTGAGGTTTCAGGCCGCCCACCTTCCTTGTAAAGATGGGGAGAAGGGGAAAGGAGTCGTCACCCGCCCACCAACATCCCTCGCCGGGATGGGCGGGCCAGCAGGCTGCCCACCACCCCTCGCAGTATTTCCT
>NC_069445.1:11326040-11368540 GCF_026875155.1 Cherax quadricarinatus
AAAGACTGTTGAGTAGATTTCAGGATTCAGTTTATAAGGGGCCACGATTATAATCACTTTCTGTTGTAGCTACACTGAGAAAAAAAAGGTAAGGGGGATAAGGAGAATAGAAGCACAAAGGAGAGGTAAAGGGTTTTTAAAAACAAAAAGAGGAGGCAGTTGGGTAAGATAAAAAAACAGCATTGGAGGAAGATGGGCTAATGAAGCAAGGCAAGGGGGTCAAAGAGGTAGGGGTGGTTTAAATTTTGGGAGTTTAGAGTTTCAGCAAAATTTTTGTGGTTACGGGAAAGTGGGTGCAGGGGGGAAGAGGACGTTTGGTGGAATGAGATGAAAAGGAGTAATAAGGGAAAAAAGTTGCTAGAGAAGTTTTTACAAAGTAGAAGGGATAAAGGAGGGAAGAGTATAGGAGAAAAAGAGAGGTTAAGAAGTGGTGAAGCAATGAAAAAAAGAGAGCAAATGAGAGAGTGGGTGAATGTTATCAAAAAATTTTGTTAAAAATAAAAAAAAATTTTTGGAGTGAGATTAAAAAGTTAAGAAAGCCTAGAGACAAATGGATTTGTCAGTTAAAAATAGGAGAGGAGAGTTATTAAATGGAGAGTTAGAGGTATTGGGAAATGGGGGGAAAATTTTTTGGGGAATTGTTAATTTATAAAGATGGGGAAAGCTTGATTTCTGTATAGGGAAAGGGGAGGAATAACTTTGAGGAGTGGGGAAAGGGCCCAGTTGTGAGTGGGGGAATTTCGGGGCAGTGGGTAAAATGAAGGGGGTAAGGCGCCGGGGTTGATGGGATAAAGATAGAAATGTTAAAAGCAGGTGGGGGTATAGTTTTAGAGTGGTTGGGGCAAATTATTTAAAAAAGTATGGGAAAGGGTAAGGTACCTAGGGATTTCAGAGAGTCTATTCCTTTGTATAAAGGCAAAGGGGATAAAAAAAGAGTGCAAAAATTATAGGGGGATAAATCTGTTGAGTGTACTGGGAAAGTGTAGGTAGAGTTTTAATTGAAAAAAATTAAGGGGTAAGAGGGGAAATAGGATAGCAGATGAAAAAGGAGGCTTTTGGAAAAGGTAGGGGGTGTGTGGACCCGGGGTTTTTCAGTGAAACAAAAAGTGAACAGTATTTTTGATAAGGTAAAGAGGTCTTTGTGGGATTTATGGATTTTCAAAAGGCGTATGCAGGGTGGATAGGGGGGGAAGTGCAATTTGCAAGTGTTGGGGTAGGGGTAGGTTACTGAAAGCAGTGAAATTTTTACGAGGATAGTGAGGCTCAAGTTAGGTATGTAGGGAAAAAGGGGAAAAAATTTTTTCCATAAAAGTAGGTTAGACAAAGGGTGTGTGATGTCACCCGGGGTTGGTGGCTAAAACTCCCGCTTCACACACGGAGGCCCGGGGGTTTGATTCCCGGCGGGGTGGAATTCCCACACATTTCCTTAAACCTTTTGTCCTGTTACCAGCAGCAAATGGTACCTGGGTTTAGTCGACTGGTTTGGGGAGCATCCCCCGGGGACAAGATTTTGGCCCCCAAAGGGAAAAAAGTTGACATCCTTGACGCACTACTTTTTGGGTTACCTGGGTGGTAACCCTCCCGGGGGTTAAAAAAACCGAACGAAATCTCTCTCTCTCCTTTTTTTATAGATGGGGGTTTTAAGAGAAGTAAATGGAGGGTCTTGGCAAGAGGCTGGAGTTAAAAAAAAGAATCACACACAAAATGGGAGTTGTCACAGCTGCTCTTTGCTGATGACACTGTGCCTTGGGGATTTTGAAGAGAAGCTGCAGAGATTGGGGGAGAATTTGGTAGGGTGTGCAAAAGAGAAAATTAAAGGGGAATACAGGAAAAAGTAAGGTTATGAGGATAAAAAAAGATTAGGTATGAAAGATTGGATATAGATTGGAGGGAGAGAGTATGGAGGAGGTGAACGATTCAGATATTTGGGGTGGACGTGCACGGATGGGTCATGAAAGATGAGGGAATCATAGAATTTATGAGGGAAAAAGAGTGAGTGGTGCACTTAGGAGTTGTGGAGACAAAGAACTTTGTCCTTGGAGGAAAAGAGGGGAAATGTATGAGAGTAAGTTTTACCAAGTCTTTATGGGTGTGAAACATGGGTGATGAATGTTGCAGGAGGAGAAGGTGGGCAGTGGGGGTCATGTCGAGGCAATGTGTGGTTAAATTTTAAATCAAAGAATTCGTTTTTTGGGAAAGTTAGGAGGAGGTGGGGATTCCCAAAACTGTTTTCCAGAGGGGTGAGGAAAGGGGTTTTTGAGGTGGTTGGGGGATTGAGAGAAATGGAGCGAAACAGAAGACTTCAAGAGGTTTTCAGTCGTAGTGGGAAAAAGGCGGGGTAGGGGTCGGCCTAGGAAGGGGTTGGGGGGAGGGGGGAAAGGGGGTTTTTTGTGCGGGGGCTTGGACTTCCCGGCTGCGTGAGCGGTTTGATAGGAGGAATGGAGAAAAAGGGTTTTTAATATTGACGTCTTTGGAGTTGGAAAAGTAACTTTTATAAATCGGGGAAACCCGCAGCCGGACTTGAGTCCTGGAGATGGGAAGTACAGGCCGCACTCTGAAGGGGGGTTGAATGTTGCAGTTTAAAAACTGTAGTGTAAAGCCCCCCTTTGGCAAGCAGGGGAGTGAATATGGAAAGTTTTTTTTTTTCGGGCCACCCTCCTTGGTGGGAACGGCCAGTGTGATAAATATTTTTTTTTTTTTTATTATCCCAGGGCCGATTCCCCCAAGGAGGGGGGGCCCCGAAAAAGAAAAACTTTCACCACATTCACCCCATCATGTCTTGCCAGAAGGGTGCTTTACACTAATTTTTTAAAACGAAAACTTTAAACACCCTTTCAAGGCAGGCACTGTACCCCCATCTCCAGGCTAAAGTCCGGCCTCCCGGTTTTCCCTGAACCCCTTCATAAATTTATTTGCTCAACTCCAACACACGTCAATATTAAAAACTTTGTCTCCATTCACTCCTATCAAACCGCTCATGCATGCCTGCGGGAAGTCCAAGCCCCTCGCACAAAAAACCCTCCTTTACCCCCTCCCCCCAAACCCTTTTCCCTAGGCCGACCCCTACCCCCCTTTCCCTTTCCACTACAGACTGATACACTCTTGAAGTCATTCTGTTTCGCTCCATTCCTCTAAATGTCCAAACCACCTCAACAACCCTTCCTCAGCCCTCTGGACAACATTTTTGGTAACCCCGCACCTCCTCCAAACTTCCAAACTACGAATTCTCTGCATTATATTCACACCACACTTTGCCCTCGGGACATGACATCTCCACTGCCTCCAGCCTTCTCCTCGCTGCAACATTTCATCACCCACGCTTCACACCCATATAAGAGCGTTGGTAAAACTATACTCTCATACATTCCCCTCTTTCCCTCCAAGGACAAAGTTCTTTGTCTCCACAGACTCCTAAGTGCACCACTCACTTTTTTTCCCCTCATCAATTCTATGATTCACCTCATTTTTTCATAGACCCACCCGCTGACACGCCCCACTCCCAAAATATCTGAATACGTTCACCTCCTCCATACTCTCTCCCTCCAATCTGATATTCAATCTTTCATCACCTAATCTTTTTGTTATCCTCATAACCTTATCTTTCCTGTATTTCACCTTTAATTTTCTTCTTTTGCACACCCTACCAAATTCATCCACCAATCTCTGCAACTTCTCTTCGAATCTCCCAAGAGCACAGTGTCATCAGAAAAGAGCAGCTGTGACAACTCCACTTTGTGTGTGATTCTTTATCTTTTAACTCCACGCCTCTTGCCAAGACCCTCGCATTTACTTCTCTTACAACCCCTTTCTATAAATATATTAAACAACCACGGGGGACATCACACATCCTTGTCTAAGGCCTTCTTTTAATGGGAAAAAATTCCCTCTTCCTACATACTCTAACTTGAGCCTCACATTCTCGTAAAAAACTCTTCACTGCTTTCAGTAACCTACCTCCTACACCATCACTTGCAACATCTGCACATTGCCCCCTATCCACCCTGTCCATACGCCTTTTCCAAATCCATAAATCCCACAAAGACCTCTTTAGCCTTATCTAAATACTGTTCACTTATATGTTTCACTGTAAACCCCTGGTCCACACCCCCCCTACCTTTCCTAAAGCCTCCTTGTTCATCTGCTATCCTTTCTCCGTCTTACTCTTAATTCTTTCAATTATAACTCTACCATACACTTTACCGGGTACACTCAACAGACTTATCCCCCTATAATTTTTGCACTCTCTTTTATCCCCTTTGCCTTTATACAAAGGAACTATGGCATGCTCTTGCCAATCCTAGGTCCCTTTTACCCTCTTCCATACATTTATTAAATAATTGCCCCAACCACCCCAAAAAACTATATCCCCACCTGCTTTTAATTTCTATCTTTATCCTATCAATCCCGGCTGCCTTACCCCCTTTCATTTTACCTACTGCCTCACGAACTTCCCCCACACTCACAACTGGCTCTTCCTCACTCCTACAAGATTTTTTTTCCCCCTTGCCCTATACACGAAATCACAGCTTCCCTATCTTCATCAACATTTAACAATTCCTCAAAATTTTCCCTCCATCTTCCCAAATACCTCTAACTCTCCATTTAATAACTCTCCTCTCCTATTTTTAACTGACAAATCCATTTTTTTCTCTAGGCTTTCTTAACTTGTTAATCTCACTCCAAAACTTTTTCTTATTTTCAACAAAATTTGTTGATAAAAATCTCACCCACTCTCTCATTTGCTCTCTTTTTACATTGCTTCACCACTCTCTTAACCTCTCTCTTTTTCTCCATATACTCTTCCCTCCTTGCATCACTTCTACTTTGTAAAAACTTCTCATATGCTAACTTTTTCTCCCTTACTACTCTCTTTACTTCATCATTCCACCAATCGCTCCTCTTCCCTCCTGCACCCACTTTCCTGTAACCACAAATTCTGCTGAACACTCTAACACTATATTTTTAATCCTACCCCATACCTCTTCGACCCCATTGCCTATGCTCTCATTAGCCCATCTATCCTCCAATAGTGTTTTATCTTACCCCAACTGCCTCCTCTTTTAGTTATAAAACCTTCACCCCTCTCTTCCCTGATGCTTCTATTCTCCTTGTATCCCATCTACCTTTTACTCTCAGTGTGCTACAACTAGAAAGTGATCTGATATATCTGTGGCCCCTCTATAAAACATGTACATCCCGAAGGTCTACTCAAACAGTCTTTTATCTACCAATACATAATCCAACAAAACTACTGTCATTTCCGCCCTACATCATATCTTGTATACTTATTTATCCTCTTTTTCTTAAAATATGTATTACCTATAACTAAAAACCCCCTTTTTATACAAAGTTCAATCAAAGGCTCCCATTATCATTACACCTGGCACCCAAACTTACCTACCACACCCTCTCTAAAAGTTTCTCCTACTTTAGTTTTCAGGGTCCCCTACCACAATTACTCTCTCACTTGGTTCAAAGGCTCCTATACATTCACTTAACATCTCCCAAAATCTCTCTCTCTCCTCTGCATTCCTCTCTTTCCAGGTGCATACACGCTTATTATGACCCACTTCTCGCATCCAACCTTTACTTTAATCCACATAATTCTTGATAAATATATATATTATATATATATATTATATATATATATATATATATATATATATATATATATATATATATATATAAATATATTTATATATTATATATATATATATATATATATATATATATATATATATATATATATATATATAAAACTCTATATATCCCCGTTTAGAAGATAATGGCCAAAACGACTGAATTTAAGACTGATAAGTCACATATTGGTGGAGGAATAAAGGGCGTGTTGCCAGACTGACTGACTGTTGAAATTTGGAGAATTGGTGGAAGGGGCGTTGATTATGGTGTCAAGGGCCACTCAGATGAAGGGTGCCAGGAGTGCCAACTGGCCATGACCACAAGGTCAAAAAAAGCTTAACATTATTCAGGAAAATCCGGTTAGCCGGACTCGAGTCCTGAAGGTGGGACGTGTCGTTGGGTATTTTGATTTCAACTCCAGCACACTTCTGCAAAGACGACTGTTGAGTGAATAACGGCGAATGGTTTCTCTTCTTTGAGTGACCCTGTATTGATGAGAGAAAACCATAAGAGTTAAAATCAAACTATATATTTTGCCAGTGATAATATTTACAACTTAAGCTCATGGATAAACTGGAAATCAAGACGTAGTCAAGAAGTAATCTGATAGATCATCACCTTTATGCGTCTTGAGTGCCTGACAGTTCTTAGTACTGGCAGCAGCAGCAGCAGCAGCAGCAGCAGCTCTGTTGCTGGTCGTGATAGGATGCACATCTCTAATTAAACTCTGGCCGAGGTAAATAGGCATCAGTAATCACCAGGTTTCAATTACGGCCCACCTGCTGGCGTGCCGCAGATTGTTGTCCCATGTTCATGGGTCGCGCAGTTACGCCTCGAGCGCAGTGACGCTTGTGAGGAGTTATATCTTCAGTATGCCCTGACAGTACGCATGGAGCCCAGTGACACATGCTAGGAACCACATGTCTATGACTTAGCTGTACGCGTGGAGATGTGACGCATGGAGACTAGCGAGACGCATATTACACGCCATCCCCTCACACTCACCCATCTATCCCACAAAATAAATCACATTTCGAACCACGAAAGACCGAAACTTCGTCAACACTTCCTCTTCGAAAATACAAGGACACTGAGACAGATCCTAGCCACACTACTGTGCTCTGCGTTCTACAGAAGGCAAAGTCTACTGCGTAAAATAGACAACACATTTACCTCCTCATGTTACGACAACATTGTGTCTAAGGGAAGAAGAGTTTTAATTCCCCAGATTAAAATTTAGCAGATTTTTGACGATTTCACGCGTTTTTTGAAACATTTTACACCAATACTGATATACTCTGTTATAGTGGGAACTGTGAATATACTACGTATATGGGGTATTATACTTCCTGGGATACAGGAGAGAGGGGGTGTATTACTGGGCATAGAAAAAAGTATACTGATATTTCCTCTTCCCAAGGAGAGATGTTGGGCTCTGGTGCTGGTCCTCCCACAGAGTGGGCACAGACATCGATGCAGGTAATATCTAGAGCACAGGTAATATCTAGAGTGTGATGAATGGTTTTGAAAACCGACAAGTTGAATAATTGAGACACTTATGCAACATATGGGAATCTTTACTGAAGAAACGTTTCGCCACACAGTGGCTTCATCAGTCTTATACAAAGCAGGAAGGTATAAAGAGAGGAGGAGTTTGAGATAATCAGTCCCTCAGCCTGGAGTCGATGTATTCAGTCCATCAATCTTGTAGAAAGTACAGCACAAGGGCCGTAGCAGTGGTTTATATACTGTAGTCAGGTGAGGTGAAGCAGGAGGAGGCGGGGTCATAGTGGTACCATCCACTAGTCGAAGTAGGTCTTCGTCCAAAGGTAGGACAAGTGTTGAAGAATTCGTCGTATCAAGATCCCATGATGATGCAGTGTCTGACAGACGCTTTGTATAAGACTGATGAAGTCACTGTGTGGCGAAACGTTCCTTCAATAAAGACTCCCATATGTTGCATGTCTCAATTCTTCAATATCTATAGTACAGATAATATCTAGGATAAAGGTAATATCTAAAGTACACGTAATGTCTAGAGTACAGGTAATATTTAGATCACAGGTAATACCTAGAGTACAGGTAATATCTAGAGCACAGGTAATATCTAGAGTCTAGGTACAACAGTCACAAGAACTTTTAATTACTCTCTGGCAACACAACTGGAATGTAATCGCCGGTGTAATTATTCAACTAATAAATCGTTGAAATTTCTGAAACCTTTAATGTAATTAAGTATAGCCATGGACGACTGATTACTTTATAATTAAAGTAACACTTGTCCAATAAGTCTCTCTCTGTTAATATTTAATTACGACGGTGAAGGGAAATTAGATTACACTTTTGTTATATTGGGAGGTAGTCTTAGGTAATTGGTTCGAAGGGGGGGGAAGGTGTTTTGATGTTGGTGAAGAGCTCTTGGTCCATGGAATTGGTGTTGGTTTCTTTCTCGTTGGATAATGTCTGATTACAGTTCGTTCCTCGGGTGCTGTGTGGCGCTGACGGGTATAGTGCTGTAGGGTGGATTTGATGATTATAAGTGGTAGTCAACGGGTGGGTGGTGGGGGGGAGGTGTTGCTTGTGAGGGGGGGTGAGTGAGGGGGTTGGTGGTTGGTTGTTGTGGTGGTGGTGGTGGTGGTGGTGCTGCTGCTGCTGCTGGTTCTGCTGTTACTATTGCTGTTGTTGCTGCAGTTACTCCTGCTGTTCATATTGCTGCTGCATCTGTTGCTGCTGCTGCTGCTGTTTATATTGTTGCTGCTGCTGCTGGTTCTGCTGCTGCTGCTGCTGCTGCTGCTGCTGGTTCTGCTGCTGTTGCTGCTGCTGCTGGTTCTGCTGCTGCTGCTGCTGCTGCTGCTGCTTTAACTGTTCTTGCGACAAAGACAAATTAAAACCACATCAGAGGAGGAGTTCTCTGGCGCTCGTCCATCCATCCATCACCACCGTAAGTCAACCCACAACTCTTCTCCCATTATCACTTTCCCATTTATGGCAAACAGTGAGACAGAACATATCTCAACTTGACGAAAAAAAATCGTGCAAATGACGGAATGGTTAACTCAGGGAATTCCAAAACCGCGGAGATCGTGACCCTCCGACGACAATTATATTTCGAAGTCAAATGTCACAATTCTGCGAGAAACGTTTATTAAAATCCATAAAATTAGACACTTTTCGTGTATTTTAAGCCAAAAATATCTTAATTTTGTTGGGAAACTTTGCCACTGGAAGCCTCGTAGCCCACTGGTACAGAGGGACCTACTACCAGTCAGACCACGGTTCGAATCTTTGTCCATTCTACTGTTTTATAATAATATTAATAGTAACATCTTTATTTCTACAAGTACATGTACAAGGTAGACAGGTCTACCTGACATCAATGACATCCGCTTGTTATGCAGAGTAATTATTGCAAATTAAGTCAATTTTGTCCCCAGGATGCGACCCACACCAGTCGGCTAACACCCAGGTACCTATTTTACTGATGGGTGAACATGAACAGCAAGTGTCTTAAGAAGACATATCCTAATGTTTCCACCCGTACTGGTAATCGACTCCCAGACCTCAGTGTGTGAGCTGAGTGCGCTACCAATGGAGCTACGGGGTAAAAAGTAACTAAAAATGCTTGAAAGTACTCATAAAACGTTGAAGTTATAAACTCTTCTTGATGAAGGTTTAGCTAGACCGAAACATCTATACTAAAGATTTTTTACTAGCTAAGCTATATTTCTATAGTTCGAAGTCCTTGGCTTCGAACTATAGACCAATAAGCCTTACCTCCATAGTGGGAAAATTTATGGAATCAATAATTGCCGAAGCAATTCGTAGCCATCTTGACAGGCACAGATTGATTAATGATTCTCAACACGGTTTTACAAAGGGGCGTTCCTGACTTACGAATTTACTGACTTTTTTCACTAAGGTGTTTGAGGAGGTAGATCATGGTAATGAATATGATATTGTGTATATGGACTTCAGTAAGGCTTCCGATAGAGTTCCACACCAGAGGCTATAGAGGAAACTTAGGGCACACGGAATAGGAGGAGATATTTTTTCCTGGGTAGAGGCATGGCTGACAAATAGACAGCAGAGAGTTTGCATAAATGGGGAGAAATCAGAATGGGGGCACGTCGCAAGCGGTGTTCCTCAGGGGTCAATGTTGGGCCCGTTGTTGTTCACAATTTACATAAACGACATAGATGAGGGAATAAATAGCGACATAAGCAAATTTGCTGATGACACCAAAATAGGCCATCCAATTCATTCTAATGAAGACATTAGAGCACTCCAGGATGATTTGAATAGACTGACTCAATGGTCGGAGAAGTGGCAGATGCAGTTTAATATTGACAAATGCAAAGTTCTATATGTTAGACAGTTAAATAACCATGACACTTATAAACTAAATAATGTAGATCTTAATACTGCTGATTGCGAAAAGGATTTAGGAGTTCTGGTTAGCAGTAATCTAAAACCAAGACAACAGTGCATTAGTGTTCGCAATAAAGCTAACAGAATTCTTGGCTTCATATCTAGAAGTATAAATAATAGAAGTCCTCAGGTTGTTCTTCAACTCTATATATCCTTGGTTAGGCCTCATTTAGACTATGCTGCTCAGTTCTGGTCACCGTATTACAAGAATGAATATAAATGCTCTGGGAAACGTACAAAGGAGGATGACAAAGATGATCCGATGCATCAGAAATCTTCCCTATGAGGATAGACTGAGGGGCCCTGAATCTGCACTCTCTCGAAAGGCGTAGAATTAGGGGGGATATGATCGAGGTGTATAAATGGAAAACAGGAATAAATAAAGGGGATGTAAATAGTGTGCTGAAAATTTCCAGCCAAGATAGGACTCTCAGCAATGGTTTCAAGTTGGAAAAATTCAGATTCAGGAAGGATATAGGAAAGTACTGGTTTGGTAATAGAGTTGTGGATGAGTGGAACAAGCTCCTGAGTACAGTTATTGAGGCTAAAACGTTGTGTAGTTTTAAAAATAGGTTAGATAAATACATGAGTGGGTGTGGGTGGGTGTGAATTGGACCTGACTAGCTTGTGCTGCTGGGTTTGGTACAGTGCTCCATCCTTGAGTGGGGATGACCAGACTGGGTGGGTCATTGGGATAATCCGGGGGGTGGGTCATTGATCTAATCCGGGGGGGGACATGTACCTGCTCCGCATGGGTCAGTAGGCATGTTGCAGTGTTCCTTCTTTCTTATGTTCTTATGTTCTAACCTACTTTTTTGAGATACAGACAAGATGTGAATCTGACATAACTGCACTTAAAGGCTTTACTGGTCACGTTTCGACCCCCCCCCACTCAGAGCCTTCCCAAAGCCCACTGTAGGGGTTGAAACATCGTCAACATCACTACAATCCATTAATGGCCAATTTCTCAATTTCCCTGATGACGGGACTTTACGACCCAGGAAAGCGAGACCAGCTGAACGATGTCAATATTCTTTCTCGTGGGACCAGCCGATGTTTATGATGTTCGACACTGTCGATATAAACATTTCTTTCTTTCCCTCAGTGTTGAGTTGTATCTAGCAGCGAGAATTATTTCTTTTATCCGTCGTGAAGGTAATTTCTGCTATTAGTTATATTTTGAATTGTTTGTCGAAGAATATTAATATTGCCATTAATAATAATTATAATAATAATAATTATTATTAATAATTTTACTGTTTGTCGAAGAATGTTACTGCTGTCATTAATAATATTAATAATAATTAACAAAATCGCTTATCAGATATTTCATTGGTCAGTGTAGTAACAGGTGTGTCTTAAGGTTTGTAAGAAATATAAACAGGAGAGACAAGGAATGTAACATATAAACACGAGAAACAGTCAGCAGACACCGTAGTAAATCAGACACAGGTAGGAAAACCAATACTTAATTAGAGACGATGTTTCGCCTACTGAGAGTTTTGTCAAGTTGTTATTACAACACGTTTCACCCAGTGATAGTTTTTTTTTCAAGTTACAGCTACCGTATTGTGTGTTATTTGTAAATTGTTTTAGCCACGGTATTGTGTATTGACTCACGAAATCGTAATGACACGATTGCAAACAAACCATACCACGGGCGGGGTTAGAACCCGCGGTCAGAGAGTCTCAAAACTGGCTATCTGGCTCAGTGGCTAACGCGACGGTCTGGAGTTTTGAGACTCTCTTATCGCGGGTTCTAACCCCGCCTTGGTATGGCGGGGGTATTATGATTTTACTTGTGATTTGTTCTGGGGGGGGGGAGTATTGAAAGCGGTGTGGGTACTCTATGAACAAAGACTTTAAGTTCACAAAACAACAGTTTTTATATAAATGAACCTGTAGCTTTGAACGTAAAGAAAGAACTTTACTTAGACCTCTAAAAAGAGCTTTACTTAGAGCTAGCAGAGGCCTACTTAGAGTGAAACATACTCTGGTTTGCCATCACTATATCCAATATAATATTTTTTGCAGCCAGTTATATCCCCTAGTCACATGTTTTAACAAATAATTAATGTGTATATGTCCATTTTAAAACATCGTTTGGGCAGAAGGTACAGCGTTAATTTATATTTAAATTAATAGTCTGTCCATGCAAAACTGATGTCATCAGGTGTAATTTCATACACTATGGACGCAAATGGGGCGTTCAGTGCTCTAGTGCTAGCATTAAATGCTTATTTTCGGGACACACATTTTGATGAGGCCTAAAATACGATGCGAATTTCAATAATGTGGATCTGTTGACCTGTTTTAACTTACACTCGTATTTCCTGTCATGTTGCAGGATGATTAAAAAATATGATGTGAAGAATTTTTTTTTGGGGGGGGGGGAAGGTGGGATTTTTGGTTGTAATTCTAGTTTTGAAAATGATCTGAAATTGGGATGTAAGTAAAATCTCCATCTGAAAGGGGTGAATGTTGTATAACACATGCCTGTTAATGTTATACACTACGTAGGTAATAATAATAATGATAATAATAATAATAATAATAATAGTAATAATAATAATAATAATAATAATAATATTATTATTATTATTATTATTATTATTATTATTATTATTATATTATTATTATTATTATCATTATTATTATTATTATGAACATGTAAACGTGAATAATAAAAGTTATATAATCCCCTAACACACACACACACACACACACACACACACACACACACACACACACACACACACACACACACACACACACCAACACCACCACACACACACACACACAGCATATCTCCACCTTGACCCACATCATCAGCCACAGACTTACACGTAACTCGATCAAGCTATAACAAATCTAATATATTAGCTTGTGTGTGGCTACGCTGGCTGCCTGACACACCCTTCCCACTGCCTTCCTCAGCTGCCCTTCCTGCCTGCCTACCCCTTCCAAGATCTTGATCTTTATCTTAATAAGCACATCTCCTTAATGAACTTGTTGTAATTACTGACATGCACATCAAAAATCTATCACATATCCATTTGTAAACACACACGCGCACTGTTTTATCAGGATTCACTAAGAGATTTTTACACCATTAACCCAGGAGATGAAGGTCAGAATGGCAGCTGGTAAATGTCCACAGTCACTGAAGGACATTTGTTTACAAGAAAGCCATTGAGACGTAATGATAAACTTAAAGGCCAGGAAAATCTGAACAGATTTTTACTGGTTATATTTGTCTTGTAGCAGACGTTATCTCTGGGCTGTATGTTTAGGTATCCCACAGTGGGGTACCTATAGAGGAAGACTGATGTGATTACTTATAGTATGAATGATTCATGGGATACCTTTAGTCAGAAATGTCAGACGAATACCTATGGATCATCATTCACTCGTATACCTGTAGTGGATCATTCAGTGTGGATGCTTACAGTGGATCTTTCAGTGTGGATGCTTACAGTGGATCTTTCAGTGTGGATGCTTACAGTGGATCTTTCAGTGTGGATGCTTACAGTGGATCTTTCAGTGTGGATGCTTACAGTGGATCTTTCAGTGTGGATGCTTACAGTGGATCTTTCAGCGTGGATGCTTACAGTGGATCTTTCAGCGTGGATGCTTACAGTAGATCATTCAGTGTGGATGCTTACAGTGGATCATTCAGTGAGACACACGTGGAGAGAGAGAGAGTGTGAAATAAAAGCAAATGAGAAAATGGTTGAGTATTGTCAATTATAACTTGGAATGAGAAATTGTTATGCAAAGATTAATAGGATGAGATAGACTGAGAACAAACGAAATGAGACAGTATGAAAGATATATAATATATATTATATAATAATATATAATTTTATAAATATATATATATATATTATATAAAATTATAAAATATATATATATATATGTGGTGCCGAATAGGCAGAACTTGGGGATCTTGGCTAAATAGCAATCTCATCTTCCCATTATAAGACAAATAAAAATTTGTGTATGCAATAATTTCGCCAAAATCATTCTGAACCTAAACGAAAAAATATATTTGATTGTGTTAGTAAAGTATTAAATTACTGTAAACGTATTTAAAATATATTAGTTGGGTTAGGCTAAATAAATTGCTCTTGTTAAATAAGGTGGGTTTAAGTTTTCTAAGATTCTTTTGGTGCAAAATTAAAAATTTTTACATTAACATTAATGAAAAAAATATATCTTTAAACGTATAAAGAAAAATTTTAAAAAAAGGATTAATTTTAAATATTCTTGCTAATTGACCAGTTTTACAAATTCGGGCACAACTATATAATATATATATATATATAATATATATATATATATAAATATATATATATATTTTAATATATATGTATATATATAAAATAAATATAAAATATTTCTTCTTGAAGCCTTTTTAATCCACTCTTCCGAGGCTTTTGGTCCCACAATTTAAACACAGAGGTGGACCCCATCCTATATATATATATTTTAAATATATATATATATATATATATATATAATAAAATATATATATATATAATATATTAGTTTTAGTATAATTTTAATTAATTTAATAAAAATTATTTAAGTAACAGAAGCTATAGCATACGACATATATTAAGAAATCAACTGGGTAACCGGATTACCCAAAAAAAAAATTGAACAAAAAAAAGTAATGGACGCAGCACTGAAATTTGGATCTCACAAACTCGTTCAAAATTTGCATTTATTCCCATCACCATAATAATCTTTCTTCTTTTTTCATTTTAGTTATCTTTATTCGCGTTATTACCCTGATTATTCTTCATAACCTATTTAACAGTTGGTTTTGAAAAGTCCGGTTTGCCCTTTTTTACTGGGACGGAGCTAAATCATAGCGGGAAACCCACCTTTCACGATGCTTTAAAAACTGTGGTTGTTACGAAGTGCAAGTTAAAAATTAATGTGTTTTATTGCGACTACTGAAACCGAGGCTACAGTTGTTTTTAATTGAGGGTGTTGGGGAGGTTGTTCAGGTGTTAGTTGAGGGTGTGGGTGGGGGTTGTTCAGGTGTTAGTTGAGGGTGTGGGTGGAGGGTTTTTCAGGTGTTAGTTGAGGGGTGGGTGGAGGTTTTCAGGTGTTAGTTGAGGGTGTGGGTGGAGGGTTTTTCAGGTGTTAGTTTAGGGTGTGGGTGGGGGTTGTTCAGGTGTTAGTTGAGGGTGTGGGTGGAGGTTGTTCAGGTGTTAGTTGAGGGTGTGGGTGGAGGTTGTTCAGGTGTTAGTTGAGGGTGTTGGTGGGGGTTGTTTTAGGTGTTAGTTGAGGGTGTGGGGGGGGGTTGTTTCAGGTGTTAGTTGAGGGTGTGGGTGGAGGTTGTTCAGGTGTTAGTTGAGGGTGTGGGTGGGGGTTGTTCAGGTGTTAGTTGAGGGTGTGGGTGGGGGTTGTTCAGGTGTTAGTTGAGGGTGTGGGTGGGGGTTGTTCAGGTGTTAGTTGGGGGGGTGGGTGGAGGTTGTTCAGGTGTTATTGAGGGTGTGGGTGGGAGGGTTTTTCAGGTGTTAGTTGAGGGTGTGGGGGGAGGTTGTTCAGGTGTTAGTTGAGGGTGTGGGTGGGGGTTGTTCAGGGGTTAGTTGAGGGTGTTGGTGGGGGTTGTTCAGGTGTTAGTTTAGGGTGTGGGTAGAGGTTGTTCAGGTTTAGTTGAGGGTTTGGGTGGAGGTTGTTCAGTGTTAGTTGAGGGTGTGGGTAGAGGTTGTTCAGGTGTTAGTTGAGGGTTGTGGGAGGGAGGTTGTTCAGGTGTTAGTTGAGGGTGTGGGTGGGGGTTGTTCAGGTGTTAGTTGAGGGTGTGGTGGAGGTTTTTAGGTGTTAGTTGAGGGTATGGGAGGGAGGTTGTTCAGGTGTTTGTTGAGGGTGTGGGTGGAGGTTGTTCAGGTGTTAGTTGAGGGTGTGGGTGGGGGTTGTTCAGGTGTTAGTTGAGGGTGTGGGAGGGGGGTTGTTCAGGGGTTAGTTGAGGGTGTGGGTGGAGGTTGTTCAGGTGTTAGTTGAGGTGTGGGTGGAGGTTTTCAGGTGTTAGTTGAGGGTGTGGGTGGAGGTTGTTCAGGTGTTAGTTGAGGGTGTGGGTGGAGGTTGTTCAGGTGTTAGTTGAGGGGTGGGTGGAGTTGTTCAGGTGTTAGTTGAGGTGTGGGGGGGGGGTTGTTCAGGTGTTAGTTGAGGGTGTGGTAGAGGTTGTTCAGGTGTTAGTTGAGGGTGTGGGTGGAGGTTGTTCAGGTGTTAGTTGAGGGTGTGGGTGGAGGTTGTTCAGGTGTTAGTTGAGGGTGTGGGTGGAGGTTGTTCAGGTGTTAGTTGAGGGTGTGGGTGGAGGTTGTTCAGGTGTTAGTTGGGGGTGTGGGTGGAGGTTGTTCAGGTGTTAGTTGAGGGTGTGGGTGGAGGTTGTTCAGGTGTTAGTTGAGGGTGTTGGTGGAGGTTGTTCAGGTGTTATTTTGGGGGTGTGGGTAGAGGTTGTTCAGGTGTTTAGTTGAGGGTGTGGGTGGAGGTTGTTCAGGTGTTATTTGAGGGTGTGGGTGGAGGTTGTTCAGGTGTTAGTTGAGGGTGTGGGTGGAGACTGTACAGGTGTTAGTTGAGGGTGTGGGTAAAGGTTGTTTAGGTGTTAGTTGAGGGTGTTGAGGTGTTAATTGAGAGTGTGAGGGAGGTTAAGCAGGAATTAATACCTGAAATACTCACACGAGAGAGAGAGAGAGAGAGAGAGAGAGAGAGAGAGAGAGAGAGAGAGAGAGAGAGAGAGAGAGAGAGAGAGAGATTCACTCGTCAAAACTAATTAGCCGTGAAGTCCACACTGAAATTTAGCAAATTAATAGCGTGCAGGTGCAAACAACATTCATTATAGGGATGTGGTGAATGTGGTAGGTGTGGTAGGTATGGGTGTGGGGAGTGTGGTATGTGTGGTAGGTATGGGTGTGGGGAGTGTGGTAGGTGTGGTTGGTATGGGTGTGGGTGAGTGTGGTAGGTGTGGTAGGTATGGGTGTGGGGAGTGTGGTAGGTGTGGTACGTATGGGTGTGGGGAGTGTGGTAGGTGTGGTACGTATGGGTGTGGGGAGTGTGGTAGGTGTGGTAACGTATGGGTGTGGGGAGTGTGGTAGGTGTGGTAGGTATGGGTGTGGGGAGTGTGGTAGGTGTGGTAGGTATGGGTGTGGGGAGTGTGGTAGGTGCAGTGAGTGTACACGAAGTCATAGTTGGAAGTTGAAGTCACAGATGAGTCACATTAACTTCACCGTTATCAGGAAGCATAATTACCTGGACGAAGAAATAGTTTAGGCTCCCTCCAAACGCAGTTTTTGGAAGAGGGAGAAAATCAGACAAGAGGAAGTTTCATTGGCAGAGCCAGGAGCTGAGACTCAACTCCTACAGCCGCAGAGCAAGGAAGAGGTCGCTCTCTCCTTTTTTTCACCCCGAAAGTAAGAAATATGTCCCTCTCTCCCTTTTTTCACCCCCAGAGAAAGGAATAGGTCCCTCCCTCCCTCTCTTCACCCCCAGATTAAGGAATACGTTCGCCCTCTTCCTCTTGCCTCAGTGGATGGCTTTCATTCCCTTTCCTCTCTTCCTCACAAATTTCTGCTGGGCATTAAGGGTATGAGCGAGACACAGACATAATGCGTCTGTATGATGGATCCGGCGCGTCTTCAATGTGTTTCTGCGGACAATTTCCCTTAATGAGAAACATCAGCCTGGCTACATTTATCTCCACGACGACGCCAGGACCCTCCTAAGTATTAAAACAAACATTTCCTTTATAACGAAGAGACAACCAATTATTTTTTTCTCTTTTTTTTGTGAGGATGTGTTAGAACGAAGATTTATTTATCGACCTTGTTTTTTTTCGGTTTAATGCAGGAAGTTCAAGGGCGCGAGAGATAAACTCCCGTATGGGAGTAGGTCGGCACTTGGCAGCCCTATCTGTCAAACCAAGCAGGCAGTCAAGGGTGGAATGGACCAAAGTTTTTCACATATGAAGGAAGTTTTTGATTTGTAGAATGCCCGGCTGACCTGAATACTACTGAATGTGTAGAAGGAGACTAGTGAAGGAAGGAAGGAAGGAGGAGGAGTAGGAGGATGAGGAGGTATCAGACAAGACATAACTACTGTATCCAGCCTCCTCCTCCTCCTCCTTGTAACATTTACACCCATACAAAATGCCTCTATACGTCTTTGTATTTATATTCACTGGCAAAATTCTTTCCTCCAGTGTACCTCAACGCTCCTACAGATTAAGCCTCTATTTCAGACGATGTTTTGCTCAGAGCTGAGCTTTATCGAAGCACTCCTCAGTGAAGCATCGCCTTCAGTAAAGCTTTCATCAGTATTACGTGTTTTTATTCGAACTTTAGTTTGATCTTTTATTCTCTGATTAGCCTTATGGCTCAAAGATCCATCTGCTGACACGTTTATTCCCAATTACCTTAATTGCTTATTCCCGGTTGCCAAAAAATTCACTTACATCCACAAAGTTACTTCCAGTTTAATAAGGATATCTCTATGATTTTTTGTGTGCGTTTATTTTGTTAGGTTATGTTAGGTTAGGTTACGGTAAGTTAGGTTGGGTTAGGTATGCTTGGACTGTCATTCAAGAAGTCTGGACTGTCATACAAGAAGTCTGGACTGTCATTCAAGAAGTCTGGACTGTCATACAAGAAGTCTTGACTGTCATTCAAGAAGTCTGGACTGTCATACAAGAAGTCTGGACTGTCATACAAGAAGTCTGAACTGTCATTCAAGAAGTCTGGACTGTCATTCAAGAAGTCTGAACTGTCACACAAGAAGTCTGGACTGTCACACAAGAAGTCTGGACTGTCACACAAGAAGTCTGGACTGTCACACAAGAAGTCTGGACTGTCACACAAGAAGTATGAACTGTCACACAAGAAGTCTGAACTGTCACACAAGAAGTCTGAACTGTCACACAAGAAGTCTGAACTGTCACACAAGAAGTCTGGACTGTCACACAAGAAGTCTGGACTGTCACACAAGAAGTCTGAACTGTCACACAAGAAGTATGAACTGTCACACAAGAAGTCTGGACTGTCACACAAGAAGTATGAACTGTCACACAAGAAGTCTGGACTGTCACACAAGAAGTATGAACTGTCACACAAGAAGTCTGGACTATCACACAAGAAGTCTGAACTGTCACACAAGAAGTATGAACTGTCACACAAGAAGTCTGGACTGTCACACAAGAAGTATGAACTGTCACACAAGAAGTATGAACTGTCACACAAGAAGTCTGGACTGTCACACAAGAAGTCTGAACTGTCACACAAGAAGTCTGGACTGTCATTTCATCTATGTCAACCACCGCCAGAATTGCAGTAACCTTAAACCAACTACCATCACCTTCAATCACCTACATAATCCAAGTTTCCTTAAACCTCAAGATACAATTATTCTCATTTATCTTTTTTTTTCATTTTTAAAGCGTCATTGTTTATCATTTATTCTTTATATATTTCCTCTTTGATTATTCCATATCGCAGTTCTTAATATTTCTTTATTGTTGGGTAATGAAAAGGTAATCAGCTTCTCTTAAAGAAACACTACAAGTATTTAAATCGTGATTACTTAGAGTCTAAGGTAATTACACCAGACTCAATTTAATTGTAAAATTCTACGGAATTTTATTGTATCATTTCATTATCATTTTTTTTTTTAGTCGTAATCAAGAGATTCCTAACAAGTATAATGCTCTTTCGATTTGTTGAGTGAAGACTTCTGAGTAAGACATCGTATGTTGGACTACGTGCGACCAGCAGTAACAGTATGGTTGATCAGGCCCTGATGCACCGGGAGGCCTGGTCATGGACCTGAGGTCTACCCTCCTGGTAGACTCCAGGGAAGACATGTACAGCATTTAGGTAACATTTTGACGAAAGATTCCGCCTGCACAGCAGGCTTCGTCAGTGGAACATTGAGGTGACTTACTCGGGACAGTAGAACAAGTAGCAGAGAGATCGTTCAAGGGGATCAGTCCCTCAGACTACTTTTGTATTCTTACTGTCTCCAATATTTACCTCTGTACTCGACTGATGAAACCTCCTCAACAGTCGTAACATTATTATTGTTGAATATTAAGACACATTTATAGCAGTTGGGTATATTTATAGATGAAAGTTAAGACACTTGTACAACATCTGGTTATCTTTATTGTAGACGTTTCGCCCTCCAGTGGCTTTATCAATACAGATTCTTGGACATAATAAGAAAACAGAAGAACTATATACAAAATATTAGGTAATCAGTCCCTCAGTCTTGGAGGTGGTGTTTGCAGCACCGTGGTTGTAGAGATTCTGAAGCAGAGGCAAGGAGACTGGCGCTTATATATTTATTGATAAAACGTTTCGCCTACACAGTAGGCTTCTTCGGTCAAATATAAAGGAAGCAGAAGTAATGAAATGAAGATGATGGAATGAATCTATCAACCTTTGAGAAAAAGTGTTTGAGGTGGTCAGTCCCTCAATCTGGAAAAGAGTTCGGCTCCGTGTTATTATTGTATTAACGAGGAAAAGCTAAACCCGTAAGGGTCATCCACTGTCTTGGAAAGTTATTAGGTTTGCTCTAGGGACAGGGAAGAATGGCTCCAGTTGCTTGAATCAAGAGCCCGTCATAGACATCAAACGCTCAACCTGATTTTCCTAAGGTGAAATACTGTCAGTGACAACTTCTACACACTAGTCTTGGTACTTGTGATCTTGATCTAAGGAACTGGAGCTACCCATCCTCTTCCTGGGAGCAAACGTCATTACCTTCCTTACTCCAGGAACTAAATAGGCCCCCTTCGGTTTTAGTGCTTCCCAGTTACAATGAAAGGAATCCACTTGACACAGCTTCCTCAGAGCCATCCACAACCTCCCAGAGCTTCCTCAGAGCCTCCAACCACCCAGAGCCATCCACAATCTCCCAGAGCTTCCTCAGAGCCATCCACAACCTCCCAGAGCTTCCTCAGAGCCATCCACAACCACCCAGAGCCTTTCCAGAGCCATCCACAACCTCCCAGAGCTTCCTCAGAGCCATCCACAACCACCCAGAGCCTTTCCAGAGCCATCCACAATTTCCCAGAGCTTCCCCAGAGCCATCCACAACCACAGCCAGGATGCCGAGGCCGTGCTTGGCTGGTTACACATAATTGAATCAAGTATGATAATTGAGCTGGCAGCGCTTGGCAACGCCCAAATATGATGCCCACTGATGTATGGAGGATGAACCCAGGTGCTGGAGGACGACCCTCGGTGCTGGAGGATGAGCCTAGGTGCTGGAGGATGAGCCAAGGTGCTGGAAGATGAGCCTAGGTGCTGGAGGACGAGCCCGTGTGAATACGGGGTAGGTATGTATATAACAAGAAAGTAATTTCTCTCTCTCTCTCTCTCTCTCTCTCTCTCTCTCTCTCTCTCTCTCTCTCTCTCTCTCTCTCTCTCTCTCTCTCTCTCTCTCTCTCTCTCTCTCTCTCACGCAAGATGTATCTCAGTATTTTTACTCCTAAATCTTCAGGCAGGGATATTATAATATTTTCCCATAAATCTCCTGGGCCTGGACAAGTCTGAGGCCACCGGACATATATTTCCATATTAAACCGACCTTAACGACGCTCGTCCTGGGTTACGGAACTCCTGGCAATGTGTGTTCCTCGGCGTTTCTTCTTTGCATTATTAGCTTCTAGTCTTACCTGGGGAAAAAATACCTTGTTGTGGTTTATAGGGGCTACTGACAGCTTAAGACGTATCGAATTGTTTAGTTTCTTGTGATTATTTTAGTGTTATAAATTGAATCACTATAATATTTTTGTGAGAATTACAGACCCAACCGAGGCTATTATGCTTCGTGCGAGGATTTCAGCTCTAAATAACGTACCTTTTCCGTGTAAGTCCCAATCTTAATAGCCCTTCCGTGAATCACATAACAAATGGAGCGGTTATACTTCACTTGGGGGATTAAAAAAAATCCCAAATACGAGTATTACAGAAGCCGAAATGGAATGATTACAGTTTAATTTAGAGATATAGTTTGTATTGTGTCATATATTATCTGCTGACGCATTTCCATGGGGGGATAACAAATTCTAGTTCCAGATCTTCCTGTACTTAGGTTAAAAAAAAGAATATAAGAAGGAACACTGCAGCGGGCCTACTGGCCCAAGCTACGCAGGTCCAGATTATATCACATGTATTTTTATCTTTATGGCAAGCGTGTATCCGAGGCTTGTGATGCTTAAATTCTGAGGTAGGTTGAGTGAACGGTTCAACACGGGTAATTGACATCATTATGAATTCCCATTAATTTTACGTGTTGTTTTTTTAATTCATAGTTTACAGTCAATACAGAGTTATTTGAGATTTTCATAAATGGTTGAAATTGCCTGAAATATCTTTGCGAATTATTGACATAAATGAGCGGGTCTTTCGGCCTCACGTCATTTATTTCCAAATCAGCCTAAACGACCTGCAGCTCTAAAACTGAATGATCTATGTGCTGCTGAGAACGACTGTCTGCACGTGAATACAGTTGATTTGCATATTGCAAATTATTGGATTTCTGAACACCTGTAATCAAAGGTGATATTAAGATATTCCAGGAAGTCAGAGGCAAATGTGTACCAGTAAGGGAATACTACAGAGTGTGTGTTGTCGTGGTATATAAAAAATTCAGTGAGACAAAGCCTGAAAGAATATCAAAAGCATTAGAAACTGGAGACTATGAAACCGATCGGTAAAACAGACTGAGGATAAATGAGAAGAGGGGTGAGGAGCTATGATTCAACTTCTAACAACACAGCTAGACGAAAACATCTAAGTGACTACGTGGAAGTTGTCTACTGATGAAGTTCTCACAGTTATGATGTACAGATAGCGACCACGTGCATTATTGTCCAGTGATGAGGCTCATTCACTCAGCCTGAAATTCCTGACAGAGACTTGCAAATTGCTCTCTACATTCCCATTTGTTTCTGACCCTCCAATCGTCCCAGTGCTCCGTTTCCTGAGCCATTCATTTCGTACGCTGTATACAAATCTCTCAATACTGTTATCTTTTACCCTCCCCTCTAGGATCTGCTGCCTCAGCTTCCACCTGGGGGAAAAACTCTTTGTCAGTTTTTTTCCAATCTTTCCTTGTTATGTTCTCATACGTTTTATCCTATTTTTATTATCCTTGTCTGGAATCACTAACGCCTTGGATTTTTCTTCAGTTATTACTCTATTATCCTTCCCCCTCTGCATCAATTAGACTCTTTCATCCACCTGTGTCTCCCCTTATTTTTTCCCAATTAGCCAGTAGGGGTATCAATTACGTATGGTTTCCATTAGACAGGGTACTATAACTGCCTAGTGGTGTCTCCTGCTTGTTGGTCAGACCGTCTCTGATGGACTCTTGTCTGCTCATATATTTTCTAAAAATGAAGACGAGCTCCATTGTTTTAATATCTTCTATGAATTGAAAAACATATTCCCTGAATATCTCAATGGAACGTTACAGAAAACCAGAGCCCGTGCATAAAAAAAGTACCTAATTTTCACAATTTCACGACAGCGTCAAGATAAACCAAATAAAACATAGCGAAATGATAGTTTCACTATCGAATATGCGATTCTTTTTGTCGAACCATCAGACGCACCAGTGATGAGGTGAACCAAAAGCGTGGAACCAGGTTTAAGTTAGAGTTTTACGTCTGTTATCCGTCATTGGTTCTGCTTGCACCAGCTGTGAGTGCAGTCATAAATATTGGTTAATTAGAGGTACAAGTAATATCAGGTTTTATATGACGTTGGGAGCAGCTACAAGCCAGCTTTAAAGCTTCAGTTAACACATATAAACAGATGTTTTTGTTCTCCTGGTGAGGGGACGCTACACTAACCCTTGCAAGATGAACATTCCCTTCAAGACAAAAACAGTGATGGAGGATTACACACGCAAACAAACATATTTATTTATACCTCCTTTACACTCGTATCCCTGTGATTCTTCTCCCACTCCTGTAACTTCCCACCCACACTCCCCACCCACTCCCGTGACTCCCGCCTACTTCTGTAACTCCCTTTCTCCCCACTGTTGTGACTACTCCCCCACCTCCCTACGGAACCTCACCTTATACTGAACTACGGTACAATAGACAAGCAAGTGCTCGTTTGTCCTGTACGTACTCGCGTGTTTACCAAATTGAAGCCTGTGTACGTACTTGCGTGTGTCCCTGAGTAAGCGAGGTTCTGCTGCGTATTCTATCGGTAAATAGCTGGATGCGCAGCTTCACGAAGAGGCCCAACTATAGCATTGTTCCACGTAGATCTGGGTAACAATCCCGGCTAATAATAGTGAGTAAACAGGCGGCGGGTCATTACTACCTGGCAGATTACCTTCCACGTGGTCCTGCATGATAATCTGCCAAAATTGCAAACAGGAAAGTTTGCCATGAACAAGGAGTTGTAGATGTTGCATGAACTGTGACGACGAGATTATTCTCTCTCTGTTTCTCTCTCTCTCTGTTTCTCTCTCTCTCTCTGTTTCTCTCTCTCTCTGTTTCTGTCTGTCTGTCTCTCTCTCTCTCTCTGTCTGTCTGTCTCTCTCTCTCTCTCTCTCTCTCTCTCTCTCTCTCTCTCTCTCTCTCTCTCTCTCTCTCTCTCTCTCTCTCTCTCTCTCTCTCTCTCTCTCTCTCTCTCTCATTTTCTATCCTTGACTCATGCACATAGATAACACACGATAGTCCTTAATCTAAGCAGTTTATAGTTTGTCTCATCAGACACTTACAAGTCCTCTGCTGTCTGTCTTTCCCACGCTCTCTTTCTCTATTATGCTCTCTCTCTCTCTCTCTCTCTCTCTCTCTCTCTCTCTCTCTCTCTCTGACAGCTTTACACAAAGAGAGAGAAAAACTTACCATATACCAAACACTCTATTCACCAAACTCTCCATTCCTCGGCTCCCCAGCAATGAAGTCCTCCAAGTCTCGTGTATTTGTCCATGGTGGCGTCCAACACGGCAGTCTGTGATACGTCACAGTGACCGTAAATTGTATATATTGAGGGTATGACGGGGTACTGGATGGCCGTGGGGACGAGTGAATATCGAACAGGTTAGGCAAGTGAGGGCTATATTGCATCTTTCATGTGAGATAGGCTCCAAAAACCCCTTTTATTGCATGAGAATGAAACTAGCGTAGAGTATTGAAACTATGTTGTGAATGCTTGGAGATAGTGCTATGGAAAATATACTCAAGACTGTGAAAGCAACTTAGGGTCTAATTATTAGAACTTAGTTATTAGACCCTAAGATTCTAATATCATATATCTTTCAGAGGTAGCACTCAATAAATGTGCAAAGGTATTTAAACCTCAAGATTCAAGTCTCCTTTTAAATTTGAAGTGATAAGAACATAAGAAACAGCACTGCAGCAAGCCTACTGGCCCATGCGGGGCAGGTCCAAATCTCTCACCGGCTTAAGCCAATGCCTTAACCTAGTCAGGTCAGTCACATTCACTTAAGGGAGGAGTGATCAGCATGACAAGTCCAATAAAGAACAAAACAAATCACAATACCGTGACTGGAACAATACTCAAATTACCCCCCATACCGGAGAGCGAAACTTGTGACTATGTTTCAGACCGAAACGTAACTAGAAGTTTCATTCTCCTATGTGAGGTAATTTGTGTAGGTCGAATCAAAACAAACATTATTTATAGCGGAGGAGAAACACTTGAAATCTTATTAGGACATTAAATTCTCTCCTTTATTGGTTTGTTTACTTAATTTCATAATTTTCTTGTGTTTTGATAATGTTTCATTGTATTTTCAATACGTTGCCATGTTTTATACTCTGTTATGTCATATTCCAGAAATTAATCCTGATGATAGTAACTGATATATCATCGAAACGTTCATATACTCTTCAATAAATGTCTCTAGTTGATTGTAAGTCCTCTTCCACCTGCTCAGAATTATATTTCGTCAAGTTCAATCTTCCTTTCAGTTATATGTAGCTTTAGCTGGTAAGACACTGCATATTTGTCTCATTCCTGGAAGTAGCAAACATACTTCATGTGTAAATATTTGTATTTGTATTTCAAGTGTGCTCTTCATGGCCCGGCTCCATAACAACAACAATAACACAGCTATAAATGAATGAATATAACATAGTATTTAATCCTCTTACTGCTCCCAACACCTTACAAGGCTCTAACCTCCGTGTGGATCCCTCCGTGTGAGGAACAGTGGAAGCTTGTTCCTCCGGCCGGTAACTGCTCTCTGATCTCAACCAAGCTGCCACCAAATTCGAAAGGGTTTTCAAGATTTTATTTCCCTAGGACACTGACCATTAGTGTAACAGTGAAGCGTAGGTGGTGATGGTGCGAGGCTTAAGTGTGGTTCTAAAGAATTCTCACATAAACACAATTATTGTACTGAGATGAAAATCTTAATCTAGCACTGACGAACGTTCTTCCATTCTTGTTACAAACTCTGTTTTATTTCCTGATTTACCCAATTTGTAACATTACATCCGCGTTTGTTCGTTAACATTTACTATCAAAATATATGAAGAATAGCGATATGTAGTGAAAAATGTCAACTGCATTAGACCGCAAGAACTCAGCCATGGCGATTCTGAGAACGTCTGCTGGATCTTGACTCAGAATCCTGAGATGTCTCTCATCATTATGAGGTTCGTTGGCCTAGCAGAGAGATGTCTCTCATCATTAAGACGCTCGTTGGCCTAGCTGAGGCAAAGTCCTGGAAAGACTCGCCAGGCTTTACCTTAATATTAAGCACTGATTTACTTAACGTAGAGCGAGTAATGTTTGAGCTCAACAATGTTCAACTACATTCCTCACAAACATTACTGAGATGATAAATAACATTCAGACTTGTCTTCAGGGACAAAAGAAATTAATAACATGCAGAGCGAAGAAAGTTTTTCATTTGCCGAGAAACTTCAGCTGTATATTAAGAACATTTTAATTAGGAATTTCATGAGCTTTGTCAACTTTTAATTCGTCGTTCAAGACAAGCCAGAGAAAAGTACTGATGTGATACATATTTCATTAATTTTTTGACTTGCCTAACTGGGGGTGTTACGTTTGAAGCCTCTCTACTACACGAGGGTCACTAGGATTGCATTCATCCCTAAAATTATAGTTAAACCAATCTCTCAGTGTATATATACACACACACAATGAGACATTCTCCTCACTATATAAATCAACTCGTCTGCAGAAAGAAATGGAATAAAACTTCACATTTTTGGGTAAATTCGTTATCCTTTTACGACCTCGCTAAAAATGCGTATGAAATTCCAATAAAAGATGTATCAGCCATAAAAATCCTTAATTACGAAGTGTGATACTTGACGTATTAACCGGAACGGTGCTGGAAAATATTTTCCAGGGAGATAAAAGAGCTGGTATTGGTGGTGTTCAGTTCGTCAAAAGAAACAGGAAAATGTAGAATTTTTCATGAGATTATGACCATTGATTGAGCGAGCACGGGCTTACAGGTACTAATAATCCGTAATTAAGCAGTTACTGACGTACAGGTACTGAGTATCCGTAATTAATCAATCACTAACGTACCGGTACTGAGTATCCGTAATTAATCAATCACTAGCGTACAGGTACTGAGTAATTCTTGCGGTTTATTTACCAAGAAAGTTATTTCGAGGAAATCTATGAGTATTTTCTTTTAATTCTACTAGAGGCCCTGTGAAGATGTCCATTAACCCATTGGTCCTTAAAAAATTCCAACTGATAATCACTGCTTTCCTATATAATGCAGTTAATATGAGAATGGGCGTAATCTGTGTAAAGACATGATGGATTAAATATACAGAGAAGAAACTTTACATACACAACTGGGATGACGTATGGGCGAATTAAGGCGTAAAGTTGAGTGGAATGTCAGGTTCCCTTGCAGAGATGGCTGGTGTTGTCCATTCCCGAGTGATTGCTTCGTTGTTTGGCCGCCGCGGGAAGACCGATATTGATGTTCAGCATGGAGAGCGACAGCCTACTGACAAATTTCGAGGATCATTTGCTAGCTGACCCACGGGATCCCCTGCTTCCTGCGGACACTGTCATCATTCTCACACAACGTGCTGCCTGACAGACTGAGGCTTCGATCTCTGTGGCCACTGCCACATTCCCACACAGCACACTGCCTGGTCTTCCGAAGCCTCAGTTTCTGTGGCCATCGACACCATTCTTACACAACGTACTGCCTGGCCAACAGAAGCCTCAGTCTCTGAGGACACTCCTACTCATTTCCTCACAACACGGAGTATGTAGTAATCCTCATTTTATTAATAATAAACATACAGTTAATACCATTAGCCAGTGAGATTAGCTTCATCAAACCTTTCTGATAAATAAGCATGCACATACTCCGGGAAGATTAAGGCTTGTTGCTCCGTGGTTTGATCCTCATCTTTGCTCTTGGTTTGGTTGACTAGATCGGAGCCTGGCTGACCTAGCCTGACCTTGGATAATCTAACCTTAATCTCATCCTAACCAGACACTGGCTAGCTTAAACTTAACCTGACCTGGACTGGGTAACCTATTTTAACCTAACTTGGGCTGGGTGACCTAATCTAACCCGACTTTGCCTCGCCTAATGTATCCTAACCTGGACTAAGGATACTTAACCTGGGCTTAACTGACCCAACCAAACTTGAACTAGGCTGACCTAAGCTAGTATCACATAGATATGGCTTAACTTGCACCAGGGAAACGTGTGAACAACGTTACTATGTTTGTTGAATGGCAGAGAGGCGAGCAGAGCGCTGAGCTGAGGGCTCATTGTCGTTACTGCTGGGCAAGACACAGCGAAGCCTGAAACAGAGAAGATGAAGAGGGTGACAGAGAGAGAGAGAGAGAGAGAGAGAGAGAGAGAGAGAGAGAGAGAGAGAGAGAGAGAGAGAGAGAGAGAGAGAGAGAGAGAGAAACAGTGTTGCAAGTATGAGAAATCAAATTAAAAGTGCAAGATAATGCAGACTGACGGGTCCAGATGGATACAGGTTGCAGTATAGAACACAGAGAAAGGACGAAGAATAGGTGGAGAGTCACCAAATGGGTGAGGTAAACCCATCGTTAAGAAGGGGAAGAAATTAGATAATGAGGAGCAAGAAATGGAGGAGAAGGAGGGAAGAGGTGAAGGAGGAGAGAAGTAAGAGGAACGGGGGCGGTGATGGCCGCTGTGTGAAGCGTTGCTATATTCTAACAACATACACCCTGGAAATTCTCTCTCGCCAGAGACAGGTGCGTCCTTAACAGAATTACCTTTGGCGAACTTGCCTGGGGGATATATTTCAGGCTGTGTTTGTGTGTATGCTTCGGTTTTAAATAGAATATATGCATACACACACACACACACACACACACACATACACACACACACACACAAATGTAACTAACACACACGCAGACACACACACACACCAACACCACACACACCACACACACACACACACACACACAACACACACACACGCAGACACACACACACACGCACACACAGACACACACAGACACAACAAGGAACACACACACGCACACACACACACCAGACACACACACACAACACACACACACCACACACACACAACATCACAGCCACTCACACAACACACACACACACAGAACACACACACACACACCAGACCACGGCACACACGGAGACACACACACAGACACACACATGCCAGACCACCACGCAGTACACAACAACACACACAACACACATGACCACCTCACATCTCACACACACCACAGATACACACACGTACAACAGGCCTAGTGTCTAATCGACATGTGCCTAGGACAAATGGTAACTAACTACACACATGCACCCACATAGACAACACAGACACACATACACACTCACATCACACAGACAGTACTCACACGACAACAGGCTAGTGGTCAATCGACAGGCCTAGGAGCAGAAGGTACTAAGCTAACCAGGCGGTGAAGTCGGGGCAGGACTACTAGTTTAAGACGAGGTATGATAAAGCTCATGGAGCAGGGGGAGAGAGGACCTAGTAGCGGTCGGTGAAGAGTCGGGGCCAGGAGCTGAGTCTCGACTTCTGCAACCACAATTAGGTGAGTACAATTAGGTGAGTACAAACACACACACAGACAGGGCCAGGAGCTGAGTCTCGACCCCTGCAACTACAATTAGGTGAGGTGAGTACACACACACACGCACACACACACATAGATGAGTCAAAGTGATGTTAGGAAGTATTTTTTTAGTCATAGAGTTGTCAGGAAGTGGAATAGTCTGGCAAGTGATGTAGTTTTAAGACGAGGTATGATAAAGCTCATGGAGCAGGGAGTGAGAGGATCTAGTAGCAACCAGTGAAGAGGCGGGGCCAGGAGCTGGGTCTCGACCCCTGCAACCACAATTAGGTGAGTGCAATCAGGTGAGTACACACACACACACACACACACACACACACACACCAATATTTATGCATGGCACCCAAAACTGATTACCATCTGTGTCAACAGCGAAGCTCAAATGGGATAACTAATCAAAATAATTCACCAGAGGAGACGAAACAACACAATAACATAGAATAAACAGAGTAAAGTTAACCTGCTCTACGTCTCGAGCCAAAAATAAGTAAGAACATTTGCCTAATGACGTGAACTATCTTCCGATTTATATTCTGATCATTTGATGCTCTACCGAGAAAATGGCAGCACTTAATTTAGACAGGATGACGTGAGTGTTGTTCTCTATTCAAAGTTGCGTAAATAGGCTTATAGTTTATAGGCTTTTAATTTCATTGTTTTCATACACCTTTCCGATTTCTTTTTACAACTTGCGATTGTCTATAAAACTCAATCATCCCCAATAAAGCAGCATTTACTATACGTTGCAAATTTGGTGTTTCGAGTTGCTAATTTTCCTCTTGTTCCCTTGCATAAGTCCAAGAAATTATTACTAGCATTATTATAGAATTATTGTTGGAATTCTAATTATTGTTGAGCAAGTCAGCTTGTGATAGTATTTGTGCTGAGTGTTTTTGCCCATTGTGTTTATTGCTTGTTAATTTTATCTGTGCTTCATTGTGTTGAATATGTATATTTTTTTATGGGTGTGAGCACTGAGTAACCTGCCTGGTCAGTGTGTCCTGTGTCACAAAAACTGTTAATGTTCCTGCTGATACTGCTGCTCCTACTCCTGCTGCTGCTGCTCCTGCCTGCCTGCTGCTGTCCTGCTGCCTGCTACTTCTGCTCCTGCTATATCCCTTTACTCCTGCTGCTGCTCCTGCTGCTGCTGTTCCTGCTCCTGCTCCTATTCCTACTCCTGCTGCTGCTCCTGCTGCTGCTACTTCTGCTCCTGCTCCTATTCCTACTCCTGCTGCTGCTCCTGCTGCTGCTGTTCCTGCTCCTGCTCCTGTTCCTACTCCTGCTTCTGCTCCTGCTCCTGCTCCTGCTCCTATTCCTACTCCTGCTGCTGCTGCTGCTCCTGCTCCTGCTCCTATTCCTACTCCTGCTGCTGCTCCTGCTGCTGCTGTTCCTGCTCCTGCTCCTATTCCTACTCCTGCTGCTCCTCCTGCTCCTGCTCCTATTCCTACTCCTGCTGCTGCTGCTCCTGCCCCTACTCCTACTCCTGCTGCTGCTCCTGCTGCTGTTGCTGCTGCTCCTGCTCCTACTCCTACTCCTGCTGCTGCTCCTGCTGCTGCTGCTCCTGCTCCTGCTCCTATTCCTACTCCTGCTGCTGCCTGCTCCTGCTCCTGCTCCTGCTCCTACTCCTGCTGCTGCTCCTACAACTACAACTAGAATTCTGAGGTCTGTGTTGGCAGCAGTAGTTTAAAAGTAATAAATACAGCAGATAACAGCAGGGATGGCGTGCAAGCAGGCGTCTGCTGTAACACTTCTACTGCTAACTTTAATACTAACTGCTGTAACATGCATGCTAAGCACACCGTTATTCTCTCAATATATTACACACCGCAGCGAGGAGGAGACTGCAAAGAGGACAACAGTGTGGGAGGAAGGGGAAGGAGGAGGAACCAGGAGGAATTAAGAGGACGACAAGAAGAATACTTCACGTGAAGGACCAGACTGGAATGTTAAGAGTGAAATGATAAATAGGGAAAGAGAAGGTAAGGTGTTGATGGACCTAGGTGTTGATAAACCTAGGTGTTGATAAACTTAGGTGTTGATGAACCTAGGTGTTGATAAACCTAGGTGTAGATAAACTTAGGTGTTGATGGACCTAGGTGTTGATAAACCTAGGTGTTGATAAACTTAGGTGTTGATGAACCTAGGTGTTGATGAACCTAGGTGTTGATAAACCTAGGTGTAGATAAACTTAGGTGTTGATGGACCTAGGTGTTGATAAACCTAGGTGTTGATGGACCTAGGTGTTGATAAACCTAGGTGTTGATGAACCTAGGTGTTGATAAACCTAGGTGTTGATAAACCTAGGTGTTGATGGACCTAGGTGTTGATAAACCTAGGTGTTGATAAACCTAGGTGTTGATAAACTAGGTGTTGATAAACCTAGGTGTTGATAAACCTAGGTGTTGATGGACCTAGGTGTTGTAAACCTAGTGTTGATGGACCTAGGTGTTGATAAACTAGGGTTTTGATAAACCTAGTGTTGATGAACCTAGGTGATATAAACCTAGGTGTTGATAAACTAGGTTCGAAAACCTGGTTGATAAACTAGGTTGATAACTAGTGTTTAACTAGTGTTGAAACCTAGGTGTTGAACCTAGGTGTTGATAACTTAAGTGTTAATCATGTTGAAATTCACATACAAATACCATATGCGCACACAACACACCACACACACTCACACACACACCACACACACACACACACACACACACAACACACACACACACACACATACACAGGAGATTTAAGGAAGTTTTTACAGTATAACAGAAGGGCTGTGGGAAGACAGCACAGAAGGGAACATCAAGAGGGAATATACCAACAAGTGTTGGAGACTACGAACAACTGAGGAGGAGGTGAAGAAGCTCTTAAGTGACCTTGACACCTCAAAGCGATGGGACGGACAACATCTCCCATGGGTCCTTAGAGAAGGAGCGAGAATCCTGTGCGTGCCTCAAACCACAATCTTCAACACATCCCTTGAAACTGGGCAACTACCTGAGAAATGGAAGACAGCTAATGTAGTCCCCATATTAAGAAAGGAAACAGAAACGAGGCACTAAACTACAGACCGTGTCTCTGACATGTATTGTGTGCAAAGTCATGGAGAAGATTATCAGGAGGAGAGTGGTCGAACACCTGGAAAGGAACAAGATTATAAATGAAAACCAACATGGGTTCATGGAAGGCAAATCTTGTATCACAAACCTCCTAGAGTTTTATGACAAGGTAACAGAAGTAAGACACGAGAGAGAGGGGTGGGTAGATTGCGTTTTCCTAGACTGCAGGAAGGCCTTTGACACAGTTCCCCAAAAGAGATTAGTGCAGAAGCTGGAGGATCAGGCGCACGTAAAAGGGAGGGCACTGCAATGGATAAGAGAATACCTGACAGGGAGGCAGCAACGAGTCATGGTACGTGAAGAGGTATCACAGTGGGGCCTGTTACGAGCGGGGTCCCACAGGGGTCAGTTCTAGGACCAGTGCTGTTTTTGATATATGTGAACGACATGATGGAAGGAATAGACTCTGAAGTGTCCCTGTTCGCAGATGACGTGAAGTTGATGAGAAGAATTAAATCGGACGAGGATGAGGCAGGACTGCAAAGAGACCTGGACAGGCTGGACATGTGGTCCAGCAACTGGCTTCTCGAATTCAGTCCAGCCAAATGCAAAGTCATGAAGATTGGGGAGGGGCAAAGAAGACCGCAGACAAAGTATAGGCTAGGTGGACAAAGACTACAGACCTCACTCAGGGAGAAAGACCTTGGGGTGACCATAACACCGAGCACATCACCGGAGGCACACATCAACCAAATAACCGCTGCAGCATACGGGCGCCTGGCAAACCTGAGAATAGCGTTCCGATACCTTAATAAGGAATCGTTCAAGACACTGTACACTGTGTATGTTAGGCCCATACTGGAGTATGCAGCACCAGTCTGGAACCCACACCTGGTCAAGCACGTGAAGAAGTTAGAGAAAGTACAAAGGTTTGCAACAAGGCTAGTCCCAGAGCTCAAGGGAATGTCGTACGAGGAAAGGTTGAGGGAAATCGGACTGACGACACTGGAGGACAGAAGGGTCAGGGGAGACATGATAACGACATACAAGATACTGCGGGGAATAGACAAGGTGGACAGAGATAGGATGTTCCAGAGAGGGGACACAGGGACAAGGGGTCACAACTGGAAGCTGAAGACTCAGACGAGTCACAGGGACGTTAGGAAGTATTTCTTCAGTCATAGAGTTGTCAGCAAGTGGAATAGCCTAGCAAGTGAAGTAGTGGAGGCAGGAACCATACATAGTTTTAAGAAGAGGTATGACAAAGCTCAGGAAGCAGAGAGAGAGAGGATCCAGTAGCGATCAGTGAAGAGGCGGGGCCAGGAGCTGAGTCTCGACCCCTGCAACCACAATTAGGTGAGTACAATTAGGTGAGTACACACACACACACACCACACACACACACACACACACACACACACACACACACACACGCGCGCGCGCGCGCGCGCGCGCGCCAGCTAGGCTTTACGTGTTTCCCTGAAATTCAAGACAATTGCAGTGTTTTCAGACAAAATGAGAACGAAATCATATAAGCGCCTACAATCGAGACGAATCAGGCAATAATATGTAATCAAACTGCCAGTGAAATGTAAAATAGATACGTATTTAGAGCGAGAAATGAAAAATGAAGAAAACTTTGGTCTTTCTTCACAAATAAAATGTAACCCATTATAGATTCAATTTCAATATAAGGAAACCAATAAAGCATAGAACAGGATCTAGTATTACAAGAAATAACAAAACAGGATCCATTGCAACTGGTTCAAATAGAATAGGATTCCATATCATAAGATCCAATTCCTTCTATGTACTCACCTGTCACACCCATGAATATAGCTAACTTATTATATAAAAAAAGACACAAGAGTATGCGCAACAAACTCTAGAAAGAAAACATAAGACACTGAAGACTGGACACCACAAGCAAAGCTTTGCTCTTATAACTACAAAGAAACAATCACATAGGTTTTGTCAGCCGAAGCTTTCGGACATATGACGTCCTCTCCCTCAGATGGGTTTTATTTACCTCTGAAGTTCCGTGGGCGACGTGATCAAAGCAAGATACTAAATTCCACAGAGAAGGTCAAAGGCATGAAATGCTGCGGTGAGGAGAGCTCCAGGGAACACTAAGAACAGCGACGATGTTGCAAAGGAGAACTGAGACGGAGATGTTATGCAGTGAAACGGGCCAGGGGAAATTTAGGATCAGTGAGGATGTTGCAAAGGAAAGAAGATACTGGGAACAGGTGCTGGAGTAAGCGAGTTGGAGGGAACAATAGTAACAGTGAGGATGTTGCAAAGGAAAGAAGATACTGGGAACAGGTGCTGGAGTAAGCGAGTTGGAGGGAACAATAGTAACAGTGAGGATGTTGCAAAGGAAAAAATGATACTGGGAACAGGTGCTGGAGTAAGTGAGCTGGAGGGAACAATAGTAACAGTGAGAAATGGCAGAAGTAAAAACAGAGGTGCAATAGGTGATGGCACTGTACCTCAGGTCGGTAATATTCCCCAGGTGGTAAATCACCGAGGTGGTTAAATGGAGTCTCAACGGGGATATTGTGCTTAATGCAGCGATCAAGGCGAAGTAAAGTAACCGAAAAGGGATGTCAAACAAAGGATATCGGACAAATTAAGAGGAAGGGTGAATCAAAGGAGAATACCATCTGAGGTTGAACATCCTTCTCAAGTAATGTGCTAGGAAGGTATGTAGAGGCTTTAAATTTGTGTGTACAGAGAGCAGACCAACCTTGTTACGACGCCGAGCCAGTGATCAGGTTTCCCAGCCAAAAGCCAGGGAACCGACTAAAAATTGGGAAGGTAGTGAAGAGAGAGAGAGAGATAGAGAGAGAGATAGAGAGATAGAGAGAGAGACAGATAGAGAGAGAGAGATAGAGAGACAGATAGAGAGAGAGAGAGAGAGACTGGAAGAAAGCTGGAAGATATCACTTTGGAAAACAGAAATAGACGACATCTCAAGGAGTCGTAGAAATGAGTGAGAGAGACAACTCACATTAAGCAGGATGTATTGACGTCACTGGAAGGTTCATTATTTAAGTGAGCTGCTGCTACTCCTTTCCTCGGATCAAACCTAATGGCCTCCCAGTCCCTTGCGATTTAATCCTTAGTGAATATAATAATAATAATTATAATAATAAAAATAATCCAAGAGCTACTGCTAGAATGCTTCTAGTAGCCGACTGCTGCAACAGTGAATCAGCTGCACGTTATAATGCCTCTTCAAATCTTTTGCTTACATTATTGATGAGAAATGAGAGAATCAAGTTGGAATTCTATATTTTTTTATTACGTGGCAATATGGCAGAAAAAAAGACCCCCCGAAATATACAAGTATATTATATATATATATATATATTATATATATATATATTATATATATAATATATATATATATATATATATATATATATATATATATATATATATATATATATATATATATATATATATATATATATATATATATAATAAACACTGAAAGTACAACCCATGAAGGCAACTCGAAAACATTGTTGGAATAAATGTGATTCCTATAATGTCGCGGTGTTTACTCCGGGCCGGAACACCTTTCTTGCAACCTCTTGCCACACTCAACCCTTCCCCCTTCCCCTGCCCCCTTCTCCCTGCCCCCTTCCCACTGCCCCCCTACACCCTGCCTCCTGCCCTCACATCCACCCAGGTGCAGCGAACCTGACTCTGGCAGCGTCAGTGCCACCAGTCATTACACTCACTCTGCCATAAGCACGTTCTAGTGGCACTTATCAATGTGTGATGTGAATATTTCCCGCTGATATCTATACACATATTTACAATAATTTACTGATCTCTGTAGATAAATCTACGATGGATTTTCGGTATCAGGAGATATAACTACAATAATTTATTGATATCTATAGATATAACTACCATATCTCTCTCAGCGTATATACATGTAAAGTGTATTTCTCTCATTGTATATACACATAGTGTATTTCTCTCAGCGTATATATACTGAGAGTTTATTTAAATACTTATTTTAGGGTTTAAAGTATTCTTGTCTGGTAGTGAACAAGTTACGTGCAGCCGATAGGCTTTAAACCCCCTTAAGTAACTAATTTACGGGTATTTATATTAATATCTGCAATAGTTTACCAGTTTTGATATGCAAATTGAGGGCAAAATAATAATGGAAAAGATAGAGAGTAGAAGGATGAAAAACGAGAGGATTATCGAGTATTCCAGCGCAGGATACTGGCCTCAATCCTTCAATTAGTACCAATGGAGGGAGAGTGAGAGTCCTAACGAGTACATATGTCCAGGATGTGTGGCCCGCTCTGCCCTCTGTAATAAAACCAGGTGGTGGTAGGCGGTGGTGGTGGTGGTATAGGTGGTGGCAAAGAACAGTACGTAGTGGTGGTAGGTGGTGGTGATAGTGGTAGGTGGTGGTAAAGGACAGTACGTAGTGGTGGTAGGTGATGGTAAAGGACAGTACGTAGTGGTGGTAGGTGGTGGTAAAGGACAGTGCGTAGTGGTGGTAGGTGGTGGTAAAGGACAGTACGTAGTGGTGGTAGGTGGTGGTGATAGGTTTTAGGTAGTGGCAGTTGGTAATACGTAGTGGTGGGAGGTAGGTAGTAGTGGTGGAATTTGGTGATTAGAGTGGTAGTTCCTAGTGGTAGGATGTAGTAGGTCGTGATAGGTGGCGGTGTGTGGTGGTGGTGGTGGTAGAAGTCAGTGGTAGTGGAAGGTTTTCTTGACAGATAGTGGTAGGTGGATACAGGTGGTGGCAAGCAGTGGTAGTTGATGGCATGTAGTGGTTGGCAGTGGTGATGTCAGGTAAGGCTCGTCGGGTATAGTGGCGGATACTGGCAGATGGTTACGTGTGGTGGGTGAACATTCAGCCACAGACCGGACACGAGTGAGTTACCGGCACTCAGGCTCGTGAGTTACCGGCACTCAGAATCGTGAGTTACCGGCATTCAGGCTCTTGAGTTACCGGCACTCAGAATCGTGAGTTACAGGCACTCAGGCTCGTGAGTTACCGGCACTCAGAATCATGAGTTACCCCCCCCCTCCCTTTGCCTTAACCTCCCTAACCTCCTACCCATATGTAAACAAGAACAAGAGTCTAGTGAACGGAAAAATAAATGGTGAACGGTGCTTGTTGGTTTAGTGCAAACCACACCTCATAATTACCCATAAAAATCATAAGAAGAAAAAGATAGAATGGATAAATATTTTCTCTCCGTGCTGTTCTGTCTCCAGTCCTCTACCCTCCATTCCTTCCACACACACACACACACTCCTTTCTTAATAGAACTGCCATTTACTTCTCTTCAGTCTTCCCTCCTCCTCTTTACACCCCCTGAACACTCCCCTACTCCTCTCATAGGGATGATTGAATGTAATCGTTGAAATTGATCCAGCAGGCTGTGGTTGGACGCACGGTAATATTATTAGCTTTAACGGCTACGCAATTTGTCTGGTGTAAACCTAACGCTGCTCCTTTTGCTTAAAACGTAGTAATGCCTAAAGATTTATTTAATATAAACTCTATTTTTTTACCTTCAGTGCAGTTACGAAGTATCTTTTTAGGAGAGAGAGAGAGAGAGAGAGAGAGAGAGAGAGATGATGACTGACTGACGCAGTTGATGGTAAACATCGCCGCAGAGTCCCTTGACAGACGTAAAATTTATTTTCTTGCAGTTATTTTGTTTTCCTTAGAAAATCGTTTTAAAGAATTTTTTCCCTCTGTTGGAGAATCAGGAAGATTAGGTTAAGTTAGGTTAGTTTGTCAGGAAACAGGACAAGTGTTTCCTGATGCTGGTCTAAGTCATATGATGACCCGCAGCTGGAGTTTTTGGTCATCTGATTGAGGCCTTACCCTAGCTTACCTATATTATGACCCCACAAATACCCACACAATCGACAATTAAGCCTATATCAATGCCAGGACAAATACATACACACACAGTGCAAAATAACGCACTGCTCAACGATCCTATAAAAACAGTGACTCGTTAGGGCATTAAGATCCTCACTTGTTCTTTATGCTGAAGACGATGTAAACAAAGTATTAGAATGAACACATAAAAATCATTATATTAACGGTGTATGATACAGACATGAATATGTATCTTCTAGTTATAAATATGTTAGTTAGCATTGAAAATGAGTTTAACTAATATTTTTGTTAGTGAGTTTGGATTTTAGAATGACCTACTCAGTATGGGCCAGTAGGTCTTCTACAGTGTTCTTCCTCTGTTTTATGTTCTTATAGAAGAGTATATTTTCCTTAACATTCTCACGCCTCTGCTTCAAATTGCTCCAGGTTGCGAGACTGAACATCTGTCGAGGTTGAGGGACTAATTACCTCATCTTACACTGTCCCGGGTTAAAAAAAAAAAACTGACGAAACTTTCTCACAACACAGATACCCCAGTGTTATACATGTGTCTTATTCGTCTCCTTGTCAGCATTATTCACTAGTAATATAACCTGCAATCGATTCACAAATAAGAAATGAGAAATGAACGGTTTTTCAGGTTCCTTGTGAGCCATTATCAGCTCTCACTGCCTAGAAGGGGAATTTCACCCCCAGTGACGTACACCTCTTCTGCTATTTAATTATCATTGGACTAAACAGTCTGGTTATACTCCAAATTATTGTAACATTATTATTTTTAATAGTAGTATTTTTATTATTATTGTTGTTATTATTACTATCAGTAATAGCAAAAATCCGCTCTCGTTACTTATCATCGGAACACTGCCAAGAAAATAGGAATTTGGTATTACAAGGTGTTATTAATCGTCAGTACTTGAAATACATTTTTCGCTTAATTGAAAAGAACCGTCTCACTTTACTGGAGCGAATATTGTATCTGCTATTATTGGTGTGTGTGTGTGTGTGTGTGTGTGTGTGTGTGTGTGTGTGTGTGTGTGTGTGTGTGTGTGTGTGTGTGTGTGTGTGTGTGTGTGTGTGTGTGAACAAGAGTCCACAATTGTCAACTGTGATAAAGGACACCATAACATATTTCGTCACGTTGTTTCCCCTCAACTGGACGAGTCTTGATTCTGATGAAGGACTTTTGATCTAGAATGAGTTAGAGCTCCTTCCCTTCAGCGCTCCCCCGGTGAATATAATGATAATAATAATACAGAGTATTTCCAACCACACTGGAGTATATTAGTTCAGACTTTACCTCGTGTGAAGTGACGTATTTGCATATAAAGCGAAAACGTTCTTCGTGTTTAAGAAGGCATGTATAACCTGAGACACCCCTCGCCTTGTCTTGTCACTTCAATGGAATATTTAAAGAGAATCTTTTGTTACCTCCTCATTTGCATTTTGAGATTGGGAAACCTTAATTTTTGTACGTTATTTTAGTGTTTTTTTATGTGTAAATATTTACGAGGCACGCATTATTACTTTGTACATTATCGTGAAACAGTTTTGGTATTTTTTAGTTTATT
Source organism: Cherax quadricarinatus (assembly GCF_026875155.1). Lineage (NCBI taxonomy): Eukaryota > Metazoa > Arthropoda > Malacostraca > Decapoda > Parastacidae > Cherax > Cherax quadricarinatus. Next base: position 11,366,770 of record NC_069445.1, read on the forward strand.
TTTCTCTATCACATCGTACGTTTACCTTCAGAGCAGGGTGACCTGAAGAAGAAGACTCATTCACCATGGCTCTCACCCTAGCTGTCTTTCCTAAAGTGGACACTGAATACATTCCAATGATTCACTAACCTTTCAATTCAAGCCTGGTTCAATATCTTTCCCTTTAAATCCCTTCATATATATATATTAGTGCTGATAATACGCAGGACCTTAGTAAATTACTGCGTGAGGACGTCTGGAAAACCTCACACCAACGAGAAAGAGTTAATGCAACTTGTTAAACAATACCTTGAAGAATTGATGACACAGAGGATAGTTTCCCAAGTTAGTGCAACACGTCAAGACATCGAGGTTGGTGACGGACACAAAGCTGAGTTCGAGTTCAGAGAAAAACAGTCGTCTGAATTTTAGGTCCAAATGCCAGCAGTGTCCTCGACTTGTCAGACACCACTGTCAAGATTTTGATGCCGTTTGCAACAACTTGCCAGAACGAAAGCGGATTTTCATCCTTTGCTGGAACCATATCAAAGTGTCGTCAGCGAGATTGTGGACAAAACAATTTACGACCCACACTATCACCATCACTGCAACTATTATGCCGACAATATATATGAACACCTTGATCCATCATCTTTACTCTTGCGGGCTCTAAGACCACTCCCATACCTGGGGGCTCTAAATCCCCCACACCTGCGGGTTCTAAATCCCCCACACTTGCGGGTTCTAAACCCCCCACACTTGCGGGTTCTAAACCCCCCACTCCTGAGGGTTCTAAATCCCCCACACCTGGGGACTCCAAACCCCCACATCTGGGGGCTCTAACCCCCCTCCCCAACAACGGTTTCCTAAAACCAACTGCCCTTTTGCCCTTATGTTAATCCACCTCTGCTAGGAAGTGTGACTTCACTGCTAAATTATCCCATGATTTTAACATTATTAAATTTACATCTAAATGTTATTTTAGTTTTGTGTGAAAAGAATTGTAAGAGATTATGGACTTCATTTAAGAACTCAAGTGACGTGATCATTGGTTGATTAACTTGTAAGTTCGTGACAGCAGTTAAGTCTGCCACATAACAGTTAAGTCTGCCACATAACAGTTAAGTCTGCCACATAACAGTCTTCAACACTATCAGTTCAGGGTGCTAGTTCTAGGAATAGAACCTCTTCCCTACGCTGTTCTCGCTATAGTTACATGCCGCTAGGGTTTCTAGGTTCCATGCTGCTAGAGCAGGATTCGAATAGCCTAGATTATACTAATCATACTTGAGTACTAAGAGGCTAAGAAGTATTAGGTAAATAGTGGATAAGAGGTTGTGATGACCCTACCACAGTTCTCTCTCTCTATCTCTCTCACCGATACACACGCCTGGATGACTCCACTACATATACTCCACCCTCATGGCCTCCTGTACCAGCTGCTCCCTCCTCCTCTATGGGTCCTTGTGTTGACATTTCATTAAGGGACGCCAAGGGGCTACACACTCTGGTCACAGCTGTCGTGAGCTTTGCATATTTTCTTGAGGGACCAAGATTCTTCTCCTTGTGTTGTCGCACGATTATATTCAGTGTGTTAAGGGAAGGGTCTCCATTTGTTATATATAAACAAACAGTACTGGGAGGGAATTTAGTGGCCTTTGATGAATTCTGAATTCGCTTGGATATTTAAGGACGTTACTTTTGCTAATTTGGTTAGGTTCACTGAGTCTACATTCGCTCGTATCTTTAGCAACGTAGCCCCCACGAGTTTGGTGTCTACAGTTCTATAATA